>JAQOOD010000001.1:3426104-3911139 GCA_029633175.1 Citrus glauca
ATGTAAACCACACATAAAATTAGTAAATCAATAAAAAAGGTAAATTAATGTTGGAATTGTAATTTGCACGAAGAACTTATAAACAAAACAAAAACTTGTAAAAACGACATAGAACTAGTAAATTAACATTAATTATGAAATAAAACAAAAAATGTGTAAATCACACATAAAACTAGTAAATTGATGAAAAAATGAGTAAATTAATAATGGAGTTGTAATTTATACGAAGAACTTGTAAACAAAATAAAAACTTAGAAAAATGATATAGAACTAGTAAATTCACATTAAGTGTGAAATAAAACATAAAATATGTAAATCACACATAAAACTCGTAAATTAATGAAAAAATAGTAAATTAATGTTGGAGTTGTAAATTACAAGAAGAACTTGTAAACAAAATAAAAACTTAGAAAAATGACAAGAACTTGTAAATCCACATTAAGTGTGAAATAAAACAAAAAATATGTAAACTGCACATAAAACTAGTAAATTAATGAAAAAAATGGTAAATTAATGATGGAATTGTAATTTGCACGAAGAACTTGTAAAAAAACAAAAACTTATAAAAATGACATAGAACTAGTAAATTGACATAAAACTAGTAAATTGTGAAATAAAACAAAAAATGTGTAAATCACACATAAAACTAGTAAATTGATAAAAAAATGAGTAAATTAATGCTGGAGTTGTAATTTATACGAAGAACTTGTAAACAAAACAAAAATTTAGAAAAATAACATAGAACTAGTGAATTCACATTCAGTGTGAAATAATACATAGAATATGTAAACCACACATAAAACTAGTAAATTAATGGAAAAATAGGTAAATTAATGTTAGAATTGTAATTTGTAAGAAGAACTTGTAAATAAAACAAAAACTTGTAAATGTTGCCTAAAATTTGTAAATCAATATTAACTTGTAAAAGTTTCATAAAACTTGTAAATCACACATAAAATTGGTAAATGTAACCTGAAACCTGAACAAAAAAGAGTAATTACCTGCTACTTAGGTAACAGGTTACCTATTTATTTAGAATTAATGGTAGAGATTTTTTATTCAAATCTAACGGTTCACGTCCATTACGGCATCAATGCCGTAAATTTAGTTACGGCATTATAGAATGACCCTATATTGATTTACCGTATTAGTCGCTGTCGTTAGTTATTAGGTGCTAAGGTGGCTTTTGTTTTGTTTTTGTTTTTGTTTTTGTTTTCTTACAAGCTCCATAAGCTCCGGATTCATCTCAATGCATATATTTGACTTTTGACACCCCTCGAAATTCTATTAAGATTTTTTTTTAAAAAAAATTGAAATTACCCTCATAACCAAATTACACATTAATTCATTTTTTTAATCGTGAATGAGAATTCAATTAAAAACTATTCTTTTAATAAGAAGCCTTACACCCACCCCATTTTGGAATATATTTTTATATTTTAAAATTTAATTGATTTCTTTAAGAAAATTATAATAGTTTAGAGTTATGGAGATAGAAACTACGTAATAAAAGATAAATAATTTAATATTTTAGGACTTGTATGTATTTTATAAATTAGACGTAAGAAAAAGATATTTTTTAAGGTATTCTTTTACGAAAAATAATTAATACTAATACGTGAGTTTGTGCCTTAGAAATTAAAATAAGAGTATTTTAAAAAATAAAAATTAAAAGGGGTGTTGCAAAAGTTTTAGATGGGTGTTACAAGCTCCACTCCACATGACGATTGAAGCCCAATCCAATTGTCAAAATAGCGGTCAGCCCTTTTCATTCTACGGACCATGCGATGCACGCTCTTGCTGGACCTCCTGGAAGTGGAAATGTCATTTTTTAAAGTTTCAATCACGAGTCTGCTTCACATTGTGGCCGAAATAATCTGGACCCACCAAGTGTCGGCCACTTTCAACAGCAAATCACGAGTGATTATTGGTTGGCCGGTCGAAAATTTTGTAATCATTAATATTTGGCCACGATGTCAGTCCTGCTTATTCTGAAAAACATATCGTCGAGTTGACACCACTCAATCCAATAAACTGAAAGCCAAAAAGAAATATCTTCATTGGGCACGAGACTTTGGGGCTACAGAGAACGTTCATGATTATAACTTTAGAATATCCCCAACAACAGAAATTTTAGGATATCTATAAGGAATAATATTAATTATATAATAAATAAATAATATTATAATATATATTTATTTTAAAAATAAATATGTAAATAGTAGTTATATAAAATTTAAATATATATATATATATATCATATATGAATTAATTAATTATATTACCTTTTATTTATTTTAAATTTCTCGCCCAAATACATCTATGATGTGCAAAGCTGATATCGGAATTATGTATATATAGATCGTAAAAATTTAGCCCGCTGATTTCATAATTTCATATGTTTACAAACAAGTATTTTTTTTTTCTTCTTCGTCAATCAGTGTAAAATTCCAGCCGCGAACTTGGTTCTATGGCCAAAACTAATTTGATCAAATGTCAACAAATTCTCGGTCCTCTACAATAGACTGCTGATGTTTGTTTTATTAGCTAGTCGTCTAATGTCATCACCTGCGATCATATCCTTAATTCTTGCTAAGTCACTATTTCAATCAGTGTTCATGAGGTTTCGTTTGAAACATTTGATCGAGCACGTAATATATTTCATCAAACACTTTATTTTTTGCCAAGGCAATGACACTTGAGTTATCATCACACTAAATAATCCTTGGTTTAGATATGAGTTGCAACTTTAGTTCAAGGATCGTTAGCCGTTTTCTACTGCTGTAGTGCCTCTATTTTCTGCTTCTCTATGTGGGTAAGTACCCTTGACATCCCTTGATATTTTTCAACGTTGATTTTTTTAGGAAATCAAAAATATTAATTAAAAACAAAATTCATATTAAAAATTTTCACTGTCACTTAATGTTGTTTGACTAATTCACAACTTAAATATTATTCATAATCAGTCATTGAATTATGTCACATATCTAAATGCTCACCATCACATTCATTCATCACTGAAGATTTCTAGTGTTACAATTAATGTTCAATCTTGAACTTGAACTTTGAAATAAA
Source organism: Citrus glauca (assembly GCA_029633175.1). NCBI lineage: Eukaryota > Viridiplantae > Streptophyta > Magnoliopsida > Sapindales > Rutaceae > Citrus > Citrus glauca. Next base: position 3,429,180 of record JAQOOD010000001.1, read on the forward strand.
AAATTTTATATTGTCCGACACAAAAAAAAAAAAGGCCGTATGTTTTTCTAATGAAAATAGCTTCTGGCCGTTCTATTGCTCCCCCATGTAACTCATAGTTTTCTTATTAGTAACTGCAAGTACAAACAGCTTTATTCAATATTTAGATCGAGTACAGCAAGGACGATCCAATACTTGAAATTATTATTGATTAACTGCAATTTCCAGGACCAAAACCAAGTCTCCTTCCAGCAACATCGTAGTGCACTTCGTGCCCTCGCTGCTGAACATTCCCAAGAAGAATAGAATTGGTATCCGAAGGATATACAGCGAAGCCTAAACACACTTGGCTCACAGAAGCGACGACCAATGTCCCCCTCACGTCCAGTTCAAGATCAACGCCACCTAAGAAGTGGATTGTAATCTTTGGTACAACAACTGTTTCATAAGCACGCAAATCGTAACATGTATCAAGAAGATCTTCATGTCCTTTTGCCTTCTTATATTTCTTCATCCTTTTACGAAATGCTGATCTCAGAGCTGCGTACATGGGTGAAGGAAGCCAGGTGATGACGGCTCCCGAGTCGATTTGTGTGCTCAACTTAGTAAAATATGAAGTACTAAAAGGAAGTTTTTTCCCACCAACACTTATTCCACTGAGGGTAATATCGTAATATTCAGACTGTTCGGGAGTAGTGATTATTGGAGTATATTTTATGAACTTGGTTTTCACAGTACTAGGTTTGCCAAAGGTTATGTATCCTCTGGAGCCGTATGGTGAGGGGAGACAATATAAGAAGTAAGTTATTTTAGTTTTTGTAATTATGGATACCGGACTTCGGTCAAGACCCATAATTCCGGATGCCCTGTTTTTGTCGCCACTGCTGTTCCTGATACATCCCAACAGAAAAGGGTACCGCGTAAAGTATCCATTGCTGTTGGCTTCTTGTATAGTTATCCTATCAGTCGCCCAAAACCCGCTGTTGCCTGAGCCGTCAACATATGCAATGTTGAAATGGCATTCCCTCGAATTGCAATTGTCTGCATTTATTTGAAGCAAAAAAAAAAAAAAAAGGCCAATTATCTTCACATGGAATTTGGATCTACAGCTTATCTTGTTTGTGCTTTTTTTTTTAGGCATAATTTATAACACAGTATAGTTTTGATTTAATAGTCTATATATATATATATATATCAAATGTGTTAATTTTGGTGATGAAAAGTAAAGAAGTAGTAAATCTTGACCATCTGAAGGAAATAATCCACGGAGTATCTTGCACGTCGTAGAGTTGCAAGGGATTTTGGAAAAGGTTTTGGACTTGGATGGATCAAAAAGCGGGTCTCTTTGTTGAAAGCAATGAATGCAGGGCTTGCACTGAGTCCAAGTGACGCCGCTACCAGTATCCAAAAGGAGAGAAACACACTGTTTCGGCTTCCCAATGGCGACTACAATATAATACTCATCGGCTGATACACTTTCGATCTTGGCAGGGAAGGTAAAGGCCTTTGTTTTCTTTAAATTGTCAGGAACAGCTTTTTGCAAACGCCCGGAATACTTTGAATAGAGTCGTTGTTGGTCTCTACGCAGAGTTTCTTCGAGGGAGGGACTTTTCCCTTGATTCAACGTGGAACATGGGCCGTGCTTGCTTATTACTTCTAGAGATGCTTTGCCGAGACCTTAGATACGCAGACATAGCATTTAATGAGTGCTAATTATTATGATTATATAAACAATAACAATGAGAGAAATCAAAACCATGTGTATATATAAATATATAGTATAATATAAGAACCTTGGGGCAAAGCTGTCCGTGTGCGGTTGCAAACCGTCGGTGGTAATAGAGAAGTGACTGAAACAGTGTAACTGTGGGAGAGGTCGTTGTCGTTGGCAGAGGCGCCGTTGCTGGATGAGCAGGGAAGCCATATAAAAATAACAAAAGCCTTGAGGAGAATCCACATTATGCACTCAGAGGACTGTTATTTGTGTGGCTAAATGTATGTCCACAAAGCTTCCAACTAAACATTTGCTATCTGGGCTTCGCTTATATATAGCAATTTGAAATGGAAATTGTTTAAGATGCGAAATCTTTTCATAAATGGAGTAATAATGGACTGCTACGTTCGTAATTGATTTTAGTTTTCCTGTGCGCTTTCTGTATTTTGCGTCGGTGCAAACGAAAATATGATATTGAGTCCAAAATAACATTGAATTTGACATATCGACACTTAGATACTTTATATTTTGGAAATACCATATTATTTTCTGTCGTTATTTAGTAACAGCTAAGGAATAATGGACAACACTGAATTTGCATAAGTTTTGAATTTATATGAATGCATATATCTCAATTTCGACATCCTCAAAATTTCTTATTGAATCCCCTTTTTAATTGAAGTTACCTCTGTAATAAAAGAAAAGTTAATTCATTTCTTATCATGAATGAGAATTCAATTAAACACTATTCTTTTACTAACTATTTTACACACATTCTATTTCATAATTTATATTATATTTTATATTTTAATTTTTTATGAACAAAATTATAAGATCTTAATGTTACGGAGATAGAAACACTATACTAAGAAACAATTTAAGATTTTATGATTTGTATATATTTTATAATTAAAAAGTTAAGAAAAATATTTTTAGGGTGAAATTTCAGGGATAGATAATGACACACTTATAAATTCTTATGTACAAAATATTTTTATACGACATGATTAATTTTTATATTTTATATTTCTACTCAACTATTAATATAATGCTACAATTTATACAAGAATTTATAGATATAATATTACTCGCTCTTAATATTACTGCATGTTTATTTTTTATAAACTAAAATGAGGAAATTTAAGAAATAAAATTCAAAATGTATGTTATGAAGATCTTAATGTGAATATATTGCAGCATCTAGAAGCACAGCTTCTAGATGCTTTGAATTCAAAAGTGGCACACGTCTTTTATCAACAACAAAATTGGAAAAAGAAGGAGAATGAAGAAAAAGAAGAAGAAGCACACGGCTTTGAAAAGAAGAAAAATAAAATAAAATTCAATACGTGAACAGTGCCATGATTTTGGCTATAAAAGGGAGAGATCCCTCGTTCATTTTGTATCACAATTCATTCAATTTCATTTGAGAGGATTTGAGAGTTAGAGAGTTATAAGCTCTTGTTTTAGTGTTCTGAGAGTTTGGGTGTATTGGGGTTTTGGGAAGTGAGCTAAAATACCACAATGCTTGTAACTCCTTTTCACTAGTAAAATATTTCCTTCTGTCTTCGCCCGTGGACGTAGGCTAAAAGCCGAACGACGTAAGTTCTGGTGTTCTCTCTTTTACACTTGTTCTTTATTTTCTTACAATTTTACTTTAGCTGCGTGTCTGCTTTCACCACCAATTTTCTAACAGTGGTATCAGAGCTATTGGTTGTATTTTTGGAGTCGGGTACTGTTCACGTAAGGGGTACTGACGTATACGATACTATTCACGTATACGTTACTATTCACGTATACGGTACTATTCACGTGAAACGGTGGGAGTGGTACTATTTGAATATACGGTACTATTCACGTATACAGCACTGTTCACATATACGGTACTGTTCACAAGAAACGGTGGGAGCGACCCAAGAATTTGGCAGTGCAAAGCAGGGAATAATGGTGTGAGTAAAGTAACTGTGTGGTTGTTGTACATATCTAGGGAAGTTCTGTCACAAAGGCGATAAGAGCTTAAGGAGACTGGGTTTTAAGTGGGACCATTGTGACCCCTCCAGTCTTTCCTGGGAACTTTCCTAGTGTACATTCTCACACATACTCACAACTATTCAAGGTGGTATACTAGCCTGTGTGCAGTATTTATCAACAAAATGGCGACAAAGTATGAAATTGAGAAGTTTAACGGAAATAATTTTTCGTTGTGGAAAATGAAGATGAAAGCTGTATTGAGGAAAAATAATTGCTTGGCAGCAATTGGAGAAAGGCCCATGGAGATAACTGATGACAAGTGGAACGAAGTAGACGGCAACGCCATTTCTGATCTACACTTGGCACTTGCAGATGGAGTATTATCCAGTGTGGCAGAGAAAAACACGGCGAAGGAAATATGGGATACTCTTACAAAATTATATGAGGCCAAGTCACTACACAATAAAATTTTCTTGAAGAGGAAACTCTATACTCTTCGAATGGGGGAATCTACAATGGTGACCGACCACATCAACACCTTGAAGACTCTATTTTCACAACTCACAACGTTGGGTCATAATATAGAGGAGAATGAACGTGCAGAGCTTCTACTTCAAAGTCTACCAGATTCGTATGATCAACTCATCATCAACCTGACGAACAACAATCCAGTGGACAGTCTAGTTTTCGACGATGTTGCAACCTCCGTATTAAATGAGGAGAGCAGGCGGAAAAATAAGGAAAACAGACAAGCAAGTTCGCAGCAAGCGGAGGCGTTATCGGTGACGAGAGGGAGATCAACGGAACGTGGCCCCAGTGGGAGTCAAAATCATGGTAGGTCAAAATCCAGAAGTAAAAAGAATGTGAAATGCTACAACTGTGGCAAGAAAGGGCATATCAAGAAAGAGTGTTAGAGTAAGAGAAAAGAGGGCAAAGAACCTGAGTCATCAAATGCTCAGGGGTGTATAGCAAGTACCTTGGATGATGGCGAAATTCTTTACAGCGAGGCAACAACTGTTTCAGAAGGCAGAAAACGACTGTCTGATGTTTGGCTTATAGACTCAGGAGCTACCTGGCACATGACCTCTCGGAGAGAATGGTTCCACACATATAAACCTATCTCAGGAGGATCTGTATATATGGGTAATGATCATGCCTTAGAGATCGCTGGTATTGGTACTATCCAAATAAAAATGTTTGATGGTACAATTCGCACAATTGGGGAGGTACGACATGTCAATGGCCTGAAGAAGAATCTACTGTCTTTGGGACAAATGGATAGTCATGGGTACAAAACTCATGTGGAGAATGGAATGATGAAGATCGTTAAAGGCGCACTTGTATTGATGAAAGCAGAAAAGATCGGTGCTAATCTATTCATGCTTAAAGGAGAAACACTACAGGAGGGTGATGCGTGTGTCGCATCAAATGGAGAAGAGTCAACGATGATGTGGCATCTCAAACTTGGTCACATGTCGGAACAAGGTTTGAAGATTCTCTCTGAGCGAAAATTGCTTCCGGGGCTCAAATCGGTAAGTTTACCATTTTGCGAGCATTGTGTTATTAGTAAGCAGCATAGATTAAAATTCAGTAGATCTATTGCTAGAAGTAAATGCATTCTAGACTTGATTCATTCTGATGTTTGGGAATCACCGGATATATCTATGGGAGGTACAAAGTACATGGTGACTTTCATTGATGATTATTCCAGAAGATGTTGGGTGTATCTAATTAAGAAAAAGTCAGATGTATTTTCAGTGTTTAAAGAATACAAAGCGCGGGTGGAACTTGAATCTGGTAAAAAGATCAAGTGCTTGAGGACAGATAATGGTGGAGAGTATACAGACGACGAGTTTCTTGCTTTATGTAAGCAAGAAGGTATTCAGAGACAGTTCACTGTGGCATACACTCCTCAACAAAATGGAGTGGCAGAGCGGATGAATAGAACTCTTACAGAAAGAATAAGAGCTATGTTGAAGACTGATGGTCTACCTAATTCATTTTGGGCAGAAGCAGCCAAAACTGCCTGTTATATAGTAAATCGGTCACCATCTACAGCTATTGGGTTGAAGACGGCGATGAAGATGTGGACTGGAAAGCCAGCTGATTATTCCTACCTTCATGCATTTGAATGTCCTGTGTACGTGATGTACAACGCTCAAGAAAGAACAAAGCTGGATCCAAAATCTAGAAGATGTATCTTCTTGGGGTATGCTGATGGAGTAAAGGGGTATCGTCTGTGGGACCCCACTGCCCACAAGATCGTCATCAGCAGAGATGTTATCTTTTTAGAAGATCAACTGCAAAGGAAAGATGAGGATGATAGCACTGTAAAAGAAAAGTCAGAGACTGTACCGGTATATGTGGAAAATAATCCAGAAGATTCAGATTCTTCTGAAGCAGCACCAGAGCACGAGGGACAAGAACCAATCGAGTCCGAGGCTCCAGAAGTTCGTCGGTCAACTCGTGAGAGACGACCGCCAACGTGGCATTCGGAGTATGTGACAGAGATCAACGTTGCATACTGTCTTCTAACAGAGGATGGAGAGCCTTCAACTTTCCATGAAGCTTTAAACAGCTCAGATATTGCTTTGTGGAGAACAGCAATGCAGGAAGAAATTGAAGCTCTACACAAGAACAAGACATGGGCACTTGTACCACTACCACGTGGAAGAAAAGCCATTGGAAACAAATGGGTCTACAAGATCAAACGTGATGGCAATGATCAAGTGGAGCGGTATCGTGCGAGATTGGTGGTGAAAAGATATGCTCAGAAAGAAGGTATTGACTTCAACGAGATATTTTCTCCGGTGGTTCGACTCACAACAGTCAGAGTAGTCTTGGCAATGTGTGCTACATTTGACCTACATCTAGAGCAGTTAGATGTGAAAACTGCATTTCTTCATGGAGAACTTGAAGAAGAAATATATATGCTCCAACCAGAAGGTTTTGCAGAAACAGGAAAGGAGAACTTGGTTTGCAGGTTGAACAAATCTCTATACGGTCTCAAACAGGCGCCGAGGTGTTGGTATAAGAGATTTGATTCCTTCATTATGAGCCTTGGATACAACAGACTCAGTTAAGACCATTGTACATATTACAAGAGGTTTAGAGATAATGATTTCATTATTTTGTTGTTGTATGTGGATGACATGTTGGTAGCAGGCCCCAACAAAGATCGAATCCAAGAATTGAAGGCACAGTTGGCTAGGGAGTTTGAAATGAAGGACTTGGGACCAGCAAACAAGATTTTAGGGATGCAAATTCACCGAGACAGAAATGACAGGAAGATTTGGCTTTCACAGAAGAATTACTTGAAGAAAATCTTGCGACGCTTCAACATGCAAGAGTGTAAGTCAATTTCTACCCCACTTCCTGTTAATTTCAAATTATCCTCAAGTATGTTCCTAGCAATGAAGCGGAGAGGAAGGAGATGTCTCGAGTACCGTATGCATCAGCAGTGGGAAGTTTGATGTTCTCTATGATATGTACAAGACCGGACATTGCACAAGCAATGGGAGCAGTCAGTCGATACATGGCGAATCCTGGTGGAGAGCATTGGATAGCTGTGAAGAGGATTCTGAGATACATCAGAGGAACCTCAGATGTTGCATTATGTTATGAAGGATCAGATGTCACCAACTGCAGACCGTTGTGGTTTTATCTACAACAGAAGCAGAATACATGGCGGCTACACAAGCTTGCAAGGAAGCTATTTGGATACAAAGGTTATTGGAAGAGCTCGGGTACAAACAACAGAAAATTTCTGTGTTTTGTGACAGTCAGAGTGCCTTGCATATTGCAAGGAATCCAGCCTTTCATTCCAGGACAAAGCACATAGGAGTTGAGTATCACTTCGTTCGAGAAGTAGTGGAAGACAGAAGTGTGGATTTACAGAAAATCCATACGAAGGAGAACCTAGCAGATGTTTTGACCAACCCGATAAATACTGACAAGTTTATCTGGAGTAGATCCTCTTGTGGCCTAGCAGAAACGTAGGCAACGTGATAATGGCGAAGCAGAAAAGATGGTGTGGAGATTAATTGATTCTCAATTAAATCTCCAAGTGGGAGAATGTGAATATATTGCAGCATCTAAAAGCACAGGTTCTAGATGCTTTGAATTCAAAAGTGGCACACGTCTTTTATCAACAATAAAATTGGAAAAAGAAGGAGAATGAAGAAAAAGAAGAAGAAGCACACGGCTTTGAAAAGAAGAAAAATAAAATAAAATTCAATACGTGAACAGTGCCATGATTTTGGCTATAAAAGGGAGAGATCCCTCGTTCATTTTGTATCACAATTCATTCAATTTCATTTGAGAGGATTTGAGAGTTAAAGAGTTATAAGCTCTTGTTTTAGTGTTCTGAGAGTTTGGGTGTATTGGGGTTTTGGGAAGTGAGCTAAAATACCACAATACTTGTAACTCCTTTTCACTAGTAAAATATTTCCTTCTGTCTTCGCCCGTGGACGTAGGCTAAAAGCCGAACCACGTAAGTTCTGGTGTTCTCTTTTTTACACTTGTTCTTTATTTTCTTATAATTTTATTTTAACTGTGTGTCTGCTTTCACCACCAATTTTCTAACACTTAAGAGGTTGTTAAAAGCTTCGCTCTGTATGAAAATTGTATAGTTATCGGGCCTTTTCATTCTCCTCGAGAAAGTGGAAATTTATGTCATGCTCTAAAGTTTCAATTTTCACATTATGGCTGAAGTAATTTGGACCGAGAAATAGTCTTCCACTTTCAAAAGTAAAGAATACACCAAAATAACAAAAAAATATCTTGCTCCATGATTGATTAGTTAGTGGGCATAAAACTAAGACGAAAGAGCATTGTTGTATCTCTTTATTGGGCACAAAGACTTTAGTGCTAAACAATGTTCATGATTATAGCTTTATAATACGCCCGAAAGATCTATCGTGTGGGCAAAGCTGGTTTAAGAATTACGCACGTATAAATTGTAAAATTAGCCTACTGATTTCATAATTTCCCAAGTATTGTTTCTTCTTCGTCAAGTGCTGTAAAAATTTCAGATGTGAACTTGATCCTATATATAAAACTAATTTGAACTAATGTCTATAATTCTGTCTTTACAAGGGACTGCTGATGCTTGTTTTACCAGATAGCCACCTACCGTCATCCCCCAAAATCATATCCTTAATTCTTGCTGAGTCACTATTTCAATCAGTGTTGTTGAAGTTCGAGTGAGACATTTGATCGAGCACCTGATTCATTTCATCAAACACAAAGGCGGTGACACTTGGGTTGTCATCCCATTGAATCCTTGGTTTAAATATGAGTTGCAGCTTTAATTCAGGGAGCAAAGACAATAACCAAACCACTCCTACAGCTGTGTTGTAGTGTTCTATGGGTGCATTTGGATTGTATTATATTATATTATATTAGTATTTTATTATAAGAATATTGTATAATATTTGATACTACACTATATTGTATTAATATTTTTGTGATTAATTTAAATATTATATTATAAATTGTATTAATATTTTATATTAATATTTTATATTATTATTAATTTTAAATTAATATCATTCAAATTTAATATTTATTATTAGCTGTAATAAATTATAATGTAAAAATAAAAATTATATAATAAATAAATATTATATAATATTTTTAAAAAATTATATTTATATTATTGTTTTTATTATTATAAAGCAAAAGTAAAAGCAAAAGGTAAAAAAAAAAAGAAGAAGCAAGCGGTAGTTGTGCATTAGCTTAGGCCTGTTAATGTAGTACTGCTGTAGCTTTTTATCGGGCTTGTATAAATTTAATGGAATGAGAAGTTTTAATACCTCAACCACACATGCCTTATATTCAACTTCTTTATGTGGAGTAAATGCCCTGATTGCCCATTCTATTTTTCGAAATTAATTTCATTAATTAAAAACTGAGTTCATATTGATAATTTTAATTGTTTTCTTATTTAAAAAAAAATTACTGTGAGCTTTCCAACTCCATGAACTTTTCATTATATTATTTTATTTATATAGTATTACAATAATAATTTAGTTGGTGACAATACTCATCTTATGGTGAGCGATAATATTACATAACGTTATTTAGTTGATTCACAACTTCAACATTATTCATGAGGAGTCAAGAAATTCTATCATATATACAGCTCACCATATTATTGGCACTTGTACAATCAAACATCCAATTTAATATCTTTAAAAAAAAATCATTTTAGTTGGAATTTAAAAAAAAAATCATCTATGTTAATTTTACTTGTTTATATTTTGCATTGGTGTAATGAAAGTACGAAATTGAGTCCAAAATAACCTTGACATAATTGACCTTAGTGTTGGTGGCAAAAAATGAACAATCCCCATCTCAGTGTTTTCATCAGCAGGTGCTATTATTGATTCCGGAACTGTCATCACACTCCTTCCACCGGCTGCATACTCAGTCCTACGATGAACATTTAAGAAATTTATGCCAAAATATCCAACGGCGTCAGCTTCGTCGACACGTAATACGACTTTAGTAATTATACTTCTGTTACAGTGCCTGAGATTAGCTTCTTCTTTAACCGAGGAGTTGAGGTGAGCATTGAAGGGTCAGCGATTTTGATTGGTAGCAGTCTGAAGCAGATATGTGTAGCATTCGCCGGCAACAGTGATGACAGCGACATTGCTATATTTGGGAATGTGAAGCAAGAGGACACTGAAGGTTGTGTACGGTGTTGCCTGACCAGTTAATAATCTTAACTAAAAAGAGACCAATAGAATCTTCCTGAAAATAATTTTTGTTTTTGAAATAAAATGAATGGAAGAGTAATGCTTCAGCATGTGTGTTGGTCAAAACGAAAAGAAAATTGTCGGTCCATTAAGATGCGTTAGTAGTGCTGTTTCAGCTTTTCATATTTTGCGGCGATGTAATGAAATTGACTCCAAAATAACCCTGAATTTGACATGAAGACATTTTGATCCTTTTAAGGTGGCCTTTGCTTTGTTTGTCCTTTTTTTTTTCTTCTTTTAACTGAATTTGCTTTGTTTGCCAAAAAGCTTTATACACCCCATGTTAATTGAATTTTTTAAGAAAATTATAATAATTTAGAGTTATGGTGATGGAAACTACATAATAAAAGTTAAATAATTTAATATTTTATGATTTATATGTATTTTATAAATAAAAAGCCTGAAAAAAGTTTAGGGTGAACTTTTATGAAAAAGAAAATAATATTAATACGTGAATTTGTATTTTATAAATTAAAATAATAATATTTTGAAAAACAAAAATTCAAAAGAGGTGTGATAAAAGTCTTAGTGGGGTGTTAATAGCTCCACTTTACCTGAAAATTGAAGCCCAATCCAATTGTCAAAACAGTGTTCAGGCGTTTTCATTCTACGAACCATGTGTTGCACATTCTTGCTTAGCCTCGAGGGAGTTGAAATGTCATGTCCTAAAGTTTCAATTCTGCTGCTGTCCTGTAGTGCTCTATATTCAGCTTCTCTATGTAGAGTAAATGCCCTTGACGTCCCATTCCATTTTTTTAAATTAATTTAATTAATGAAGAACTAAGTTCATTTTGAAAATTTTAACTGTATCTTGTAAATAAAGTTGCCATAAGCTTTCCAACTCCATAAATTTTTCATTAAACTATGTTATTCACATGTTGATAGAACTCACCTTATGGTGAGTGATAACATCACATAATGTTGTTTGGCTAATTCACAACTTAAATATTATTTATAAAAAGTTACAAAGTTTTGTTATATGTTCACTTGCTCACCATATTATTAGCACTTATGCTCACTAAATCATCTTCCTACAAGATCAAACATCCATTTTAATTCCTTTAAAAAGTTCCACTTTTCTTAGAATTAAAAAAAAAAACAAAATTATCTATGTTAATTGAACACTTGTTTAAACTCACTAGTGAATCACAATCTTGATCTCTCTCTGTATCTCCTTGGCACCAACACATTCATCCATCAGTCAATTTTTTTGGTGTTAAAATTGATGTCCAATTTTAAACTTTGAAATAAAAAATTTTATATAGTCAGACCCAAAAAAAAAATGCCATACGATTCTTCGAATCAAAATAGTTGCTCGTCATTCTATTGCTAGTACATACGAACTCATAGCGTTCATATTCCAAAGCACAATTTATTAATACTGCAAGTCCAAACGGCGTTATTTAATATTTAGATCGAGTAGGACACGGACCATACAATACTTCAAATTAAGCACAACTTAGTTAACTAGCTGCAATTTCCAGGAACAAAACCAAGCCTCCTTCCAGCAACATCGTAGTGCACTTCGTACCCTCGCTGCTGAACATTCCCAAGAAGAATAGAATTGGGATCCGAAGGAAGTAAAGCGAAGCCTAAACACACTTGGCTCACAGATTCGACAACCAGAGTCCCCCTCACGTCCAGTTGAAGGTCGACACCACCAAAGAAGTGGATTGTTATCTTTGGTACAACAACTGTTTTATAAGCACTCAAATCATAACAAGTATCAAAAAGATCTTCAATTCCTTTTCCCATCTTATATTTCTTCATCCTTTTACGAAATGCTGATCTCAGAGCTGAGTACACAGGTGCCGGAAACCTCGTGATGATGGTGCCCGAGTCGATTTCTGTACTCAACTTAGTAAAATATGAAGCTTTCAAAGGAAGTCTTTCCCCACCGACACTTATTCCAGTAAGGGTAATATGGTAAAATTCAGACTGTTCGGGGGTAGTGACAATTGGAGTATATTTCACGAACTTCTTGTTCACAGTATCCGGTTTGCCAAAAGTTATGTAGCCTGTGGAGCCGTATGGCGAATGTAGACAATAAAAGAAGTAGCTTATATTGGTTTTTGAAATTATGGATACCGGGCCTCGGTCGAGACCCATAATTCCGGATGCTCCGTTTTGGTCGCCAGTGTTGCTGTTGGTGCAACCCAGAAGAAAAGGGTACCGTGCAAAGTACCCATTGCCGTTGACTTCTTGTATAGTCATCCTATCAGTTGCCCAAAAGCCGGTTTCGCCTGAGCCGTCAACATATGCAATGTCGTACGGGCATTCCTTAGAACTGCATTTGTCTGCATTAAAAAAAAACGCTCCGATTATTTTCATTATATATGCGGATTTTGGATTTAAAACCGATCTTATTTGTGCTTATTTTTCTAATAATCTTCTATCAATCATAATATCAGGCATAAGTTTATAACACTGTATAGTCTATCTATTCTTATCCAATAACTTAATTTTGGTGACGAAAAAGTAATGAATTAGTATACCTTGACCATTTGGAGGTAACCATTCATGGAGAATTTTGCACGTCGTGGAGTTGCAAGGGATTTTGGAAAAGGTTTCGGACTTGGATGGATCAAAAAATGGGTCCCTTTGTTGACTGCAATGAATGCAGGGCTTGCACTGAGTCCAAGTGATGCCGCTACCAGTGTCCAAAAGGAGAGAAACATACTGTTTCGGCTTCCCAATGGCGACTACAATATAATACTCGTCGGCTGCTACAATTCCGGTCTTGGCAGGGAATGTGAACGCCTTAGTTTTCTTGAAATTGTCAGGAATGGCTTTTTGCAAACGCCTGGAATTCTTTAAATGGAGTCGTTGTTGGTCTCTACGCAGAATTTCTTCGAGAGAGGGAGTGTTTCTACTTTTCCCTTGATTCGGCTTAGAACATGGCCCGTACCTCCCTAATACTTCGAGAGATACTTTGCCGGGACCTTAAACATGCATTATATACATATGAATGATTATTAAAAAAAAAAAATTAACAGGCTAAAATCACAACCATGCGCATATTATAAATATATAGTATAATATAAGAACCTTGGGGCAAAGCTGTGCGTGTGCGGTTGCAAACAGTTGGTGGTATTAGAGAACTCACTGAAACAATGTGACTGTGGCAGAGATCGTTGTCGTTGGCATAGGCTCCATTGTTGGATGAACGCAGAAGCCATATAAAAAGAAGAAAAGCCTTGGAGAGAATCCACATTATGCACTCAGAGGGCTGTTATTTTTTTGTGGCCAAATATGTTCACTAAGCTTTCAAGAACACGAACTATATATTTGCTATCTTGGCTCCCCTTATATATAGAAACAGGAGAGGGAAATTGTTTGAGATACGAATTGACTCCGGACATAAAAGATGAGAAAGCACAACGTCACACACTCAAGAAATCACAAGCTCACCACCACAACAAACAACAAAAAGATACAGAAAATATTCATCACCTAAAGTTTTTAAGCTAAGGATACAGAGCTTAAAACACTCACCACTCGATGGAATCTACCAAAGAGATACAAAGTTTGATAATTGTTCAAAGTTCATTCAATTTCCAAAATTAATCTATGTCATTTGGTTACAACTACATGAGCTTAAATAACTTTCTTGGAACAATCCTCCAAGCATAGATTTACTACAAAAAAAACCCTTCAAATAAATTGACTTTAAAGACCAACATTAAAGCTAGACATTAATAAAACATTGGTATGCTTAAAACATAACAAAGAATATTAAAAAAAAAAACAAGTCCCGAAATATTCTTCTTTACTCAAAATTGAACAGTCTGCACTTAACTGACCATAACTTACTGTAGAAAATTCCAAATTTAGATTAGTAAAATTCATTGGAAAGCTAACAGAAATATCTTTCTAATGATGTATGGTTCGAAAATTAATTCGATCTCATGCAGTACAATTTAATTCTCAAATATGCCCTTCCTGCGCAGAAATTCTACTCACTTGATTAATGTAAGAACTTGAGCGGCACTTGATATAGCTTGATTACCAAATATTTCAAACACTCTTTTGTTACGGATTCTTTTGATAAATGGATTAATAAATACTACGTAACGTACGTACATAATTTTAATTTTTCTGTGCACCTTTTATATTTCCTGTCCAAAATAACTTTAAATTTGATTTATCCTAATTACCATATTAGTTCCTGTTCGGTGTTATGTGCCAATTTCTTTTCCATTTCCTGAAAATTAGTTAACTGTTCAGTGAGATGTTTTGATAAAATTAATGGATAATAAACACAAAATCAAGATTTCACATTTTACTCATTAAGTTGGAGAACAATCTTTTATCGTTTTGTTGAATTTAGATAATGCAAGCCATCATTTATTTCTCTCTGCTCCAAATGCCAGTTGATATCACTCCTTTTTCTTCTTCTTCTCAATTAATTTCTGGTTTCTGGAGGAAATCCAAAGCTCATTTATAGACAATGTATTCAAGCTTCACGGCGGGCCGCGTACAATAGTCACTGATCTAGATCCTATTTTTACAAGTAACTTTTGGCAGTAATTGTTACTGTACACAGATTGAAGTTGCAAATGAGTTCGGTCTATCACCCTTAGTCAGATGGCCAAACTGAAATAGTCAACAAAATTTTAGGACAGGATATTTGATGTATAAGAGGTGACCTGACCAGCCAAATGAGTGGTTTAACTGGCTACCTCAAGCCGAATGATGGTATAACAAGTCATAACACTTTCACACTCACTCAACTCCGTTTGATATTGTCAATGGCAAGCCACCTCCCATCTTTAATGCATAACTCCAGAAGAATCAAAAGGGGATTCTGCGGAAGAACAGTTGCTGGATAAGGATGCTGTGATAAAGCAATTAAAGGAAAATTTATCCCAATCCGAAGACAAAATAAGGTCTCGAGTTGGAACAAATTACTGTAATCCGTCCTTTCTTGTGGGTCAATCGACATTTTTCACAAGTTTTACGAACTGAAGCCCAATAAGCCGAGAGGCACTAGTCTGAATGAGAGTTTAAGGTGGGTGACACGGTTATTAGCGGCTACAACCTTTTAGGCAAACATCTGTATGAGTAAAAAGGAACCGGAAGTTATCTCCAAGTTTTTTGGGCCTTATAAATTTCTACAGAGAATTAGCAAGGTCGTAAATAAACTGGAGCTACCTAACAGAATTCACCTTATCTTTCATTTTGCTTGTTTGAAGAAAATGGTGGGAGATGCAGTTGTTACTCAATCTTATTTGCCACCAATAGATGATGAAAGGCGGATAAAACTAGATTCGATAGCTGCACCAGATCGTAGGATGCTGAAGTGAATCAACAGACCAGTAACTCAAGTGTTGGTCGATTAGTCCCATTCTTTTCATGGAGATGCCACTTGGGGATGATTTATTCAAGCTGCAACAACAATTTCCATGGTTTAAGCCTTGAGGACAAGGCTGTTTCAAGGGAAGGGATTTTATTTTCTATATAAGGAATAAGTTGGGAACGAGAGTTATATTTAAGGATATCTTTGTAGATTGTCTTTACTTAATGTTTGAGTTGCTTAATTTTGGTACTTGACATAACTTATATGATTTATCATTATTATTTTATATATTCACTCAATTAATGATATATTACTACATCGATCTGTATAAAAATAATTTATATAAAAATTTATAGATATAATTGTATTACTTTTAATAATAATGTGTTTTTGTTTTTTTATAAATTAATCTAAATATTTAAGAAATAAAATTTAAAAGGAGTGATAAAATTTTTAAAAAAGTGTTAAAAACTTCACTGAAAATGTGAGCCCAATCCAATTGTCAAACAGTGACCGGCATGTGTAGCACATTCTTGCTAGGACCGACGAAGTGGAGGTGTCCTGTTTAAGGTTTCAATCGCAAGTGTGTTTCGCGTTGTTTCTGAAATAATTTGGACCAACCAAGTGTCTGCCACTTTAAAAAATGACAAAAATTATCCAGCTCCATGATTGGCTAGTTAGTGCGGCAAAAACTTTTGCAATCATTAATATTTGGCCTCGGTGTCAGTGGTGCTTAATCCTAAGGTTAAGTCGACATGACGCCACTCAATCCATAAGCTGAGACTTGAGAGCTCGAAAGACATATTTTTAGTGATTACAACACTTTGGGTGCTTATTTTTAAATAGCGGTGATATTTGACCCCTTATTATATCTCATTAACTCTCATTAATTATTTTTATATTAATCTTATTTTATGTTTATATGAAATTACGTAAAAGGATAAATAATTTTTAAGTATACTTATATAATAATTTTTATTAATAATTAATAAAATTAGTCTAATTTTTTAAACCCTAATTTCTTTTAATTTTTGATTTTTTTTTGTGAGAATTGATTAAACCCTAATTCTAATGATCAATAATATTCTTAACCAACAATTGCTTTCTTAATCGTTTAGAAAAAACATCTTCCAACAATGCTTGAGAAATGGAAATTCCGTGTAGGCATCTTAGATGAAACAAAAAGCCATAAGGATAGTCCTTTTATTACATGATTATTGGTTTAACAGTATTTATTGTGAGTTACAATAGCTGCTTTTGAACCTACTTTTACTTTGATAGATTCATAATGCATGCTTATTTAAGAAGTTTGGTCACTTTGGTGGTCAAAATCTGCTCGGCCGTTACAAAATTTCATATATTCTATATAGAACAAAAAAAAGTAATGATAATTTTTTAAAGAATAAAACTAATAATTTTATTCATTAAGTAAAAATGACAAACAATTGGAAGACTATTTACAACTATGATGAAATACATAAGTTCTCCAATTTGTAAATAAAAAATAATCAGTTAAGATACTCAAAAAACTGGAAAAGTCAATGCAAATTGAAATAAAGTACAATTTTTAAATATATACTTTCTCGAATTTGTAAACACAACACATCCCCATGCTGAAGAAAGTTATAGAAAGTACTTATTAATATTGACATACCACAATGGAATTCACAAATTGCAATTGTAAATAATGAATTCACAGTTGCACTAGTAGGAAATTCTAACCAGATTTATCATGTCTATCCCCTTGGGCTAAATTCTTGTATTTCTATACTCACCCTTCGCTTGATAGACTTGTCATAATACTTTGATTTTTCAGGATTGGCTCGACATGGTTCGTGGTCCAATCCATACTGGACCTATTAAATTCTTTTCCATCGTTGCGGTGGTGATTATGAGAATTTAAAAAAATATTAGTTTTTTAGGTGGGGGCATGAAGTACGATAAAAATTATAATAAAGGTAAATTAGGAATTAAGTGGGGTATATTGAGAGATAAAAATTAATTAAAAAAATTTTAATGGAGTTAATTGATAAATGAGGGTTGGCGAGATATAACAAGGGGGTTAAATATCACCACTCATTCTTAAAAGACATGACGTTAAGTGGACACGATACCACTTAATCCAATAAGCTGAAAAGAAATATCCTTAGGGGGCATAATATCTTCGGGCCTACAGACAATGTTCATAATTATAACTTTAGAATATACCGGGATGGGAAATTTTAAAATACTTCTAAGCTATGTCAACCATATATATATTGTATTATATAAATTTTTCTCCAAATAGATCTATAGTGTGTGCAAATTGATACTGGAATTACGCATGTGTAAATTATAAAATGGCAGCCTAATGATTTCATTCATTTCATACGTTTATATACAAGTATTGTTTCTTCTTCGTAAAATATTGTAAGATTCCAACATGAACTTGACCCTTTGGCTAAAACTAATTTGATCTAATGTCTATAATTTTCCGTCCTTTACAAGGGACTGTTGATGTATGTTTTATTAGCTAGTCACCTAATGTCATCACGTGAGGTCATACCCTTAATTCTTGCCGAGTCACTGTTTCAATCAGTGCCGCCGATGCTTCATTGAGATATTTGATCGAGCACATGGTTCATTTCATCAAACACTTGATTTTCTACCGAGTCAATGACACTTGGGTTGTCATGACACTAGATAATCCATGGTTTAGATGAGTTGCAACTTTAGTTCAAGGATCACTAGCCGTTTCTTGCTGCTGTAGTGCTTCTATATTCAGCTTCTCTATGTGGGTAAATGCCCTTGGCATTCCTTAATATTTTTCGAAGTTAATTTCTAAGGAAATAAAAAAATATATTTATTAAAGACTAAATTCGCATTGAAAATTTTAATTAAATCAGTTAAAGCTATTTAGCTAATCCACAAATTAAATATTATTCATAGCGAATCACAAGATTTTCTCACATATCTAAGTGCTCGCTATTGTTGGATGAACAAAGAAGCCATATAAAAAGAACAAAAGCCTTGGGGAGAATCCACATTATGCACTCAAGAGGACTGTTTAATTGGTGCGGCCAAATGGCGTGCACGAAGCTTCCAGCTAAACATTTGCTATTTTGGCTTCGCTTGTATACAGCAACTGCAAATTGAAATTGTAAGAGATACAATTTCTTTTGATAAATGGAGTAATCATGTGCTGTTACGTGCGTAATTAATTTTAATTTTCCTGTGCCCTTTTCGTATTTTGCATCGGTGCAAGGAAAACACGATACTGAGTCCAAAATATCCTAGAATTTGACATATTGATGCTTTGATCCTTTTTATTTTGGCAATACCATATTAGTTTCTGCCGTTAGTTAGTAACAGCTGGCATATTTTTTTTAACTGAAATATGAATTAAACTGAAATAGCATAAGTTTTAAATTTATGCATATGTCTCAATTTTGACACCCTCAGAAGTCAGAATTTCTTATAGAATCCCTTTTTAATTGAAATCACCCTTTAAGACAAATTTATTCACTTCTTATTTCGAATGAGAATTCAATTAAACACTATTCTTTTACCAAATATTTTACACGTTCCATTTTATAATTTATACTCGTATGTTACATTTTAAATAATTTTTTTAGAGAACATTATAAGAGTTAATGTTATAGAGATGGAGACGTTGTAGTATGATTGTAAGAAAATAATTTAAGATTTTTTGACTTGCATATATTTTATAAATAAAAACTTAGAAAAAATACCTTTTCAAGGTAAAATTTTATGGATACATGATGACACACCTACAAACTATCGTATACAAAATATTTTTATACAAATTAACATGACATAACATAGTCAATTGAATGAAAATACTACATAACCGACATGATTTATTTTTATAGTTTACATTTCTACTACACTAACGATATAATGCTACAACAATTAAACAATAGTTTACAGGTGTAGTATTATTCTTAATATTAATGTATGTTTATTTTTTTAAATTAAATTGGGGCACCAAAGAAATAAAATTTAAAATGTGTGTTATGAGGATTTTAGAAGGCTGTTAAAATCTCCACTCAGTACGAACATTGGATAGTATTCAAGCCTTTTCATTCTACGAACCATGTGTTGTACATTCTTGCTAGGCCTCGAGAAAGTGGAAATTTATCTTATGCTCTAAAATTACGTCAGCCACAATGACCAAAATAAAAAATAAAACACTTTGTCCGTGATTGATTTAGTGGGCATAAGGCAAAAGAAAGAGCATTATTGTATCTCGTTGTTGGGCATAAGAGACTATGGGGCCACACAAAATGTTCATGACTATAACTCTATAATACGACCAAGAGGTCTATCGTGAGGGCAAAGCTGATCTAAGAATTATTCACATATAAATTGTAAAAATATAGCCTACTGATTTCATAATTTATATAAAAGTAATTTTTCTTCTTCGTCAAGTATTGTAAAATTTCTGCAGTGAACTTAATCCTATCGCTAAAATTAAT
Organism: Citrus glauca; assembly: GCA_029633175.1. Classification (NCBI taxonomy): domain Eukaryota; kingdom Viridiplantae; phylum Streptophyta; class Magnoliopsida; order Sapindales; family Rutaceae; genus Citrus; species Citrus glauca. The sequence goes on from JAQOOD010000001.1 coordinate 3,449,382, forward strand.
TTGATCTAATGTCTATAATTCTCTGTCTTTACAAGGGACTGTTGCTGAGGTTCCATTGGCACATTTGATCGAGTACCTGATTCATTTCATCAAACACTTCATTTTCTGCCAAGGCAATGCCACTTGGGGTTGTCATCACACTAAATCATTGATTTAGATATGAGTTGCAACTTTAATTCAGGGAGCAAAGACATTAGCCAAACCACTTCTACTGCTAGGTATGCTGTAGTGCTCTATATTCACCTTCTCCATGTGCAGTACATGCCTTGACGTCCCATTCTATTTTTCAAAGTTAATTTCATTAATTAAAAATCAAGTTCATATTGAAATTTTAACTGTTGCTTATAAATAAAGTTGCTTTGAGTTTTCTAATTTCATAAAAACAGTAATATTTAACTTATGAAGAGTGAAAGTATTACGTAATGTTGTTGGTTAATTCACAACTTAAACATTATTCACAAGGAGTCATAAAAATTTCTCATATATCTACATGCTCACGTATTATTGGCATTTGTGCTCATTAGATCATCTTCCTATAAGATCAAATATCCATTTTAATTCCTTTAAAAATTCCATTTTAGTTGGAATAAAAAAAAGCATCTATGTTAATTTTACTTGTTAAATCTCATTGGTGAATCGCCGTTTTCATCTCTCTCTCCATATCTCCCACTAACACATTCATCCATCTTTGAAATTTATTGGTGTTACAATTAATGTTCAATCCTGAACTTGAATTTTGAAATAAAAGATTATATATTACCAGACAAAAAAAAAAGAACCATATGTTATTCTAATCAAAGTAACTTCTGATCATTTTATACATTGCTTCTACATATAACTCATAGGTTTCTTACTTCAAAGCACAACTTATTAATAACTGCAAGTACAAACAGCTTTATTGAATATTTAGATCCAGTAGAACATGGACCATACAAAAGTTGAAATTAACCACAACTTTATTATTAACTAACTACAATTTTCAGGACCAAAACCAAGCCTCCTTCCACCAACATCGTAGGGAACTTCATGCCCTCCCTGCTGAACATTCCCAAGAGTAATAGAATTGGGATCCGGAGGATAAATAGCGAATCCTAGAATTCAAGGATAAATAGCGAATTGGGATAAATACCAAAACCAAGCCTATTGATTTCATTCATTTCATAAGTTTAATTAAATGTATTGTTTCTTCTTCGTCAAGTATTGTAAAATAACAGCTGTGAACTTGATCCTATGGCTAAAACAAATTTCATTAAATGTCTATAATTCTGTGTCCTTTACAAGTGACTGCTTATCCTTTTTTTTTTTTATTAGCTAGTCACATAATGTCATCCCCCGAGATCATATCCTTCATTCTTCATGAGTCACTATTTCAATCAGTGTTGCTGAGGTTTCATTGAGAATTTGAGACATTTCATCGCACCTGATTCATTTTATCAAAAACTCGATTTTCGTCCAAGGCAATACATTTGGGTTGTCATCACATTGGATCCTTGGTTTAGACATAAGTTGCAGCGTTAGTTCAGGGAGCAAAGAGGTAAGCTAAACCACTTCTGCTGCTGTAGTACTGCTCTGTACTCAGCTTCTCTACGTGGAGTAAATGCACTTGATAATTAAAGACTGAATTCATATTGAAAATTTTAACTCTTTCTTATAAAGTTATTGTGAGCTTTCCAATTCCATAGACATTCCATTACATATCATAATAATTATTTAATGGGCGATAGTGATCACCTTGTAATAAGCTACAGTGATACGTGACGCCGTTTCGTTTCTGCGCAACTTAAATGCTATCTACAATGAGACGGTATTTTATAACATATACGACTGCTTTCCATTACAATCATTCATCACTGAAATTTTTTAGTGTTACAATCGATGCTCAATCCTCAACCTGAGCTTTGAAATAAAAACAAATGCCGTGTGTTCTTCTAATTAAAATGGCTTATGACCATTTTATTGCTCCTACATATAACTCATAGCTTTCATACTTCAAAGCATAGCTAATTAAAAACTGCAAGTACAAATAGCTTTATTTAATATTGACTAATATCTGCAAGTACGTACAAACAGCTTTATCGAATATTTAGATTGAGTAGAACATGGACCATACAATACTTGAAATTAAGCACCACTTTATTTTTAACTAACTGCAATTTCCAGGACCAAAACCAAGCCTCCTTCCAGCAACATCGTAGTGCACTTCGTGCCCTCGCTGCTGAACATTCCCAAGAGTAATAGAATTGGGATCCGGAGGATATGTAGCGAAACCTAGACACACTTGGCTCACAGACTGGACGACTAGTGTCCCCCTCACGTCGAGTTCAAGGTCGACACCACCTAAGAAGTGGATTGCAATCTTTGGTACAACAACTGTTTCATAAGCAGTCAAATCATAACATGTATCAAGAAGATCTTCAAGTCCTTTTGCCTTCTTGTATTTCTTCATCCTTTTATGAAATGCTGATCGCAAAGCTGCGTATATGGGTGGAGGAAGCCGCGTGATGATGTTGCCCGAGTCGATTATTGCACCGAGCTTAGTAAAATATGAAGTATTAAAAGGAAGTTTTTTCCCACCAACGCTTATTCCAGTGAGGATAATATCGTAATATTCAGACTGTTCGCTTGTAGTGACTATTGGAGTGTATTTTATGAACTTACAGTTCACAGTATCAGTATTACCAAAGGTTATGTATCCTGTGGAGCCGTATGGTGAAGGTAGACAGTAAGAGAAGTAGCTTGTGTTAGTTCTTGTAATTATGGATACCGGACTTCGGTTGAGACCCATAATTGCGGACGCTCCGCTTTTGTCGTCACTGCTATTGTTAATGAATTACCAAAGGTTATGAATCAAAAGGGGATGCTGCGGAAGAACAGTTGCTGGATAAGGATGCTGTGAGAAAGCAATTAAAGGAAAATTTATCGCAATCCGAAGACAAAATAAGGTCTCGAGTTGGAACAAATTACTATAATCCGTCCTTCCCTGTGGGTCAATCGACATTTTTCACAAATTTTACGAACTGAAGCCCAATAAGCCGAGAGGCACAAGACTGAATGAGAGTTTAAGGTGGGTGACATGGTTATTAGCGGCTACAACCTTTTAGGCAAACATCTGTATTAGTAAAAAGGAACCGGAAGTTATCTCCAATTTTTTTGGGCCTTATAAAGTTCTACAGCGAATTAGCAAGGTCGTATATAAGCTGGAGCTACCTATTGATAACAGAATTCACCTTATCTTTCATTTTGCTTGTTTGAAGAAAATGGTGGGAGATGCAGTTGTTACTCAATCTTATTTGCCACCAATAGATGATGAAAGGCGGATAAAACTAGAGCCGATAGCTGTACTGGATCGTAGGATGCTGAAGCGAATCAACAGACCAGTAACTCAAGTGTTGGTCGATTAGTCCCATTCTTTTCATGGAGATGCCACTTGGGGATGGTTTATTCAAGCTGCAACAACAATTTCCATGGTTTAAGCCTTGAGGACAAGGCTGTTTCAAGGGAAGGGATTTTAATTTCTATATAAGGAATAAGTTGGGAACGAGAGTTATATCTAAAGGTATCTTTGTAAATTGTCTTTACTTAATATTTGAGGTGCTTAATTTTGGTACCTGACATAACTTATATAATTTATCTTTATTATTTTATATATTTATTTAATTAATGATATATTACTGTATTGGTCTGTATAAAAATAATTTAGATAAAAATTTATAGATATAATTATATTATTTTTAATATTAATGTGTTTTTTATAAATTAATCTAAATATTTAAGAAATAAAATTTAAAAGGAGTGATAAAATTTTTAAAAAAGTGTTAAAAACTTCATTGAAAATGTGAGCCCAATCCAATTATCAACCGACATTTGTAGCACAATCTTGCTAGGACCGACGAAGTGGAGACTGGAGAGTCGTGTTTAAGGTTTCAATCGCAAGTGTGTTTCGCGTTGTTTCTGAAATAATTTGGACCAACCAAGTGTCTGCCACTTTAAAAAATGACAAAAATAATCCAGCTCCATGATTGGTTAGTTAGTGCGGCAAAAACTTTTGCAATCATTAATATTTGGCCGCGGTGTCAGTTGTGCTTATTTCTAACGTTAAGTCGACATGACATGACGCCACTCAATCCAATAAGCTGAGCTGAGACTTCAAAGCTCGAAAGACATATTTTTATTGGGTATAACACTTTGGGTCCAGCTTATTCTTACAAGACATAACGTTAAGTTGACACGATTCCACTCAATCCAATAAGCTGAATCTTTAAAGCTGCAAACAAATTGTCTTGGCGGCTATAATATCTTTAGGGGATTGTTATTTTCTTTTCTATAATAATTAATATATATTATTTATTTTTTTATTATTTTTATAATAATAAAAAATTCTCATTTATAATATTACCTTTATTTTTAATTATTATTTTATTTATATTTATTATAAATTACATGAATAGAAACTAAATAAAAAAATTAAGTATTAAAAATAAGAAATATATATTTTGATGTGAGTAAAAAATTAATAACAAATTTTTTTCTTATAATTATTTATTTTGTCAATATTTTCTTATACTAAATATTTTGTAATATTTTAAAATTAAATATAAAAAGTATAGGTAAAATATTTTATTATTTATCTTATAATAAATTTTTATTTGTCATTCAAGTTTTCTTATAATAATTTTCTTATATTTTTATTATAAAAAAATTTCACAAAATAAATAAGTACAAGAAAAATTTTATTATTAATTTTTTTTGCTCATATCAAAATATATTTTCTTATTTTTAATGCTTAATTTTTTATTTAATTTCTATTAATGAGATTTATTAATTTTTAATAAATATAAATAAAAAATTCATTGAAAATAAGGATAATATTGTAAACTTATGCTATCAGATGGGTTTTTTAGCCATTATAAAAACAGTAAGGAAAAAAATGGTATATGTTAATTACTGTAGGGGAGAAAGTGTCAATTTCCCTATCTTCGGGCCTTCAGACAATGTTCATAATTATAACTTTAGAATATACCGGGATGGGAAATTTTAAAATACTTCTAAGCTATGTCAACCATATATATATTGTATTATAGAAAATTTTGTCCAAATCGAGCTATAGTGTGCGCAAATTGATACTGGAATTACGCATGTGTAAATTATAAAAAGGCAGCCTAATGATTTCATTCATTTCATACGTTTATATACAAGTATTGTTTGTCCTTTGTAAAATATTGTAAGATTCCAGCATGAACTTAACCCTTTGGCTAAAACTAATTTGATCTAATGTCTGTAATTTTCCGTCCTTACAGGGGACTGTTGATGCATGTTTTATTAGCTAGTCACCTAATGTCATCACGTGAGGCCATACCCTTAATTCTTGCCGAGTCACTGTTTCAATCAGTGCCGCCGATGCTTCATTGAGACATTTGATCGAGCACATGGTTCATTTCATCAAACACTTGACTTTCTACCGAGTCAATGACACTTGGATTGTCATGACACTAGATAATCCATGGTTTAGATGAGTTGCAACTTTAGTTCAAGGATCACTAGCCGTTTCTTGCTGCTGTAGTGCTTCTATATTCAGCTTCTCTATGTGGGTAAGTGCCCTTGGCATCTCTTAATATTTTTGGAAGTTAATTTCTAAGAAAATTAAAAAACTAAATCCGCGTTGAAAATTTTAATTATATCACTTAAAGCTATTAAGCTAATCCAGAAATTAAATATTATTCATAGTGAGTCATAGAATTTTGTCACATATCTAAGTGCTCACTATTGTTGGATGAACAAAGAAGCCATTTTAGGGAGAATCCACATTTTGCACTCAGAGAACTGTTAATTGGTGCGGCTAAGTGGTGTGCACGAAGCTTCCGACTAAACATTTACTATTTTGGCTTCGCTTATATATAGCAACTGCAAATTGAAATTGTAAGAGATACAAATTCTTTTGATAAATGGAGTAATAATGTAATGTTACATTGTTACGGACGTAATTGATTTTAATTTTCCTGCACGCTTTTCTTATTTTGCATCGGTGCAAGGAAAACATGATACTGAGTCCAAAATATCCTTGAATTTGACATATTGATACTTTAATCCTTTTTATTTTGACAATACCATATTAGTTTCTGTCGTTAGTTAGTAACAACTGGCATTTATTTTTATTTTTACTGAATTATGAATTAAACTAAAATAGAATAAGTTTTAAATTTATGCATATGTCTCAATTTTGACAGACTCAGAATTTCTTATAGAATCCCTTTTCAATTGAAATCACCCTTATACAAAAGACAAATTTATTCACTTCTTATTTCGAATGAGAATTCAATTAAACACTATTCTTTTACTAAATACTTTACACACTTCATTTTATAATTTATATTCATATTTTAAATTTTAAATATTTTTTTAGAGAAAATTATAAGAGTTCATGTTATAAAGATAGAGACATTGTAGTAAGAAAATAATTTAAGATTTTTTTGACTTGCATATATTTTATAAATAAAAACTTAGAAAAAAATACATTTTCAAGGTAAAATTTTATGGATATATGATGACACACCTACAAACTCTCGTATACAAATATTTTTATACAAATTAACATGAGATAACATAGTCAATTGAATGAAATACTACATAACCAATATGATTTATTTTTATATTTTATATTTCTACTACACTGATGATATAACGTTACAACAATTAAACAAGAGTTTATAAGTATAGTATTATTCTTAATATTAATGTGTGTTTTTTTATAAATAAAACTGGGGTATCAAATAAATAAAATTTAAAATGTGTGTTATGATTTTAGAAGGGTGTGAAAATCTCCACTCAATACAAACATTAGATAGTATTCAAGCGTTTTCATTCTACGAACCATGTGTTGTGCATTCTTGCTAGGCCTCGAGAAAGTGGAAATTTATCTCATGCTCTAAAATTACTTCAGCCACAATAACCAGAAAAGAAAAAGAAAAAAATCTTTGTCCATGATTGATTTGGTGGGCCAAGGAAATAATAGAGCATTATTGTATCTCTTTGTGGGGCATAAGAGACTATGGGGGCGCGGGGGGGCGGGCGCACACAAAATGTTCATGACTATAACTCTATAATATGCCCGAGAGATCTATCCTGAGGGCAATGCTGATCCAAGAATTACTCACGTATAAATTGTAAAAATTTAGCCTACTGGTTTTATAATTTATATAAAAGTAATTTTTCTTCTTCGTCAATATTGTAAAATTTCTACTGTAAACTTAATCCTATCGCTAAAATTAATTTGATCTAATGTCTATAATGCTGTCTTTACAAGGGACTGTTGATGTGTGGTTTATTAGATAGTCGCCTTCTGTCATTGCCCCAGATCATATCCTTAATTCTTGTTAAGTCACTATTTCAGTCAGTGTTGCTGAGGTTCCATTGGGACATTTGATCGAGTACCTGATTCATTTCATCAAACACTTCATTTTCTGCAAAGGCAACACCACTTGGGGCTGTCATCACACTAAATCATTGGTTTAGATATGAGTTGCAACTTTAAGGGAGCAAAGACATTAGCCAAACCACTTCTACTGCTAGGTATGCTGTAGTGCTCTATATTCACCTTCTCCATGTGCAGTACATGCCTTGACGTCCCATTCTATTTTTCAAAGTTAATTTCATTAATTAAAAATGGAGTTCACATTGAAATTTTAACCGTTTCTTATAATTAAAGTTTCTTTGAGTTTCCAACTTCATAAAAGCAATAATATTTATCTTATAGTGAGCGACAATATCATGTAATAGTGTTGGTTAATTCAAAACTTAAACATTATTCACGAGGAGTCATAAACTTTTATCACCTATCTACGTACTCACATATTGTTGGCATTTATGCTCATTAGATCATCTTCCTATAAGATCAAACATCCATTTTAATTCCTTTAAAAACTCCATTTTAGTTGGAATAAAAAGTTGTCTATTTAATTTTACTTGTTAAATCTCATTGGCAAATTGCCGTCGTCCTCTCTCTCTCTCTCTTTCTGCATCTCCTCTGCACCAACACGTTCATCCATCATTGAAATTTATTGGTGTTACAAATGACGTTCAATCCTGAACTTGAATTTTGAAATAAAAGATTATATATTACTAGACATAAAAAAAAAGTACCACATGTTCTTCTAATCAAAGTAACTTCTGATCATTTTATATTATTTGTATGCTTACTTTGGGTACTTCTCATTTTGATCAGCAAGAGAATTTGACATAGACACTATTTTTTACTGAATTATGAATAAAACTGAATTTGCAAAAGTTCGGAATATTCAATTAAACACTATTCTTTTAATAAATCTTTAAACCCATCCCATTTCATAATTTAAATTTAAATTGAATTTTTTTAGAGAAAATTATAAGGGTTTAGAGTTACAAAGACAGAAACTATAGTAACAAAACAATTTAAAATTTCAGGATTTTTATATTTTTATAAATAAAACTTAAGAAAAGATCTTTTTAGGGTTTAAATTTTATGAATTGATGATGATGTACCTACAAACTCTTATAAAAATTATTTTTGTACAAACTAACATGGCATAACATAGTTAGATGAATGAAATCACTACATGGTCCATGTGATATATCTTTCTTATTTTATATTTTCCCTCAACCAATGGTTTAATATCGCATCAGTTTATATAAAAATTGTAGCTATAATATTACTTTTAATATTAATATGTATGTTCGGTTTTTATTTATTATGTGTGTTTGTTTTTTATAAATTAAAATAAAGGTATTTAGAAAATAAAATCCGAGACCGAAAGAGTGTTGTATGGATTTTAGAGGTGTATTAAAAGCTCCATTCTATATGAATATTGTAGCCCAATCTAAATGCCAAAATACTGATCGGGCTTTTCATGCTATGAACCATGTGTTGCGCATTCTTGCTAGACCTTGAAGAAGTGAAAATGGCATGTCAAGTTTCAATCCGGAGTTTATTTTCACTTTGTGGCTGAAATAATTTGGACCTACTAAGAGACTTTTGTCTTCCACTCTCAAAGTAAAGCATACATCAAAAACGAGAGTAAATCTCTTGCCCCATGATTGAAAAGTTAGTGGATATGCGATTTTGTAACCACTCATATTTGGCTAAGGTCAGTCTTGCTTATTCTGAAAAGCATAGTCATGTCGATACCATTCGATCCAATAAGCTGAAAAGGAAAGGAGAGCATTATCTTTATTGGGCATAACTTTAGAATATCATCTATCGTGTGTGCAAAGCTGAGCTCAGAATCACCCACGTATAAATTGTAAAAATCAGCCTATTGATTTCATTCATTCCATAAGTTCATATATAATTAATTAATTATTGTTTCTTCTTCGTTAAGTATTGTAAAATTTTGATGTAGGACAAACGTAGTAGTATAAATTTAATTTCTTTTTTTCTAGTTTGATTAAAATTTATTTTATATTTTTTTATTTAAGTTATATTCCTTTACTTATAAGGAATCAAAATTTTATTAGGAATAAGGTAATCTTAACTAGTATAAATATACTTATTATACTTATTTTTTACATAAGTTTCTCATCAATAATATTCAATATTTCTCAATTGAGATATTTCTCCTTTGTGAGAGTGTTCTTCTTGAGTTTTCAAGAATGTGCACTACAACGAAATCTAGTATCATTTCCATCCTGCATTAAATTCCAACCATGAACTAGATCCTATGGCCAAAACTTTTTTTTTAATTACATAAGATTATTGCTCAAATTATAATTCATGTTATATGAGACTATAACTGATATTTACAATTGAACAATTAATAAGATTAGTAGTTTAATGAGTGCTAATTATAATGATTATAAAAACAGTAACAATAAGAGAAAATCAAAGCCATGTGTGTATGTATATGTGTGTGCATGTACATATAAATATAATGTAATGTAATGCAATGTAATGTAATATAATAAAATACATTACATGAACCTTGGGCCAAAGCTGTGTGGGAGCGGTTGCAAACAGTTGGTGTAATAGAGAAGTGACTGAAACAGTGTAACTGTGGGAAAGGTCGTTGTCATTGGCATAGCTATTGTTGGATGAACAGAGAAGCCATATAAAAAGAACAAAAGCCTTGAGGAGAATCCTCATTATGCGCTCGGAGGACTGTTAATTTGTGTGGCTAAATGTATGTTCACGAAGCTTCCAAGTCTCCAAGAACATAGACCAACTATTTGCCATCTTGGCTTCACTTATATAACAGTATTGTAAGGAAATAATTTAAGACTTTGGCATTTGTATATATTTTAAATAAAAACTTTACAAAAATATTTTTTAGTGTGAAATTGGATAGATAATGATACACCAATAAATTCTTATATACAAATTATTTTTATACAAACTAACACAGCATAATAGGTTAGTTAAATAAAAAATAATACATGACCTGTATGATTTATTTTTATCTTTTATATTTCCACTCAAATGAATTGACATAACGCTATATCAGTTATACAAGAGTTTGTAGGTACAATATTACTATATATTGTGGACTTATCTTTTATAAATTAAATTGAGAGTAAATAATAAAATTCAAAACGTTAAAAGCTTCCCTCTAAATGAAAAATGAATAGTAATTGGCCCTTTTCATTCCAGGAACCATGTGTTGAACATTCTTGCTAGACCTCAAGAATGTGGAAATTAAAGTGACTCTTCCACATTCAAAAGAAAAGAATACACCAAAAATGACAAACAAAAAAAAATTGCTCCATGATTGATGAGTTACTGGACACATTCTTGTTAGGAATGAAAATGGAGGGAGGAAAGGTGATCTATATTCCCATATGTATTCCTGGTATTTTGTATATATTTTTATTTATGTTAAAATTTCTAGAGGGAGGGGATGAGGATCTCCTAATAATAACAAAAGATCCCAAATGCCCTCGATTCTCGAATAACTTAAATATTTTAATTTTTAAATTTAATTTAATCATATTAAAATAAATTTTTTTATAAAAATAAAATTTGATAATATATCTTATGATAATATTAATCCATAACAAATATCACACCATAAAAGTAGTTGGCCGGACAACATGTGCTAGTTAGTCACTTTTTAATTAGAATATGACATTGTGGCTGAAAAAATCTGGACCTAGTCTTCTGTTATCCACTTTCATAAGTAAAGCATACATCACTAACGAGAAAAAAATCTTTTGCTCCATGATTGAATAGTTAGGGGGTATACAAATTTGTAACCACTATTATGGGGCCAATATCGGTCTTGCTTATTATTAAAAAACAGTAAATTTGACACCATTCAAACCAATATGCTGAAAGCGATCTATAGTGTGCGAAAAGCTGTGCTCAAAATTACGCACGTGTAAGTTGTAAAAAATGCGGCCCACTGATTTCATTCGCTTCACAAGTTTATTATACAAGTATTGTTTCTTCTTCGATAAGTATTGTAAAATTCCAGCTGTGAACCTATAGCTAAAACTAATTTGATCAAATGTCTATAATTCTCTGTCCTTTACAAGGGACTGCTGATACTTGTTTTATTGGCTAGCCACATGATGTCATCATCCGAGATCACATCCTTTATTCTTACTGAGCCACTACTTAAATCAGTGTTGCCGAGATTTCGGTTGAGACATTTGATCGAGCACCTGATTCATTGAATCAAACACTTGATTTTCTACCAAGGCAATGGCACTCGGGTTGACATCACACTAAATCCTTGCTTTTGATGAGTTGCAGCTTTAGTTCTGGGAGCAACGACATTAGCCAAACCACTTTTGCTGCTGTAGTGCTCTATGTTCACCTTCTCTCTATGTGAAATAAATGTCCTCGACATTACGAACAAAATTTTCAATGTTAATTTCTAAAGGAACACAAAATACTAGTTGAAAATTGAATTCATATTAAAAAATTTACTGTTTCTTATAAATAAAGGTTTAAACTTTTTATTTATTTCATATTATTATTATTATTATTGTTAGTTGTATGTTTATTCATTAATTAGCTAATTAAGTCCAGGTTCATTAAAAAAGAATATATAGTAGTTATTGGGTTTCCATTGTTGAAACTTACAAATGGAATCCCCAAGACCAAGAACTTGCACTCAAGAACGATATCGAGATAATAAAACGCAAAAGGCAAATTAACACTATAGTCCAAACCCCAAAATTCAAACTGAAATTAAGCGCGCATGCTTATTAAAGAGTACATATCATGAGCCTAAACACACTTGGCTCATTCACATCATCACAATCAATTTTATCTAGTATATCGCACTTTAAAACATACACACATATAATGTTTTTATTTAACTGCAATTTCCAGGACCAAAACCAAGCCTCCTCCCGGCAACATCGTAGTGCACTTCGTACCCTCGCTGCTGAACGTTCCCAAGACTAATAGAATTAGGGTCCGAAGGAAATATAGTGAAGGCTAAACACACTTGGCTCACAGAAAAGACAACTAGTGTCCCCCTCACGTCCAGTTCAAGGTCGACGCCACCTAAGAAGTGGAAAGTAATTTTTGGTACAACAACAGTTTCATAAGCACTCAAATCATAACATGTATCAAAATCATCTTCATCATCTGCTTTTGTCTTCTTATATTTCATCATCCTTTTACGAAATGCTGACCTCAGAGCTGCATATATCGGTGAAGGAAGACGCGTGATTTCGTTGCCCGAGTCGATTATGGCACTCAACTTAGTAATATATGTAGAATTAAATGGAAGTTTTTCCCCACCAACACTTATTCCGGTGATGGTAATATCGTAATATTCAGACTGTTCAGGAGTAGTGATTATTGGAGTGTATTTTATGAACTTACTATTCACAGCATCAGGTCTGCCAAATGTTATATATCCTGTGGAGCCATATGGTGAAGGTAGACAATAAGAGAAGTAGCTTGTATTAGTTTGTGAAATTATGGATATCGGACTTCTGTCGAGACCCATAATTCCTGACGCTCCGTTTTGGTCGCTGGTGTTATTATTGGTGCATCCCAACAGAAAAGGGTACCATGAAAAGTACCCATCTCTGTTGGCTTCTTGTATTGTTATCCTATCAGTCGCCCAAAACCCGCCATCGCTTGAGTTGTCAGCGTACGCAATGTTGTAAGGGCATTCCTCGGAACTGCAATTGTCTGCATTTATTAAAAAGAAAAAAAGGAAAAGTCCTATTATTGCTACCATATATATGGAATTTGGATCTATAGCTAATCTTATTTGTTCTTTTTTTTAATAATCTTCTACCCGGTGTAAACTTATAACACTTTATAGATGTTTAGATTTAATTGCCTATGTATTGTTATTCAATAACTGTTGATGATAGCTTCTTAAATATGAGAAAAAGTAATAAACTTGTAAATCACAACTTAATTTTGATGATGAAAAAGGAACAAATTAGTAAACCTTGACCATTTGGTGGAAGTAATTTACGGAGTATCCTGCACGATGCGGAGTTACAAGGGATTTTGGAAAACGCTTTGGACTTGGATGGATCAAAAAACGGGTCCCTTTGTTGACTGCAATGAATGCAGGGCTTGCACTGAGTCCAAGTGAGGTCGCTACCAGTATCCAAAAGGAGAGAAACATACTGTTTCGGCTCCCCAATGGCGACTACAATATAGTACTCATCTACCGCTGTATTATTAATCTTTGCAGGGAATTGAAATGACTCCGACTTCTGTAAGTAATTATCAGGAATGGCTTTCTGCAAACGCCTGGAATTCTTGGAATGGAGTCGTTGTCGGCCTTTACGCAGAGAGGGAGTGTGTGTACTCATCCCTTTATTCAGCCTAGGACATGGGCCGTACTTGCTTACTACTTCTAGAGATGCCTTGCCGGGACCTTAATATGCATGCGGAGACATAGCATTTAGTTCGTGCTAATATTTATGATTATAAAAACAATTACAGGAGAAAATCAAAACCCTGTGTGTGTGTTTTATATAAGAACCTTGGGGCAAAGCTGTGCGTGTGCGGTTGCAAACAGTTGGTGGTAATAGATCACTGACTGAAACAATGTGACTGTGGGTGAAGTCGTTGTCGTTCGCATAGGCGCCATTGTTGGATGAGCAAAGAAGCCATATAAAAAGAAGAAAAACCTTGAAGAGAATCCACATTATGCGTGGCTAACTGTATGCTCTCGAAGCTTTCAAGAACCTGCATTATATACTTGCTATCTTGGTTTCACCTATATATAGAATCTGGAGATGGAAATTGCTTGAGATACGAATTCAGAAATTATTAGTTTTTTTTTTTTTTTTGACCTTTTCCAAAAGTTTGACAATTTCCAGTAGATGATAAAATTTTAAGAGTGGAACCTGATGGGCATTGACTGCAATTCATTTTCTTCTACTCTGATGCTATAATAAAATAAAATTCATTACCCTTAAGAAAATGTACATTTGGCTGGGAAAGCAATGTGCGTAAGAAACAATGAAATTCTATTTTAGTCTCCCCGAGCGGGAAAAATTAAAAAAAAAAATCCTTGAATTTCAACCATTGACATCTTTTTTTCAGTGCAAATTTTAACAATATTCTTCAGGAATATTCAGGCAACCAAGATCAAATTCTGAAAAGATAGGAAGCTAAAAAATTATATTCGTCCTTTACATGTCCCTTGAAACATAGTTTTGGAAAAACAAATATAAATTTCACTCTTATTCATCCATGAGTACAAAGACTCAATTTATACAAATATTTGAAACATTAAAAAAAATGATGCAATTAACATAATTTTGAGAATAATGATTAGCAAACATTGAGTCAATAAATCTTTTTCTTGTTGATTGGCAATATAAATCTTTTTTATCAAGTAAATAATTAAGAGGGAGAAAACCAATCATTTGGTTTATTGTTTCGATTCTGTTGTTTTCTGATTCTTATCACCTAACTGTCCCTTTTAAATTAAAATTGAGAAAATATTTGTCTGAACAAAAATGAAGAGAGACATAAGCCTACAAATCAAGCTATGTTGCATAGGTAGCTAATTTTAAAAAAATAAAATAAAATAAAATCCATTCGACCGTCCCAAGAGCAGGTATGAATAGTTTGATGCAAAAAGAAGAACCCACCCTTTATAAATTGCGGATGTTTCTACGCCCAAACAATTTCATTATTACATAAATTGTATGTTTTGCTTGATCTTGGGTCTTGGACGTGTAGTTGACATTTGGATGATACATGGAAAATAGGACCTAATATCTGCGGTCTATTTGCTGACGCTATCTGGAAATTTGGACTTATAAGAAGGCAATGATATTGATTATATTGGGTTTAACAAACTTCGAAGTTCGTTAGCTACTAGGGAAAGGGAAATGTTGGGTAATATCGTCTGGGTATAATTGTTTACTAAGTCAATGCAGATTAATATAAGAATCATCGTATCAAGATGAGCTGTAATTGATACATCGACCTCAAATTTCATAAGCGCAAAGATCACTGATAAGGGTTTTCAATTCATTGTTTGGTCCAATTGATTTAAAAGACCAATCAGTTCAGCTCAGGATGGTAGCAGCAGCAATAGCTTTATATATTATTACAAGTGGGATAAATTGGACAATTTTCTTCATCTAATACATAATGATGTGGGTAAATATTTGTTTAATATTTAATGACATGTTTTGTTCTTATATTTTAAAAAATATCTTAAAATATTTTTACAGCTAAATATATTATATTACTACCCGTACTTTTTCTTTCTTTTTTCAATAATACCCTTCTAACAATATTCTTAATATTAATTAATTTATCTATAAAAAATTTAATTATCAAATTAAACAATAAATATTAGTGTGAAAGAACGAGGGAACTATATACTTCCGCAAAAATATTACTAATTAATTAATTAATATCAGGTAACTTAAAGCAATATTTAATATCCTTACAATAATATTACTAATAGTTATTTTATAAAAAATAATTTACCAAATTAATCCTAAAAGTACAATAATAATACAAAAGTTCGTGTGAATTGTTGTGTTACTTTTAAGGCTAATTTAATAAATTTTTAATTTTTTTCTTTTTATTAATATTTCAAAAAATATTGTTGCAAGGGTATTATCATAAAATTTAAAAAAAAGAATGTAACATATTTAACAAAATAGGTGACTTAAGATAATTTTTTTAAATATAAGGGTTAAATGAACATTTAATTACAAAACGAGCAGTTACCCTAATAAACTAATGGGCCTTACTAAATTATATCATTTATAACTTACATTAACCTAATATTATTTTTTATGATTCAATTTTTTATTTGTCAAACAATTAAAAGATTATAAAAAATAATTTTTGGATCATCTGTTAGTTACAAATCCCTGATAATAAGTTTATGATAATGGCAAAGTTAATCATATTTACCGGGTCCTCCGCAACCTTTAATATATTTTTTTTTGTGATTGACAACTGATTTACCGGGTCCTGCACAAACGTTAATCTATAATTTTTTGTGATTGACAACCGTTAAGATATTACTTTGTTGACAATTTTTAATTAGAAATTTGACCGTTTCAATTTTTGAGGGGACATGCCCGAAGCTGAATGAACCTACGTCAACAGAATTTTTAATCATTTAGTTTATTGTTTCGATTCTATTATTATCTGATTCTTATCATCTGGTTTTAAGAATTTGTATGCTGATGCTTCTCTCGTTGTCTTCAATGTTGATGGCCATATTTTGTATCTCCTTGATTATGTTGATGACATAATCATTACGAGTAATGACGCTGCTGTGATAGATCGTTTTGTGACCAATCTTGCTCATCGATTCTCCATTAAGGATCTTGGCTGGTTAACTTACTTCCTCGGTGTTGAAGTGGTCCATAACAAAAATGGATTGCTACTATCTCAAAAACGCTACATTCAATATCTCTTAACTCACGTTCAAAAGCATGAAGCGAAACATGTTCTCACTCCAATGCCAACCATTCCTTCTCTTACTTTACAACTATGTTCGTCTTTATCAGACCCTTCTCAATACAAAATAGTAATGGGCGGTCTTCAATATTTAATTATTACGAGACTCGACATTGCCTTTACTGTTAATAAATTTCTCAATACATGCATTTCCCAAGCACTAAGCATTGGTTTTATGTTAAATGCCTTCTCTGTTATTTGGTTGGCACCGTCAATGATGGCTTACAAATCTATCATGATTTTTCTTTTAGTCTGCATGCATTTTCTGGATGCAGATTGGGCAGGGGACGAAGATACTTTCTTATCTTCAGGTGCTTATGTAGTTTATCTCGACAAAATCCCATTTCTTGGAGTTCTAAAAAGCAGAGGACTGTCGCTAGATTATCCATCGAGGCCGAA
This sequence comes from Citrus glauca, assembly GCA_029633175.1. Taxonomy (NCBI): domain Eukaryota; kingdom Viridiplantae; phylum Streptophyta; class Magnoliopsida; order Sapindales; family Rutaceae; genus Citrus; species Citrus glauca. Next base: position 3,466,678 of record JAQOOD010000001.1, read on the forward strand.
TATCACTCCGTTGCTAATACTGCTGCTGAAATAAAGTGGATTTGCTATCTACTTTCTGATTTTGGTAATTGTGATCTCTTGTTGTCCAGTAATTTATTGTGATAACATTGGGGCCAATCAATTATGTTCAAATCTAGTTTTCCATTCAAGAATGAAACATATTGCTATTGATTTCCATTTTCTTCGTGATCAAGTGCAAGCTGGTGCTCTTCGTGTCGCTCATATTTCTTCAGTAGACTGGATAACAGATGCACTCACAAAGCCTCTTCCACGTCGATGGTTTTTACAACTAAAACTCAAGATTGGAATTCTCACCCGCGCTCTATCTTGAGGGGGCGTCACATAAGATTTGCATCTCCTTGACAATCAGGATTTAAATTTGAATAATTCTTTTGTTTGTATATTGTTTAAAACTGATTCCGAGGATTAGTTAGCTTAGTTTCAACAACTCCTATTTTTAGGATCTGTAACAAAAGTTTGTTTCTTTTTGCTGTATATATTAACCGATCTGTAAATGAAAAAGAGATGAATAAGATTACAAATTCTATCACATTATAGGTAAAATTTCATACCTTCGGAGGAACATTTAATTCGAAACAACTTGCCACCCACATGAATCTTCGCCTGAAGACACAGTACATTTTGAGTCACGTAACTTCACAGCTAAATTATATCCTGACTTCATAGAATACTTTTCTTAATTATCATAATGCCATAAAATTCTATTCTCGCAAGATTGATGCGGCAGTTTAGTCTTTAAAATATGTTGAACGTCCGTGTTTTAAAAAATGTTGGCATATTACAAGTGCATCCTAGTAATTCCCATCTAAAATCAAATCTACAACTACAGAATTACTAGGCAAAGTTGGCGGGGGTATAGGCCTAAAAGTAATAGGACGTGGCAACCAGTTTTTTTTTTTGAAAGAGAAAGCAAAGCTTTCGTGGCAACCAGTTACTACTGTAGATTAATTCCAACTTTCCTCCTACATCCCACACTCCATTGAAGCCCCTTGAATGAGAGCTCCCTGCCTCATATCTTATTACGACAAATATACGGTGGATGAGTCCCTAAATCTAGTTCTAAAAAAGAACATCTGCGAAAATAACGAGTCTTTAGCACACATGCCATTAAAGAAACATCATGTAAGCAACCGCCAACCTTGCTTAGCCAATATCCCAAACTCCTGAGCCTAAGACCACTGAATTTTTTAGGGCGACCTAAACGATCCCAACAAACCAATGAATCTTTCGTTGCCAATCTGTCGTTCCCCACAAAAAAGCTGTGAATTTTCTCTGTCACTCATTACAAAGCCCCACTGGTAGACGAAAAAACCCATTGCACAGCAAGTACTGCTTGGGCCACCACTTTAAGTAACACCTCTTTGCTCTCTCTTGAGAAACATCGTGTAGACCACCCACTCTAACTTCTTTATCACATGGTGTTGAAGCTCATGATAAAACTCCTTCTTCTTCCATCCCTTCATCGTCGGCAACCCTAAATATCGTGCATAGGCAGGCACTACAATAAAGTCGAAAATCTCAGTCACCTCTCTACAAGCAGGAGCACGTACATTTGGACTGAAAACACATTGAGGACTTTGAAAAATTAAAAACACTACCTAGATGCAGCAGAACAAACATAAAAAATCTCTGTCAAGCTTCGACAATAACTAGTGGCGGCTCTACAAAAGATAATACTGTGATCCGCAAAAAAATTATGAGACACCATTAATAATCATATCACATCCTCTCTTGAATCGCAATTCGATTTAAGTTAATAAAAACGAAATAAAAATAATAATCATATCATGTTTATATCAATTTGTTTATTGCTTGTGTTGCGGTTATTGTCGGATTTGAGTCCTAGAACTTAGAGACCCATTACATTTTGGGACGTCATAACCACTTTAGCATTTGTCTTTTCTTTTTTGGATGAATAACCATATTAAATTAAATTGATCCCCCCTAAAATCAAGAACCTTGGAAAATATCTCATTCCACAAAGCATTGTTCTGTTTCCATTATTTTCAGTGGCAATCACCAGCCCCAAGACAAAAATCTCATCAACTCTATAGCAAACGGACTAAAGCAAAGACATTATCGAGTAACTTTTTTTTATCAAAAAGTTTTAAACAGTGGGGACAAACTCCAATACATTTCCTTTAATGGGTGTTTTAATTTCACGCCACAGGAGTTACAAATTAGGATCTCTATGATGTGATTTCATAAAATATGGAACTAAATAAGTATTTGTCTATTGTAATTACATAAATATGTTTCTACTAAAAATATTATTTCAAAAAGAAAAAGTTTGTAAAAATAATTATACTGCTCATCCCACCTCAAATTAAACACATCCATAAAAATTTGAACATTTGACCCTTTGTTTTTACAAGAAATAGTCATGTTTTTACAAGAAATAGTCAGACTAATTAGACTGTCATTCAAAAATTAATACTGAAACTTAAAATCACAACAATATAAACACATATTACCTATCTCTCCAACATTTTTCTTAATTTCTCTTCTTCTTTTTTTAAAAGTCCAGCACCCATAAGCCCCGAATACCCTTTTCCTCGAGTTAGTTTCCCTTACTTTTACTTTCAATGTTTCACCGCGACCACTATCTTTCTTGCTTTCAGTTTCTTCTCTCCCTCAAGCATTTTAGTTTTTACTTTTGCCTAATAACAGATTTTAATTGAGTAGGCCTTTTGACATCTCTTAAAATTTTTCTTAGAACTGTTTTTTAATTGAAATTACTTAAATAACTTAATTAAAATTAATTCGTTTATTATTTTGAATGAAAAATCAATTAAACACTTAGGTGAATCAGTTTTTTTAACAAGCTTTTTACGCCACCTCATCTCATAATTTATATTCATATTTTTAATATTATTTGAAATTTTTAAAAAATAAAATTATAAGAATTTAGAGTTATGAAGATAGAAATTATATTATAATAAGGTGAAAAAAATTTAAGAAAAATAGTATAGGGTTTCTATGCAATTTAAAAAGATATATTTTCTGAATAAAATTTTATGGGAAAATGGTTAATTTTAATATATGAATTTATATTTTTATCAATTAAAAATGGGTGCTATGAGGATTTTAGAGGGGTGTTTAAAGCTCCAATCATTCTAATTTGGTACATTGAGCTTGAAAGAGAAAGCAAAAGAGTTTGGCTATTGGCACCTCTTTGAAAATCTATTAAACCCCACGCCCAGCCCTCACTTTACTATTTTACAATTTTGACCTTCAATAAAATTATATGAAATGACAAAAGAAACTAATAATAATAATAATAATAATAATAATAATAATAATAATAATAATAATAATATATGACTGAAACCATAAAAATATAATGGAAACAGATTAGTGATGATGAAAATCCTCACGTTCCTTATTATTATTATTTTTTTAGTATTATGAGCTTGCTTGTTGGTTTCATCTGTACTGTTTTTTTTTAAATTATTATTCTTAAATTTTACCATCTTCAAATTGACTGCAACAAAGATTTGAAGCAAGCAAGACAAAATTAACCGTGAAAGAAAAGCAATCTGATAAAGCCTAAGCCTGATTTGTGGTGATATTTACATTCATTTGCAAGTGCACTGAGAAAAAGTCAAAATAAATCTAAATGCCATGCGGCTCCATCATTCTCACCAAACCATAAATCTTTTTTTTTTCACAATTAAGATTTTTATATTAACTGCAAATCTAAAGTTGACATTGGTTGTTTAAAAAAAAAAATCAGTCCGTTCTATTATCATAGGCTAGTGAGTGGCCAATGGAGAAAAAGAGAGAAGGGAAATCCAATTGGGAGAGCAAAGCAAGATGAAGAGAGGGGGATTTATTCTCAATAACAATTAGGGTTATTTTGTAAATTAACGGGGTTTCAACAGAAAATTTATAATCTCTACAAAATTGTTTCGGGGTAAATAAACAAAATGGATTTTAAGAGGTATTTGAAGGGGTGTCATTAATTCAACTTAAAACAATAATACATATGCATAGCTATTCTTACATGTAAATGACATAAATTTGATAATCCAATAATTTACATAAGTATTGTGCCATAAAAGACACTATGTTGGTTTAACTAAAATTTAATAATCATACTAATAAAGTAGTATTAGAAACAATGAGTTTGGTAAAAATTAGAAAAATATTGAAGTTAAAGTAAATTCTTGGTAGTTTTATCTTATAAGGATGGAGAAATCAATTTAAATTTATGCCAAAGCAATATTTTAAATTAAATATAATACAAAAAAATCTAAGTCGCTATAAAGTAAGTTATGATAGATTTAATTAATTAATTCTCCAAAGTTCTTCTTTATTTGAAACTTGTAAAAATAATGTGTATTTTTTGTAATTATTTTTTGAAAATAAGGTGGGTTTATAAAATTATGGGATGGAGATATCATCACCTATATTATAATATCGTCACTAATATTAAAAGTAATTAAAAAAATAACATGTAGTAATAATTAACAACATGTTCATGATTTCATGGTTTATTTCCTTCCCGACCATACTTACTCATTTTCTTTCCATTATATCAAAATATTCAAAGATTTCACATGATCTTGACAAATTAAAAAGGATTTGAATAATAAAAAGAAAATTTTAGTAATTTATATTATAAGCTTATTTGTAATGTTGTTGTCTATGTTTTATTGGATGCACGTATTTGTTAAAATTTTTGATGTTGCATTGCTTGATATATGTACTTTTTACTTATTTTATGTGCACAGACGTTCACATAAAATATTGACAAGAAATTTATAAATTAGTCCGAGCTAATCAAAAGTTATAGTTCCACCCTTAGCAAAGACACTACTGTAGAAAATCTTGGCATCTAAAGAAATCAACTAAAATGAAAAATATAGGGTTTAAAATGAAAAATATAAGGGTTTACATTCTTACTTGTGCAAAGAATTCTTCATATGTTAGAAATAATATCTAACGATTCTCAAATTTTTAGATTCTCATAATTTGCATTGTTGGCTCCCACGTTTTTTTATTCTAAATTAACCTTTTTCACTCGATGTATGCCTCTTACTTCTTCCATTGATACCGCCACAAAACTAAAATCATCATCTAAAAGTTATAGAATGATATGAAGTTAGATCATTAATTTTAAGTTAGCCGTAGCAGCTGTGGTTGTCTGAAAGAAAATGAATTGGTGGAACTACAGTCTCGACTCTCGAGACTACGGGACCGATTTTGATTAGAATGAAGTGTAGTTTTGGAATTAACGAGTTCTAAAATATTTAATTTTAAATGGGGTCTGATGAGAAAAAACATGGGGGGTTAACCAACTCTTAACTCTTTCTGATTAATATTCTTCTGTCGGAGCAGTCCAAAAATAATCTCGCAACCTGGCCCCTTCTTAAGATACACCACCGTCGGGATTTAATAGTCTTAAAAGCTTTCTTTCCTGTAATAACACCCTCTTCAGTTCCCAAGGTTGAACTTGAACTAACAGGAAAGGAACGGTATACTCGAACCCACAGAGCATGCAGTAGAAGGAAAAGTATTAATTGCTTCGTCTCAACGAATCGAATAAGCAAAGATTAATAAGATAAGATGACTGTGAAAGCTAGAAAGAAATTCGGACGCAGCAGCAAGCAAATGCAGACGTGAAGGCGTGCAATAGCTTAGACTGAAATAATAAATAGTGAAGAATTAATTAGGAGCTTTTGGTGGCGGGGGGGGAATGTTGGAGATGAAATCTCTCCCCGAAAATTTCTAAATATATAGTTTACAAGACTAATGGGTGGTTCCCAATAAAACTACAAATTTGTTTTCGGTCCATGAATGAACAAGAAAATCTTAATAAACATTTTCTTGAGAAAAAATAAATAACTACTCACTTTGGATGGCAAATTAAACACCTAATCACATTGTTAAACAGGATGGGGAAATTGAACTCGACATCTCACCCCAAGCAAAAATCATGCCACTAGACCAAAAGTGCCCTTCTCACGACCTTTTTTTTTTTTTTTTTTCAGATTATCAAACTCTGGTTTTCATAATTAGTATCAACTAGGGGAATTAATAATTGCATCTCATTTATTCAAAGGAAAGAAAACATTATCAAGAATCAGCGCCTTATAAACCGCTTATCTTCTTTTATTTTCCCGATTTATTGCACTTATAACTTGCATGCATGAGCTGGCTGCATAGGCGCGACGGCATTGCCATTATTACACCACTTTCTTAATAATGGACATGGATTTTGCCGACACTTTATGAAAGGCATTAAAAATTATCGCATCCATTAATAATTATTAGCATAGTAATTACCTTTGGAAATCGGAACATATCAGTGGCCATAAATTGTCCAATTAAAGTTATGATTGATGGTCTAAAGTCAAGGAAAATTAAAGCTCTGAATCAGCATTTTTGACTTGAGCTACGGGGTTCAGTGAACGAATGGATTTGAGTTGAATTTTATATTCAAAGTCTGAAAAATGCATGAACAATCCAAGTGTGCCATCATGTTTTGAACGGACCAAAATTGTTCAACCACTGCTAAAGCATGGGGAACTCTGAAAAAAAAGAAAGAAAGATAAATTGATCACATGTGGCATTTAATTTTGTATCAAAGCTAAATTATTGATTCTTTTTGAGATAACGCTAAAATCAATAATAAAATATTTTACAAGGTTGATCAAACCTTGACTAATTTCACTGTCATGGGTTTTAGATTGTAACAATGTATACTAGTTCCCTGTGATTTGTAGACATCTAAATTTCTTTTTTTAATGAATTCTATATTATTTAAATGGATATAACGGTAGTAACACACCATATGGATATAACAAAGATTAATGTAATGTACCCTTACCTTGAAGACGAAATTCATTGACGAAAAGGATCTAAATTCTTAGTTTTAAAATGGCAAAGATTTTAACAACCCAGTTCTAAGTCGGTGAATCAAACGGTTCCTTGGGGGCAAACCCCAAAAGTCTAGGCTACACGGAGTCATTGCTTTGGAGTGTTTTGACAAATTTTCTCAACAGCGACGTGTTAATTAGTCCAAAAGCGAAGGCTTTATTGCGTGAAAAACAACTGCTTCCAAAACCATCAAGCGAATTTGAGCTCTAGCTGCCCGTCAGGCGTCAGTCACGATACCAAAACCAAAAAGTGTCTTTTAAGAGAACAAGAGTCCAAAAAGCATTCGAGTTAAAGACCAAAAGTAAAATTTGATCGGTTTCCGTTGCATATGCAAGCAGCACACAAACAACTACACACCTTATTCGCAAAACTAGGTGAACTTGGGACAATAATGCCAATTTTTATAATCATTTACTTCAGATCACCAAGCAAAACGAGCAATATTTTAATATCGCATTCACTTTTATAGATGCCAAAAGAAAATAAAAATGTCGTCTCTCTTTTTTGACCGCAAAAAGTCCAGGGGCGGTACCAAATTTCATCCCCACCAAACAACAATACACGGTTGAACACCTGCCATTACGTGGCGTGAAACTTTACGCGGTTATCGCATCTACAGTGCAATAGGACTCGTTATTTGGATGAATAATATTTAATAATTTCAATAAACATTTAATTATTACATATCAAAATATTAATTTTTATTAATTATATAATTTACTGACACGTTATTATAATTGAATAGAAAATAATTTTATGGCACCCACCAAAAGAATACTTACTAACCAATCGTTTACTACCAGAGCCGAAAACAAGATTCAATTGTGGGACTCAAACTCTAGCCGACAGCCCACTTGCCTCCGCCTTTCTCGGCTTGTCGCACAATTACTTTACAGCTCAACTTACATTCTGCGTACCAAATTTTATTCTAGAGCCAACTCACACCACACCATCGCCCTATTGCCAATTGCCAAAACTTCTTTACAGCAACTAATAAATTTCACGATCACTGCACCAGACACCATGGATTGATTCTTTTTCCGTACAACTTTCTTCAGTCCGAAGGCACATTTAAATCATTTCACCAAAAGCCGGATCCCCCAGGGCCAGGCCACCACCAAAATCTACACAGTGCTCCGCGAATTGCCCCCCACCACAACATTCTAAAAATCTAAATAAAAAAATGAACCCCATCATTAAAAAAAAAAAGTATGAGAATACCATGCATTTCTAAATTTTAACGTCAATGTGGCAAGAACATACATATTTTTCTAATTTTCATTTTTGGGAGAAAAGATCGTTATTTGTTAACACTTTATTATCTACAACCATGTTGATGATGCCCGGGAATCACATAATAAACTCTAAAAAAAAAAGGTAAAATGGAATCTGGGTATTAAAAACAATTATTTAAAATTCCGTCAACATTTCTTCTCAGCAATATCGGCGTCGTCGTCGTGATTAACCTTGGCAGCGCCCAAACCACGCGAGTTCACAATCGCGTGTGGCGCGTCGACAACAAACGCCGACGACATCTCCATCTGACAGACCCTAACGGCACCTAGAAGCCTCTCAGGCAACTCATCCTCCGCCTGCGATTCCACCAGAAACCCCATGTCAATCGTCACGCTCGTCACGTACCCCAACGCGAGGTGCAAAATGGCGCTCGCAATCGTCGAGCTTGAGATGTCCACGTCAATCTCCAAATAGTTAGGTCCCCTATGGTAATTACACGTCAGCGCCTTCCCTAACAAGCACGCGCTGTAATTGCCCACCGCCTTTTTCACGATCCACGGACCTTTCACGATCCGGTTCACGATCTTAAACCGCTGGTTCCTAAATGCATCGTCGCCGTTAACAAAACGGTAAAGCAAAGATCCCAACGGGATGGGATCCTCTGTGGCGAAATAAAACACGGCACTGTGCTGGTCCTTGCCGGGGACTTGAAGATTCACGGCGAAAATGAAGCTCTTCAACGACTTACCCTGAGACTGCGCCTTTTTGAGCGCTTGGGCGATCCGATTGTCGGGGCGGGCGAGTACGTTGTCGAGTTTGGTAGTGGACCTGAGCCAGTCCATGCCGATTGGTAAGAGGAGGTAATCACCGGCGGGGGATTTTTGTTTTTTAGTGAAGTAGTTTCTGGAGCGTAGAAAGAAGAGATCGCCTGGAGGTGAGGCCCAGCCGTTCGTGCCTGTCTGGAGATCCACGAGGCGGAGGGATCCGCCGTGGATTGATTCGGCGATCCATTCGGGGATTCCGGTGCTCGAAGCCCGGTGTTTATGCTTCGTTGGGCACATTGTGAATTTTTTTTGTCTTCTCTCTCTCTGTCTCTCTTCCCTTTTGCTTTTTCCTTCTCTCCCTGAACGAGATTTTCGTCCTGCGACTCTCCGTCTGAGAGTGAAGTTAGTGAAAGTATGGAGGAAGGATTAAGGGGGATACGAGATGAGAGGTGTAATATCATGAGAAGAAAGATCAGGTGGCCCACTGCCCCTGAACTACCTGGAAACTACGAAAAAGCCCTTTCAATAAGTGTCACCGGTACTTTAACGAATTTTCTACTAGCTTAATGCAACAATATAGTATATGGTCACCCTCTTTAAGTAATGATCGTAATAATTAATCACTATGTTCTTCTGTTTAGTGTTTGGGCCTCTAATTTTTTTTCCCATAATATTTATCCTTTTTTATATTTTTTCTAAACAAAGTTTATTTGTTAGATTTTTAAATGTAAATAAAAAAATATTTATGGAGAAAGTACTGAATAAAAATTGACATGCTGCTGCATTAGTCGTTGTAGTCATGACATCTTATAATAAAAGAATTTTCAATTATGATGGTTAAAGATACAATGAGAGTGAATTAAAAGCATGTGGCATAGTTTTAATAAATGTGGGATAGATCTTATTCAACACTAATAAGTAATAATTTTATTCTCTTGTCCTCTAAAGGCTAATGCAATAAATTCATTACAATTTTGTATTCGGCAAGAAGGTCCAGCAAGCCAATAATTATACTATATTAGGACCACAAGATAAAATTTCATCGCAAATACATTCATTTCATTCTGAAATCAAGCAATAATACTAATAACTAAAAAATAACGTCACATTTATCAGATTAGAATACAAGTTTCATATCTCAACAAATATGATAATATGATGCACCACTACTCCAACTACCATGTATTAATTGATTAGAAGCCATGTGTATGCTACAAAGTTGACATACAAACTTTGTTCTACACATTTACAATTATATCTAACTAAAATAAACACCTAATATATTTCTATTGGAGAATCAAGCGATCCTATTTAAAAATTTACATTATCAATTACTAATGATAGTATACTTACCTTACAATTCCTGCAAGGTCAATACAACTATATTAAATTTAATATTTTTCTTTCGGCATAATCATAAAAGTCCAAAATGGAAGTAACCGTTGATTATAGGAGAATAGTATAATACTGCATGACAATGTTGTATTTCTGAGTTGCAAGGGCCCACTTCACTGAGTCCTGAATTGGAGAGAGAGAATTGCCTTATGCACAAAAGGAACGATCAGTGATCCTCTTATAATTTTCTTTTAATTCGGAGCACAAAAAGCGAAAGCATGGCAATAAGGTAATTAGACAGACAGAGCAAGCCAAAATGAGAATTGGGATCGGATGGGCCGATTACTTTGACAGGTCTATTTGACTTCATCGATGTTGACGATTAGGACAGCGACACGCTAGCAGAGCAATTAAAAGAAGCAACGACGTTAACTTTGACACGTGGCGTATAGTTGAGCAGCTTAACACAACGACATTTTGCGGCATTCGATCGGAGCTGTTTATGTCTATGACAACTCACAACGGCTATAAGGAATTATTCATACCTCCATATGCGAATAAGTTGCCAAAATTGCAGATCATTGACACATATAATTATCAGCATCTTAACTTATAATTTATTCCTTCATGATCAATTATTCTATCATGATCTAATATACGATGACTTCATTTTTTGTTTCTTTTGTTACGGGATGCATATACATGTCCGGTCCTCGAGTCGATTTATTTTCAATCAGAAGAGAATGAAAATTAAAGAGGAGATAGATAACAAATATCGACCTAAACCCCACCTCTATAACCGAAGAAAAAGGCTTAATGATGTCTTCTTAAGATTAGGATTCTCTCATTTTCTCACGATCTAATCTCCTCCTGAGCAAAAATGCAGGTGGATGATGAATTATTAATATAAAAAATGATGAAATTAAATCCTATTTATACACTATGACTTAAAAACACAAGGCTCAAAATCTTTAAAAACTCATGAGAGCTCATACCAAGAGAGAATCTTTATTCATCTTCTTAACACCTAATTACCAATAGAATTTGTCTGCCTTAATAAATAAAAACAACTTGGAAACAGTCTACAGATTCCTGGGGTCAGCAGATGAATAATAATAATAATCCAGCCCGATTGCCTTCTCAATTCCTAAGAATCATGATATTATCAAATAATCTTTCTAGTTTCTACCATACAAGTATCTCAGAGTCATTTTCATTCCAGTAAATTACCGTGTAATTCTTACCTAATGTTGCCTAAACCACATATGATCTACTGAAAATTGACAACAAATGCCTTGCAAGGATTCAACCATAGGAGAAAACTGAAATAAGGATTCAAGGTGATATGTCTTACTAAAAACTTGGATTTAATTTCCGTCTCTTAACAATCAAAATTATTCCAAAATATAATCATTTCTCTGCTTCCATTATGCAATTCATCTTCCTAGAAGAAATTATCAGTTTCTCAACTACTATCACGAAAGAAAATAAATAAATAAGTATTAACTATCGCATAGATGTGATTCCAATAAATTAGCTGTCACCATATTACATATCCATATGCAGCTGCAGTCTGAGAGCTAATACCTGCAAAATTCAAAAGATAAGATATCTGCCTTTAGATATAAACAGACTATGCCCATCCTAGAAGCACTATACCCGGATGGGGTTTTATTTTAGGAGGCAACTTCAAACCTCATCCTCCCACTAGTACACATACAGCCAAAACCATAACAGTGGAGTAGCACTTGGGCTCCTTCCTGCTTGGGGGTATGTTATTGTAAATCTTTACTACCAGGGTTTGGGTTGCTTCTAAGCATAAGAACTAAGATCTCTATTGAAGCATAATGGATCAACAAACTTTTCTCCTGTCTTTTATATTTTTTCCCTCCACTAAATAAACTCAAATAGTGCTTAAAAAAATGTAAGTCATACCTATGTCTTCAAAGTGATCCTCAACTGAGTAAACAAGAATATGTGAATAGTGTAATGCAGGATGCCAAATTCAATTGGCATTACAATCTAACACGTCCATGCTTTTGTTTACAGCTCATACCTGATCAAACAACATCCCACAGATGGCAGTTTTGAAACTAGACCTGTCAAGTATAGTTCCGGCATCGTGCAACCATTTTCAGTTGTTTACCTCATTCACAAGGGTTAGACTGCAACTCAAATCCCATCTTAACTCCAAAACTGGCTGACCATTAAAAGAAAGACACTCACACTGGTGTGAACCTCAGTACTGAATTTCAACATTTCCTTTACTTAATAGTATTTCTTTAAAGCACTTAGCAGCTATTCAAGATACAACCAAATATTAGTTGTATACACTTCGAGCTTCCTACAATAGACACTAACAAATTTACTTTAGTTACCAGAATAAACCTCTGCTCATTACCTATCTTGAAAATCATATAAAGAGATGTCATCCGGACAATCACCTAATCTAGCGGCATCAAACCATGCACTTGCTATCCTCATACAAATATACATGGATATACATATGGTACAAGATGATCCAAGACAATACCATACGCAAGTATCTATTGGAAGAAAATCAATCCTAACACACTCACACACATCCAACACTTTTCTTTTCTTTTTTTGGGTATTTCAACAAAGATAAGCAAACAATTCAAGAAGCAAACTGAAGACTGTCAACAGAAGCAATGTACATACAAGGAACATGCAGTAAACCTAATCAAACGAGAACTTAGCTCCGGAGAAGATAAATCCAGCCTGCTACAATCTTGCATAAACCCTATCTATATAGCATCGTATTCAGCTTTCAATGAAAAAAACTTCCTGCAAAAGACAAAATATATTGTTAGTTTCAATATCTTGAAGAAATATCGAAGTGGTAATGGATAAAACTTGAACGTTACTAAGAATCTACGATAAAGATCCCATTGTTGGTGACCAATCTATGAGATACTAAATTTTAGGGGTGGGCAAAATCGGGTTCAGGTCAACCCAATCGGGTTTCGGGTTGTTCGGGTTAGACAAGAATCAATCCGAACACAACCTGAATTAATGACTCGATCCGATAGTTCGGGTCGGGTCATTAATTCGGGTTGTGTTTGGGTTGGATCGGGTTGGATTTAAAACGGGTAGGATTGAGTTCGGGTCAATTCGGGTCAGTTCGGGTTGGTTGAAATCGGGTCAATTCGGGTCTATTGTTGTGTGTGTGTGCAGTGTTAGGTTTTTTATTTGAGAACCCGATCGGCTATTCGGATCGGGTTAGGTTTGATCCGAACCAATCACAACCCGATCGAGTTTGTAAATTTCAAACCGATCGAGTTTCGATCCCGACCCGAACCCGAAATTTATTGGGTCGGGTAAAATACCCACCCCACAAACTTTTGATGGGGAAAACAAACCCAAACTATATGGGTCATGAACATATCACAGTGTATCACTCAATTCAGTCTACGTCTTAATTTTCAACATTCTCTATAAGATAGGAGTAATCCACTGTAAGCTACATTATCAATGAACTTAGAGTTCAAGTTGAATAAACAAACATTTAAGGGACATCTCCTTGACTGGAGTCAAGAGATTTAACTCCAGCAAAAGCTAAAATTATATCAGTAATGAATGCAGTCCTGAAAGACACCAGAAACCTAATCATAAAGAGCTACCAGATGTGCCAATTCAAGAATATTGCCAACTTGCACAACAAGATACAGCCCCATCCACGATTATAGCAGTTCAACAAGTATTGAGAACAAATGAATGAGAAAATTTTAATTTAAGTAAAACAGTAGATATAGATCACCAATAAAATTAATTTGTTAAAGTGGTGGTGGATTGTAGTAAATACCTTCCTTAAAGCTTAACACAAGTTCATTCTAAGTACAGTGATACAAGATATTAACTATACCAGAATAGGACGTCCATTTTCCATTCATGCCGACAAGTTGCCAGCACAATCATGAACAAGAAAATATACACAAGGTAACCATGTAAACTGCTTAGCTTATAATTTCAATATAAATATAATAACCTGTTTGGTCATGTAAACCACCTTCACTAGCACCAAGCCATCATACAAGTGTGAGTCAAGGAACAACGATCATTATAGACACTATGTTCGCCTAAAAACATCAGTACATTACGCATTTCTTTTGTGATCATCCATCATCTGAGATTCACAGCTTGCATATACAAGTAACTAAAATAATAACAACCTAAAACATACAGGATATCGCAAGGCCTCTAAGCCGACCACTCTAGTTATTAGCATAATGAAGCTGCTTAAATATAAATAAAATGAAGTAAAATGCTTACATGAGCGATTATCTACTAAGGCTTCCCTTCCTTTCATACTGTAAGGGACAAGCCAAAGGAAAAAAAAACAAATTTCAAATACATTACAGGTAAAAATACACTGCAATGGAGTGAGTGTTTTTTTTAAAACTTATTTGGATCGTTTATTAGAAAATTACTCATGCTCACACTAACTGCAGCAAGAAACAAATGCGGCACTGGTGAGAAATAAAGTCGGATAGCAACAGATAGCATTTATTAGTTCTTAAAAACTAAATAAAAGGAAGCTCACTTCAGTTTCATTTTTACAGTTCTCAAAACTTCATACATAAATCAATAAGGGTTACACAAACAAATAACTTAAGCCACACACCATGCCACATCAAATATTTGTATCATAAAAGTGCAATAAAAACTCACAATATCTGACTGAAAATTAATGGACAAATCATGAGCTACTTCTATAACTTCTAAACTTCCAAATGATCAGCCAAATTTTCTTGAAAAACACTCAAATCTTAAACAGATCCATATAAATTGTTTTACAAAATAAATAAATAAATAAGAAGTAAAAAAATAATCTTCAAAACTTACTCTATTGATGAACGTATTAAAGACTTAAAATAAGTATTAATTTTAATGTGCTTTTCTTCGCTGAGGCTGTTTCTCGGTGGCTAATCTGTAAATCCAGTAAACCTAGAAGAAAATGAAAATAAACTGAGTTAAAAGATCACGTTTTAATAAAAGCTAAACAAAGTAGGTTCAGTATTGAAAGTACCAAAGCGAAGACGTGAGCAGCAATTAATAGAACCACAACAAGCGGAACCAAGTCAAGGAACCACGGCCGCAATGTTGGTTGTTCGTTCGCCATTTCTATGGAGAGAGTCTCGATTTGGAAAACTAAAGAGAAAGAGAGTGTGTGTGTGATGATTCTGAATTTCTGATACGCCCTAAATACGTTAATTTAGTTTTCAAATTTTAATACTCAATTACTGAAGGCTCGAAGTCGAAGGCTATGTGTGGTACGCGGTTGATTTCTTTATGGGCCGGGTCAGCCTTAGCAACCCGGGATTTTAGTTCGCGTGTGGCGGGCTGTGGCTTAGTTTCGCCAAATAGGGTCCGTTGGCGCCAGCCCGCCATCCCGCAAACTGAATTGATTTGTAAAATACAAAAAATTTATTAGTAACTTTCTTTTCTTCTCATAAATTGATTTGTAAAGAGAGTAAAACTAACTGATCTAATGGCTAAATCTATCTGTGGTATGGTACCACTGTAGTAATATAGTTGGATCGTTGTAAAGTTAGATTGTGTATCTTCTCTATCATTAGTATTTCCTTACAATTTTATTTTTGTTACAATAAGAATGACGTAGGTTTATGAATCTCAATTCAAAAATGAATTTTAAGTAAAATATATATAAAAAATCTCAAACTAAGAAAAATTTATAGCCTAATGTAAAAGTATTATGACACTTAAATTTTTCACCTCAATAAAAAATTAGTAAGATAACTATAAGCCTAATGAATAATTATCAATTTTCGATTTCTATTATAACTGGACGAGAATATGAAAATTTATATATGAGGAGGTGCATTAAAATTCTATATTTTTATACTCATCTTAAAATTTTTCATTCTATACCAACTTCTCTCTCACATTTTTTTTTTTGTATTCCATAAATATAATCTATCATTCTTTTAAACTGTGAGTCATTATTTTTATACCTATGTTGTAAGCTTGTAAAAGGAGGCCTATCTATATCTATTTTTATTTTTATTCTTGAATTGAGGCCCTATTTTATTTATGTTATTCGTGCATTTTATTTTATTTTTTAACTCCAAGAAGAAGAAGATTTTGTTAAAATAATTTCTAGAAATTTAAAGTAAACGATAAAAATTATACGTCAGAGATCAATAACAATAACAAAACGGTCAAGATGAAATATTTAGTTGCAATTTTCTAGCAAAGTACTTTTACGAGGATTAGTGTCGCATCAACAACACAATTTTCTAGCAAAGTACGTTTATAATAATTATATAAATTGCACTATAATTAAAAATAAAAAAGGCCATTGGTGTCATAATCAGCATCCTCATAATCACATATACGTAATTACAATATGATCATATATACAAAATGATCATGAAGAAATCATGCGCACAGCTAATGGCTAGACCGTAATTCGCAAACTTCACGACCAAGCATACCTGGCGGCCCGCTGCGGATGCCATCTCGCAACACGTGTCACGATTCTCTTTTCTCTCAGGCATACACGTGCGCCCGACACATTTGTTTCTCTTTGACTGCTTCGCAACCGTCTCCTGGCGTTGGCGCATTTTCACAAACAGTGTATGTGCACACTTCATCTTCGATGGTGCCTGTGCTTCAACGCTACTGTATTACTACTCTTCGTTCCACGCCATTCCTATCGTAGCCAATGAGGAATGCCTTCGCCAATCTCAACCGCCACCGCCGTCGCCACGTCACATTTGCCTCCAGAAGTAACGCTCCTGCTTTTCACTCGCTCAATAATTAATTTAATTCTGCGTTTTTCAATTTCGTGTTTTTGTTTGAAATAATGAACTTTAACTCAATACAAATTGTATGAACGAGGAAATAGATTTGGAAATAGGTAACTTCTAATTGTAATTTCATATGGATACTTTGCTTGAATGTTGTCCTGTCCGTATATATTGAGATTCTATTGATTTGAGGTTTGCCGACAGAGACTTATAGGATTTTATGGTTGCTAGCATTTTAGCTTAATGGTTTATGTGCCTTTACTTAACAATAACTTTTATTTCAGCTTTACATCGTGATAGTGCCTTTAACTACAATTTGTGGAAATGTACAACACTGAGAGACTTGAAAGATATTGGACTAGCAAGAAGGGAGGTTATTTGGTTCCCCTCATGCTTGTTTCAAAAAAATTTGTAAGTTCCATGGAGTTCTTGGGCTCTGGGATTGCATAATATCTGATTTATGTCATGGTTCAAGTTCTTGGTTCTCATGGTCTGATGAGGTTCCTTGCAGATTTTCTACCAGTGTCCATGGTGAAAGGCCTTCTGGAGAGTATGCTAGGTGGAGGAAGGAATCACTAGAAAGTGAATTTGGGATTACTCTCGGAGCTTACAGCTCCAAAAGTGCCTCCATTTTTTCTCGTTTTGGCCCATTCTTGGCTTTTTATAGAGCAGCAATCATTTCATTCCATGTTTTGAAGTTGGCCATCTGGCAGATATTTGTGCATGACATAAATAAGCGTGCTGTTACGGTAATTTTTAATATTGAGGCAAACTATACTTTTAAATTTTTTGGATATAACCTCCGGTTGGTCAATGCTTGAAGATTTTGTTAAACTGTGATGTGTGAAGAAATAGCAAATATACTATAATTACTGTTCAATCCATTGCAGTTCCGCAAAACTCTAGTCAGCTTGGGGCCTTTCTACATCAAGGCAAGTTACTCTTTTTCTTAAATTCTGTTCATGCTTATAGGTTTGACCTCCTTAGCTGTATCTATTCCTGTAATTTTTATTTTAGTTTATGAATTCTTGGACAACTGTTGACTCGGAACTTTGGTCCTTCCTCCTTCAATCTCAACTCTAAATATGAAACATCATCTTTCTTTGTTTGTTTACATTTCTGTGTGATAGCCAAAATGGAGTTGGGGAGTACTAATTCGCCTAAACAGAAAAATTAAGCCACTGAACCAGTCTCGAAGTGATTGGATAAAAAATTGCAAGTTTCACTGATTTCTTTTTTATTTACAGCTTGGACAGGCTCTAAGCACTAGACCGGATGTATTGCCACCTGTATATTGCCAAGAGCTTTCCAAATTACAGGTTGGCAACTTTATCCCCTAAGCTTCTTTACTGTGCATCATGTCATCAATATTTGTAATTTTCACTTCACATGTTTCTTTTTCAGTTTTTCTTGTTTCCATTATTCTTGAACTCAAGACCCTTCTATTAATGCTAGGACCAAATACCCCCATTTGCAACAGATGTTGCAATGAGATCTATTGAAACCCAGTTGGGTGTTAAAGTTTCAGAAGTTTTTGCTGACATTAGCCCAAAGCCTATAGCAGCAGCATCCTTGGGCCAGGTTTATAAAGGTACAAGAGTTTTTACCTTTTAAAGATTATGTTCGATCATTTTTCCTGTATTAGTCCTCATACCAGGATAATGCTTTTTTTCGCTTCAATTTGTAGCTCATCTTCATTCAGGAGAACTTGTAGCTGTTAAAGTACAGAGGCCTGGAATGCCACTATCATTGACCCTGGATGCAGTGTTATTTCAAATGATTGGTGGCCAATTAAAGCGATTTGCCAAGGCCCGTAAAGATCTTTTAGTTGCAGTGAATGAGATGGTGAGCCTTTGTACCTCAAGAGCATAATTTTCTATGTATTTTTGGTCAATTATTTTATTTCACCTTGATAATTTCTGCATTTCTAGATATATTAAAAAGTTTATTACCGAAAAAACCATGCATTAGATACTTGGCAAGAGATCAAGGCATTTGTCTTTCAAATGTTTTAAATAATTGTTAGATGAGAAGCACCACTAGTTTGAGATCCTTAGATTGTAGTTTCACATTGTTGACATTACTCCTTAGATTGTAGTTTCACATTGTTGACATTACAAGTGTGTGACTCATGAGATGGAAAATGAACTATTTTTGAGCCTTATGTTATCTCTGTTGCGAAGCATTTCCTTTATATTCTCTTTAATAATATGTACATCCTTATGGACATCTTCAGGTCTCTATTGAATGCACAGGTCAGGCACATGTTTGATGAAATTGATTACATCCTAGAGGGGAAAAATGCTGAACGCTTTGCTTCTCTTTATAGTATCTGCCCATGTAAGTTTCTACTCTATAATGTTAGACTCTCTTAGCCGTGTATGTGAGACTGCTTCATTGACAATACACGTCAGTCTACATTTTAACGTTTTTACCTGTATTGTCAAAAATACTTGTTTACAAGTGTTCATTTAAGGTTAAATTTATGTTACTTTTGATGCTTTATTGTTTAAAGGAAAAAGAGGTGAGGTGGTTATGTAACTTGGGGGAGTATTTTACAGGAGGATCATGCCATTAGGTCTTTAGTCTTTTTCTGGAGCTAGGCTGCCTGCTTTTATCAGGAATTATTTTTTGTTGATGTGCTGGGTCATTTGGTATATTATTTCTTCCTGTACCTCTCTTCTGTGCTCGTGGGTGTTAGCATGTTAGCAGCATGTTTCATTGGTCATTTTGGTACACTTACTTTAAGCATATCAGGTGTGAGTTAAAATGTTTTTCTTTATGATGAGCAGATGATCAACAAAAGCATGGTAAAAAAGCTTTGGTTGCAAATAATGTCAAAACCAACAAACACAACTGTATTAAAGTGCCAAAAATATATTGGGACCTTACCTGCAAATGTGTGCTTACAATGGAATGGATAGATGGAATTAAGCTTACAGATGAAATCGGCCTGAAGAGGGCCTCTTTAAACAGGAGGAAACTAATTGACGAGGTAATTCATAGTGGCAATGATTCACTATGTTCTGTTTTCTATTTGTCCTACAGTTCTCATAGTTTCGATTAGTAAAATTATCATGTGTGGTTTTGCTGATGTACATTTGATGGTTTTCAAATTTATTTTCTTTTTCAATTTGGCTTCACAGGGATTATACTGCTCTTTGAGACAGTTGCTTGAGGTGGGATTTTTTCATGCTGACCCTCATCCAGGAAATCTTGTTGCTATGGCTGATGGCTCTCTTGCATATTTTGACTTTGGAATGATGGGTGATATTCCTCGCCATTTCCGTGTGGGACTTATTCAAGTGGTAAGATACGTTCAAACAGGAAAATCTCAACATAATTATTCCCATTAAGTTTTGTCTTGTGTATACCTTTAGCAACAAGAAATCTTAGAAGGTTCTTATTATGTTTCCTGTTCTAGGATATGACACGCTAAATCTTATCTTCACACTAGACATATAGACATGCATTGGAATGTTGAACCATATTGTGATTTTTGGCTTTCTTTTCAAGTTTGTACTCTTTTATTAGTATTATTATTATTATTTTGGTATTTATCATGTGGTATCTACTGTGTTATCAGTAGTTTGTATTATTCTCTTGCCTGTGATGATGCCAGAAACTGCTGTGCTATTCATTGCCTGAGATTGTGTATATTTTAATTGATTTTCATTTCTTTCAGCTAGTGCACTATGTTAACCGTGACTCTCTGGGTTTGGCAAATGATTTTCTTTCCTTGGGATTTATTCCTGAAGGCTTTGATATACAAGCAGTTTCAGATGCTCTGCAAGCATCATTTGGTGATGGGAGTAGGCAATCTCAAGATTTTCAGGTTTATTCTTGAAGTCTGTCTTCATTTTTTTCTTTTTCTTTTTTTCCTTGGGGTTGCTTTATGTCTCTAAATGCAGTTTTCGATTTCTGAAGTATGAGAATAACATGTGTCTGTTCCATCTCAATTGATAGAACTATATGCACTGTCCTTGAGGATGAATGCTTAGTAACACGCAGAAGCCAACTTCAGTTGTCTTCAAAGTTTGCCACTTGTTTAGAGAATCTTGTATTCCTTGCCTCTTCTTCTCATCTTACTAAAAGTTGCTTCTGTGAATTCTTGGAATAAGTGAACAAATCATTGAATGAACTTTCTTTGGATCTCAGGGAGTAATGGACCAATTATATGATGTTATGTATGAATTTAATTTCTCTCTTCCGCCGGACTATGCTTTGGTGATAAGAGCACTTGGTTCGCTAGAGGGCACAGCAAAAGTTCTTGATCCTGATTTTAAGGTCATCGAGAGTTCATACCCTTTTGTCATCGGGAGGCTTTTGGCAGACCCAAATCCTGATATGAGAAAAATTTTGAGGCAACTTCTTATTCGTAACAATGGATCGATCAGGTGGAATCGCCTAGAGCGTTTGGTAAGTCACCTCTCCTATTGGTTTTCCTTCATACAAACTGGTTCTTACTTTGCTATACCACTGGATGATTAGCTGCTTCAAATGATATTGAGGCATATTTATGTTGTTTCAGATAGCAGCAATATCTGAACAAGCATCTGAGGAGATTACTAACTCTGAAGAAAATTTCTCACAACGCTTGGGATGGAAATCGTTTGACATGCGTGCCGTCGTTGCTGCCACAGAAGATCTTTTACTCTTTATTCTGTCTGAAAAGGGCCAGATGGTGCGTGTTTTCCTACTCCGTGATATAATTAGAGCAGCCGATACATTTGTTCATGATGAAGCTTTTGGTTGCATTTTAGAAAAGAAAAATGAAGCAAGGCTGACACCAGAGACTGAGGTTTGTGTAATTCCTTGTTAGTTTATTTTGTTGCTGAACCTTATAATGTCGTGCTTCGGCCCTATAATGTTTGGGTATGTTATGGATGCTGCTTTATTTTCTAAATCTGCAGAGGCAGGCAATGCCCGCACGTGTGGTTAATGGATTTCGATCTCTCCATCAATCAGTAAAGCTGGCACGGGAGGTGTGGATAGCAATGTTTGTTCGCATGGCAGTGAAGCCTGAGGTTTATAAATTCAGTTTTGACATTGTGTCAGCTTTGTTAACGCATTTTAGCCACAAGGTTCCAGAGGCTTCATGGGTTTGTATGTCTAGACTGCTTCACAAGTTGGAAAACGACTGCTCAAATAGAAGCTTATAGCCCTTTTTCCCTACTTGGCCAATTCTTGTAATTCTATTTATGGTTACACTTTGCTTTGGTGGAGCATATAGTTGTTAGCGGTTCTGGAAAGTGCATATGTTTAATCAATTGTAAAGAGTGAAACAAAGGTAGCTTTAACTTTTATGGCTAAGCAAAGAGAAACGTTGGAGGTCTCAATTTTTATGCAAATTAAAAGACTGAAGTAAAGGAGGGGGCAATCCACAGTCCTTGCAAATTCCTCATGTATTATGTACTTCGATCTGTTTGTTTCTAAGAACCGAGGCTGGACTTTCGAAGTACCCATATTTTTAAGATTGAGGAGAGAGAAAATTGACCATATGGGTTGGTGTGTATGATGTATTCCTTATTCTTGGTCCACTGTTTGTCTTCAGATCTCAGCAATCTAGTTGACCTCTGTGTAAGACAAGAAACAAGGACTGGCTACTCGACCCATTGGTCAAATGGTAAAGACTTTATGATATCAGAAAGGAGATATGTTCAAGCCAGTATTGGGATTTATCATTTCTTGTAAATATTTGTTTAATAAGTTTGGACCTAGATTTTTGAGTTGTACTCGGTAGATCCTCACGCTAACTTAAATTTGTATGAATTTAACCTTTTGATAGTATTTCACACATCTAGTGAAACTAGAACGTGAGACTTTAATTTTAAGAAGGCTGTTTCTTACCTTTAGAACTAAACCTTGAGTTCAAACTTCTGAAGTAGGCTCTTAGACGGTACTAGTATGTGTTTAACACATATAAACTTTGGTACTAGTACTTAGCGGTGTAAGATTAAACTTAAATTCTTTTGTATATTGATTGTAATATATGAATAAGAATGTTAAAAGTATAAGCATGTCCATTTAGCAAACCTCAATAGTAAATTGGCATGTGTTTCCGCTTCTTGGTGCAGCAATTTTAGACTCTAAAAATAGTGGACGGTGTTAATATTGGTGGGCTGGGTACGAACTCTAATCAAGCTAAAACAGTGACGTGTTCGAGCAGAGTATCCTGAGATTCAATCATTCAAATCAAATCTAAGGTGTTCCATTCAAACTATTATTATTTTTTTACAAGAAAAAGAATTTGAATATATATATATATATATTTGAGAGACACACATCAAGTGTTCTTTGGAGGTGCCACATGGCAATCACCTTAACTTCATATTCAAAGTAATTACAAAATGTAGATCCCAAAATTTCTCATGAATTGCCGTATGGCATGTCCCACTCAGGCACTACGTTTCCCATGACGTAAGGGAAGACGGTAGTTGTTACAGTGGGGTCAATTTACAATGCAAGACTTTGCAACCTCACTAATTTAGTAGCTATTTAATCACATTAGTTACAATCCGATCGCCATTGTACGCGAATTCAATCAATACGATAATTTGGCTCATTGATGATTAGGGATAACAATTTTTTTTTTTATGAAATAGGATTTTCATCCCATTTGAGATAAAATTAAAATATATTTTTATCTTATATAAAAATATAACGATATGAGTGAGATTGATAAATTTCGTCTCATCTCGTTTCATTATCGACTAAGAATGAGAATTTTTCTAATTATAATAACATCCCGCAAAATCTCATTTTTTTTGAAACAAAATTAAGACGTACTTTTATCTTAAAAAAATATAAAAATGAAAATAAAATTTTTTTATCTTATTTACATATACGAAACGATATTAAAATTGATAAATTCTATATCATCGTGTTCCATTACCAACTCTATTGATGATAAACGATAATCTCATATTTCTGGTCTTTTTTCACTTGGATTCGTTTCTTATTTTCGACAGCGCAAAAGGAACATCGGACTACATTGCTATACAGTAACGTGATGTCGCTTTGTTTTACACCGTGCTGGGCATTATCGAACCAAAAGGCTGAGTCAATCCAAAAAAACGAAAATAAAAATTTTAAAAACAAAGAACAATCAGTCGATCAAATCTTTAATTTCAAATTTTTAATCTTGACGAAGTAAGTTCTTAAATTTCAAACACATTTCTTTCCCCAAAATTGAATATTAATTTCTGAAAGTCAACACATCGTAGATCAGTCGATCAAATCTTTGTACAACCAAAGAAAAGCTGCCCGATTTATTAAATTCACCTGAAAGAAAACTTACCATGTACATCGCAACAAACCGTATGATGCTACACTACCATCTGCATGTTCGCCACGTGTCCCACCCACCACCAGATAAATACGATTTGCAAATTTGGCATTGACTCAGTCCTCTCGTAAAGCTTGCCTTCAGGCTTCAGCTACGGCGACGCGTATTATCTCACTCCCCCCCAATTTTGGCATGAAGTAACTAACCCACTCCATTTTTTCTTTCAATTGCTGAATAACCTGAGAAATTGTGCAAATTGCCCAAATTTAAGATTAATTTACAAAACGCTCTAATTTTAACTATTATTTCAATTGTAGCCAGAGAAATAATTCCGATGATAATATGCCCATGACTAAGATAATGCCTATATAGAACATATAATTAATTATAGTTTGTATTAGAAGGTTAACCCTATACTATAATTCTACAATAAAATTAGTAGTTATTATATTTTTTTTTCTTCCATAATCCAACTTTGTAGTTAAGAGAGAAAATTTAACATATAAAGAAAAGAGTTAAAATAAAAAAAATGCTATAAAGAATATGGTTAGAAGCTTATAATATCATCCATTATAATATATAAATGTTTAATTATAAGGTTGACCTTAGGAGATTAGTGCATTACATACACTTAAAATGTTAACTTATCATAACACTCAGGGGTATTGTTGTCTAGAATGTTATTCTTCTCTTTAAATAAAAAAATAAGCAAAGTACAATTTGGGTCATCTTTAAATTAGATGAAATTTTAGGAAATCTATGTAAATTCCTCAAATTAAACACACAATTTCGGTTTTTTTTTTAATCATTTCGATTTTGCTTCTGTTGTTGTTATAATTGTTGATATTATTATTATTTTTTAATTTTTCTTTCCTTCAAGTGTGGTTCTTGTGTGCTTGCGTCTTCAATTCACAACAAACCAAAACCAAAGCTGAAACGAAAGAAATGAATCACTATTGAATTCATCATCGTCGTCATAGTCTCTCTTTCTAAAACTTCCTCTCTCGTCTTTTTCTTCTTTGTAACGCGTTTTAAACGCGCCGTATCTTTTCTTTTATTCCCTTTTTCTCTGTTATGGCATTTCTTTTCACTTCTCTTCATCGGGTAATAAACTCTCTCTTTCAACTCATTAATTCACTTTTTTTTTCCTTAATTTTTTTAAAATATAAATTTATAAAATGCATATGAATTTAATCAGAGGATCTATCATCCATGCATTTGCTTTTATTTTTGTTTCTTAATTTGGCTTTCGTTTTTTTGTTTCTGCGCAGGTTGAGCTTGATAATTCGTGACATTGAAATGATCTAACGAATGTGCAATCACCTATTGTACCTAACCAAAACGCTATCGCTGCTGTAGTTATTGCTTTCGTTGTTATTAATTTATTTTCTCTTCCGAGTGGTTAACGAATTGGAACTTGAAGCGAAACCATGGGGTATTTGAACTCGGTGTTGTCATCTTCAAGCCAGATTCACGCCGATGATTCGCCGGCTAGCGGCGGAGGCCTTAGGTTGATTCTTTTACTATTATTGATCTTTGTGTTAGATCCAGAAAACTTATTTGGTTTTACCTTTTTTTTTTCTTTTGGCAATTATATGAAGTGTTTTAATGGCTTGCTTGCACGGGTCGTGTTTTTCTACTTTACATGTTGAGTTACTGATGATGCTCTGTCTAATTTTGTGCATTTATTATGAATTGCTGGAGATATATATGTGTTATGAATGTTGATGTTATGGACTCTTTGAAAACATTTGCTTGTAAGTAAACTAATTTCATGTATTATGTTACCTTGAGGAAAAAGTTTTTGGTGCTTTGAGTTCATTTTGGGCAAAGCTTGCGATACTTCTTGATTTTATAGGTTTTCTGGGATGTATTATTGGTTAAGAAATTAAAAGAAAGTTGTAAACAAGAGTATGATAAGCAGAAAGAGTGTGAAGGAAAACATGATTTTGGCTGGGTGTTGGGATATCATTTGTTGACTTTCTTTTTTGGGATTTTTTGTCGATTGCAATTAATGGAACTTGAAGCTCTGAATTTGGAAATGTCTAGCATGTATTCTCATGATGTTCTGTTTCTTTTGTTGAGTTTGCTGTTTCTTCTTGTGTATTAAATCTCTGTGATTCTTTTCTTTTAGTAGTCTTGTCGATATGCGGCCATGGTTTGTCATATTCGGCGTGTGCCACTCTTATTTTGAGGGAACCATACTACTTTTTGGTCCACTCTTTCTGGGATCTTGTTCATTTTTTCATAAAACGTTCCACTGTCGTTCTCCCAACATTAAATTGTCATGCAGTGTTGACTGATATCATCATTTGCCCGTTGGTGGATCTTACTCCATACAT
This sequence comes from Citrus glauca, assembly GCA_029633175.1. NCBI lineage: Eukaryota > Viridiplantae > Streptophyta > Magnoliopsida > Sapindales > Rutaceae > Citrus > Citrus glauca. Next base: position 3,493,343 of record JAQOOD010000001.1, read on the forward strand.
CTGAAAAGTGTTTTTTGGACCTTTCGATTTTCTAGAGGATGTGGTCTTGTTTGTTCTCGATTAACGGATCACGTGTGGTTTTGCTGATCTGAAGTAAGCATTTGGCTTTAAATATCGGAAGTGCCATTAATAGCAAAAGGCAAAGAAACAAATGGAATGAATCTTTTGAAATGATTACTCTGCAATGAAATTTTTGCCATAAAAATTACTTGAACTTTTTTCTGCTCTAAAACAGCAATATTTTAATGGTCATTTTTGCTGCGTCTCTAAATTAGTCTATCAAACTCCCCCTGTGGATTGTTGATGTTGACTCTTAGAGACAGTTGGACTTTCATGTTATGAAAAATAAGCGGCAAAAGGATTGTTTGATTGGACTTTCTAGTTTGCCATTTATTGAGGATTTGGTTTAGTTCTGATGCTTTGTGATTGATATGAAATTGTTTCCCATGAAACCTTTATATGAACAAGGAACTTAATATAGGTATATGTTTCCTTTGAATATCATTCTGAACTATTAGAGTGAATCTGACACCAAGTACGGTCTATTTTATGGCAACAGTCAGAACGGAAAGTTCAGCTACGGATATGCGAGTTCTCCTGGCAAGAGGTCTTCTATGGAAGATTTTTATGAGACCAGAATTGATGGCGTTGAAGGAGAGATAGTAGGTCTCTTCGGAGTTTTTGATGGTACTCTCTTTCTTCCTTTTTTAAACTCTGTTATGTGTTGATCATGTGAATATGAAAAGATAACCTTCCAGAGTATAGACTTATAATGAGATTGATGAAGGAAGTATAATTTGAAGTAATACTAATTAACTAAGTAAATTATGTATGACATTCACTAATCACATGGAGGTACTTCCCCTTTAGTTTTGCTTGAGATGAAACAATGTGCATGTTTGAGGATAGTGTGGCTATTCAGATATGTTTAGATTCCTATTTTAGTCTCAACTTCTTGGTTTCATAATTCCTTCTGTTCTGTGGGATATGGTTTATTATCTTCTTCCACCCAGATGTTGGTCCTCTTCTCAAGATGTATTGAGAGAATGTAAAATTGTTAATAGATTGTGCCTCCTTATGTGATTATCTGTGGGATGTGGCTGAAGGGATTTTATGCAGATTCTTGAAATTGGTATCTGCCCCAATGTGGTTGCAGTGCTTGAAGCCATTTGCCAAGGGCATTTATTGGTTTTGGTGAGGGATTTAAAATAGTGGACTTTATGGTGAGGTAGTTCCTACCACAGGTTTAGTTTTTCTTGCTAGGTGTCAGTAAGAAATAAGGCTTGCTATGAAGCATGTAAAAGGCATATGATGCTAGCTAATTGTAAATGGTTCTGGCATTATCTCTGCCATATTACAACAAGTACTTAGTTGTACAGAGTTTATGATTGGTAATAATTCAAATGGTGTTTTCAGGTCATGGGGGTGCGCGAGCTGCTGAGTATGTGAAACACAACCTCTTCAGCAATCTGATCAGGCATCCAAAGTTCATATCTGATACCAAATCGGCAATAGGTTTTATACTTTGTAACTAATAATGTTCTATAAGCTTTAGTTTTCATCATACTGATTTCTTGCTTTTCTATAATTGCTCCAAATCTCCAGCTGATGCATACAGCCACACAGACTCAGAATTTCTGAAGTCAGAAAACAATCAAAACAGGGATGCTGGATCTACTGCTTCCACTGCCATCCTTGTTGGTGATCGCTTACTTGTTGCAAATGTGGGTGACTCCAGAGCTGTTATATGCAGGGGCGGTAATGGTGAGACTTAAAACTCATTAGTTTTTTTTTTTTTTTTTTTTCCTTTCAAAGGAGTTTAATATTACAGTTTGTTGTGACCTTCTATGAGCTTGGTCTTCAAGCTTCCTGATTGGTTTGAAGTGTTGTCTTGATGGGCTACATCTCTTGTAGAACTATGTTTGGATATACACTTATTCGTATATGTAAAAACATACATGCATTCATGCGCATATTATACATATATGTGGATATATTATTACTAAATTTAAGTTATTATGTTTATACTGTTTGATAATCTTTTCTGGATTTCTTTTTTCCCTCTATTGTGATGGTTTTGACTTGTTACATGATAAACTTATCGAAAAATATATTGTGATTTCCTGAAGCTATTGCCGTATCACGAGATCACAAACCAGACCAAACAGATGAGCGTCAACGGATTGAGGATGCAGGAGGGTTTGTGATGTGGGCTGGTAAGGATCTTACATAATGAGTCACAGTTGTTCTCGTTGAACCACCGACCACTCAACCAGACATTTTGTATTTATGACTGACTATATTACTGTTAGGAACTTGGAGAGTGGGAGGAGTTCTTGCCGTTTCTCGCGCATTTGGTGACAGACTCTTGAAGCAGTATGTTGTTGCTGATCCTGAAATTCAGGTCTGATACCTGATGTTGAAGTTTAGTTGTTCTATAGACTATTGTATTTTGTTATAAATCATACTTTGTCTGAATTTGATAAATGATCGGGAGATAAGGTTTTGATTATACAGACAATGAATATTCAGATAAATATGAGTGAAAAAGTATAGGAAAGCTGACAATCATTAGCCTTCTGTCCATCTTTTGTGCATATTTTAGCCAATGATATCTGTTTGATTATTGCAGGAGCAAGTTATTGACAGCTCCCTTGAGTTTCTTATCCTTGCAAGTGATGGACTTTGGGATGTCGTCACAAATGAGGTTTGAAGCATTTCTTTCTCTTCTTATAATACCTTTTTTAAGCGTTTTTCAGTCCAATACAGATTGATCTAGCTTTGTCTCTGAATTTATTTTTGAAATCTCCATTGAATATACATATTGTGGAGGGACAGCACATGGTTAATCAAACTGTATAACATGCTTTTCTAATTTTATCTGTGCTTCATTATTTTCTCAGGAAGCTGTTGCGATGATCAAACCAATCCAGGATCCAGAGGAGGCAGCGAAGAGGCTGATGCAGGAGGCATATCAGAGAGGCAGTGCAGACAACATCACCTGTGTCGTTGTTCGATTCTTGGCCAATCAAGGTGGTTCATCCTTTCCTGGCTCTGCATGAACATCCTTTCTTAGCCACCGCTCTGCTTTTATTCTCTACATGGGCATCCTTTCAGTGGTCTACAGCTACTAGTCATAGAAAAATTACAGTTTCGTTGTACTTTGTAATGATAGAACATGAACAAAAAGCTTACTCTGGCCGTTAATGTGTATTACGTATTATCAGTCTCTGGAATAGATGTATCCGAAGTTTAACATCTGTTCTCGGTCCTTGAAATGTAGCTAGAAATGTGTATGTATGCATGTGTAAAGAATTGGCAAAGACTTCTAAAGTTTCAATTTCCTATGTTGTAAATGTAGATGAAACTCTTCTGTTGCTCTAGTTTAATATGCGTTTTCATTTGTTTTTGGTAAGTCCATAACTTTCACCCTCTGTTTGGAATGTGGAGTTTGACACGAGTGAAATGATTTTCTACTAAATGTTAGATCATGGTTGTTACCTTATCTGACTTTGATGTGAGCATTTTGCAGAATTGATATGGCATGGGTTGCAAACCACACAAATAAACATGTGCTGTGTACCCACGCAAAAAGAGAGAGGGAGAGAGAGAGAAAGGGGGAGCACTCAGATTAGTGTGAAGCTATCTCGTCAAGGCAATTATGCCATTACGTACGACGAGCGAACCAATGTGCTCTCTTCATCGTGCTCTTCTAAGCCTTTCTAAAGGTGTAAATGAAAATAAAGAGTAATTTTCTTCTCAGCTCAACAACTCCGGGCCTCCAGGCTCTAACCATGAAAGTTTGGGGAGTGGCCTTACTACCGGGAACTACCAGTTTTACAACCCCTGGAAAATAGACATAGGTAATCAGATCAAAAACAGCGACTTAAAAGTATCAAGAAACGATAAACAGCACGGAAGACAATATGTATATTTTGTGATATACCAAAGCTCCTAGATTAATTCTATTGGTTGGACCATGAACTCAAAATTCTAATTTCTAATTATCATTTTCGATCAAGAAATTCTTAATGTGAAATATTTTAGTACCTGCAACATTGGGTGAGTACGATTTCATATTCTTCCCCAGCGTCACTAGCTGTGATTATGGAGTTTCCGGCGGTGGGATCACCTCACAAACTTTCATGATAAAGAAGAAGGTTGGAGCATGCAGGCTTGGACCTGTCAAATTACAAGATACATATATATATGTATGTATGTATATTTTAAAATTCACCAACATTGGCTGCATATGGTGGGCTTCACCATGTGCAGCCAACCAAAAAAAAAATTTGGGGCCGTTGGATTGATGATCTCCAGACACTGTTTTAATTCGGGAATTTCGAATTGGAACAATGCCCTCTATATAGGCCAAGTTCAAGACATCAAGTGGCCTTTCAACTGGCTGCCGCATTTAAAATGATTTTCTTCTAATAATTTTCGGATGATTTGATTCCCACCATGTGCAGCCAAAAAAAAAAACAAAGATTTGATTCCCGACACTATTCTAATATGGCAATCCAGATTGAAATAGTGCCCCATATATATATATATATATATGAATAAGAGTATTTTAAAAAATAATAATTAGAGGTAATTAAGAAATGAGAGTTGGTAAGATAAATTAAAATATCACTACCCCTTATAAGTTTGTAGCCAAACAGTGAGCCGGACTTAAATAAAGGCTTTTAGCCACTAAACTTTCAACAAAGCTTCCAGCAATTGGACTAAATTTTTAGTGAGCGAACGAATCCTTCCCGCTACTTTAATTGTATGCCAAAATTTGACTCAGCTCACTTCACCAACTCAATGACCTCATCCCTTCTTTTGTGATATCATCCTCTCTCTCCTTTTTTTTTTTCATTTTAAATTGTCGTATTTGTTAGAAATCAAGACAATCACAATGCAATTGGAAAGGCCAGTGATGAGAGCTTATATATACTGATTAATGGACTCTCCTTTCAGTTTATTTAATTGTAAATTATTGAAATCATAGCGTCGTCAAAGACTGACTCTGCCTTACTTGTCAAGGATCGGAATTGTGCGACATAAAACAATTTTTTTTTTTTTTTATGTGGAAAGTGGAACACGCATTTGCCTTGCTGGCCAAGAATTGGAATTCTGTCATAAAAAAACAAGCCATAAAAGTGGAAAAAAGAAAAGAAAGTAACAACCGAAACTTGATAAGCACGACTGCACAAGGTTTTACATTGTGGTGGACTTTTAATAACTGATGAATTTTGCTACCGTCTGTTAAAATTGAGGGAGGCACCAACTAGTTTGTTTCTTCAAATACTAATATGATGTTTAATCACCAACGAAAATTTTGGTACTTCCGGCATATCGTGTAAGAGTGAATACAAACACTGCAAGAATATATTGTGTAAAGAAATATATCTGGGAGAGTTGATCACTAACTCTATTTAGGTTTTATTTAGCACTAAAGTTAGATAGTTGTAGTTTAGTATTAACCGTTTGATAAACATTACGTGACTTAAAAACTAAATTGATTTGAGGGTCAGCAATGATATTACAGTTGCTTTCAGCAATTAAATCCAAATAATATAATTGTGTAACTATAGTTCCAACGGTAAAAAGCAACATTGGTACTATATCACAGTTGCAACATAATTTTGCTCTTTATTTGATCCACCGTTTATAATTATACAATGTAAAATACATAATACTTTCATTATTTTATTCAAAAAATATTATTTGAAAATAATATTTATTATGCACTATTAATGTTTATTTTATAATTATAATTTTTTTCAATAATAATAATTATTTAAAAATTACTAACTCTTCAATACCAAATAAACAAAACTTAAAGCATCACTAAAAAACTCTTCAAATACGATTTTATTACTTATTTGAAGAACCACATCAACTTTTAAGACTCCAAAAAATATTTCAATTAAGTTTCTTAAAATAAGAAATGATTATCTCTCTTCAAAATTAAAGAGTTACTTTCTCTCTCTTTAATTTATATTTTATTACTTTTTATTAAAAAAATATACTTTAATTACTATTAACTTTTTTTAAAAAAAATAATTATTAAATTAAAATAATATTAATTTATTTTTATTTAAAAAACTTTTTAAAGAATAATATTTTTTTCGCTCATTTATTTATCACATAAATAAATAAATATTTAATAAATAAATTTTGTAGAGGTTTCTGGCTTAGTGATTCTTTTTCTAATTTGTTATTTGTTTGCCAAGTTCAAGACATCAAGTGGCCTTTCAACAGGCTGTCGCATTTAAAATGATTTTCTTCGAATAGTTTTCGGGTGAAATTTTGTTTTTGACATAAATTATGGAAAGTTAAGCGCGTTAAGTTGGTTTTCTTCCAAAGTGGCGTTGAATATTCAAACATGGCAGCCGCATTATCGGAATTTAAAATTGCTTTTGCCGAATCGGTAAACCTCAAATGAATAAAAAAAATAAAAATGGTCAAATGGGCAAGAAGGGCAACCATATTTTAATATTTCCAACCATATTTTAATATCACGTTACCTATCAGCATTCAGAATTTGATACCCCTAAAAGGATTCAAATGTTCAGATTAAAAAGATGGTCAAAAAGATGATCCATGAGCTTTACAGCCCAAAAACATCATCATGATCAACACAGGTGCATTACAAAGCCACAAAAAAAAAAAAAATTAGTACATGAAAACTTCTACAAATCGACGGTCCAGATCGCGTCGATCAAACACGTCTCATTATCACCTGTTTATATTTACAAAAACGAAGAGCAGGAAACACTTTATTCAAAGACGGAGGCCAACCAAAAAAAAAAAATTAAAACGACGGAACGATGCCGAATCCGTAAATGCTACTACTACGATCGGCCGGTTCCACTTCGAGATCCGTACGCTTCGCGAACCTCCCTTTGATCCTCGGCCTCATCTCCGCATACGCTTTCCTCGAAGCGTACCGTATCGTCTTCTCGAACTTTCGATTCTTCCTCTTCTCTCTGTACCTCAACACCCTCGCCTCCCTATCCGCTGCCGAAATCTGCACCACCGTCTGATTCCCTGCCTCCACCCCCACTCCTTTGCCGTACGGATTCGTTATGTCCGTCATCGCACTACTTCCATCTGGCACCACTCCCACCTCTAACGATGACGACGACACCTGCATCCCCCACAACTCCATTTATATTATTAATGCAATTTTTTAAGATAGATAAATAAATAAATAATTTTTTAAAGATAAATAAATAAATAAACAACAAACAGCAAAGTAAAACGAGGCTAAATAAACAAAAGGAAGGAGGAAGAAAAAAGTTAACTTACACTCTGACTGAGGCACTGCGAGTGAGAGTTGTAGCCATAACCGTAAGATTTGGAGCCTGGAAAATCGAGGTCAAAGCATGCATCGTTGACCAAATGGCCGTTAGCGTTAACGTTTCTGGTTTGTACGGGAACAACACAGTCAGTGCCCGAACTGTTTTGCTCCTGGGCTTCTAGCTTCGTATCCACATGCCCGTAATCTAAATCCAAATACGGATCCATATCCGGGAACACATACGGCTCCTGCGCCTGACCCGTGTTCAAATCCGCCACCTTCGGGATCGGCAGCAGCCACGAAGCCGCCTCTGCTTCCTCCCTGCTGACGTCACCGCTTCCCCCGTCGACGTGGTCCAAGTAACGGTCTTCGTCTAAGAAGTTGACTACTCCGCCGTTGCCTTGCTTGACGGCAGAGGAGTCGACTGAGTCGTAGAAGGGTGTCACGGGGACGCGCTCGTGGCGCCGGGCCAGTGGGTTGGCGGAATGGATGTCGCGGTCGCAAGTGACGCAGAGCGCCGCTGCGTCTGCCTTGCACGTGACGTGGGCCGGCGCCTGCTCACACACCTCGCAAACCCAGACACGCGCGTGGCGCGACGCCAGCTTGTTGGCCGCGTGGATTTTGGTGTCGCAGTTGACACACAAGAACGCCGAGTCGGCCCGGCAGAACACAGTCGCCGTTGCCGATTTGCACGAGTCACACAGCTTGGATGCCATTTCTCTCAACGCAACGAGTCAGTTCAAATATTTTAAAACCCTCTCTCTGTCTCTGTCTCTCTCTGTCTGTCTCTCTGTGTAGTTCGCCCTTTTCGTTTATTACACAAATGCTGAAAATTTCCGACTCTTGCGTAGAGTACATGGGCTAGGTGTTCAGACTCGAGAGTAAACAGTCAGTGTCTTAGCTATCTGGTGGGACCAGGGAGATCTGGAGAATAGCCAATGAGAGGAAGCCACGTGGTCGAGGCTTAGCCAGATAAATGGATTGTATGGAGGCTTGGACGTGAAAATTTGAGTTTTGCGAGGGGATTAAACGAAGGAGCTGCTGTCGCGTCGGTATTAAGAGTCGGGACCACGTTGAGGTGATGACGTGGATTTAAATGGAGTAAATAAGATAAAGATGGGGGGGCAGCATAGCAAAGGGACAAAAACGATTGAATGAATATTGACAATGGATGGGGGTGTGGGAGTGGGACCCATAGGCCTTGCAAGGTAATTATACGATGACCACCATATCCATGGCTATGGCTTGGCAATGTGGTTTGGGATGCAAGGTAATTATACGATGTGTTGCTGGACACTGTTCTGGGGTGTGCCTTTTAATGTAATTTTGATCATGACAGGGTCAGGAATTAATAGTAGTGGGCCGTCCAAATAAAAAAGACTGATTAATTTGATCGGAACGTTTTACACATTGGGATAAGGTTCATACTTCATGTTTTAAGGCTGAAGGTGTGTGGTATTCTCGCCCCATAATTGCGGGGGATTTACTTCCTAATTAAATCCACTAAAAAAGTTTAGGTAGGTTGAACTTACCGTACTAGCATGTTTAAGTTGTGATGAAATTCACCAACCACCATTTGATCGTTGATAATGTGCACTCAATTTTCTTTTTTTATTTAATGATATATCCTTATTATTTAATCAAAACTACCAATTTTTAAGAATTATACTTGCCTATCATTATCAGCATCAATATTTTTATTACTATAAATAGGGTTCTTATTTCACCATGCACACGCACAGAACCTAAAGTGGTTAAAAACGCGTCGCGCCGTGACGCGCGCATATGACAAAAATACAATAATGAAAAAAAACACAAACACATTTTTTTCATCTGCCCGAGACCTAGCCATGTGAAAATCTCATTCTTACAGCGTGACGCCCACAAAATTGGTAAAAATTGAACCACTTTAAAAGCAGCCGTACATACAATCACTAAATCAGAACGATGAAAGTTAAATCGGCTTTGGGTAGACTGTGTGAGCAGTGCCCAGCTGTTAGAAGTGTTAAATCGGCTTTGGGTAGACTGTGAGCAGTGCCCAGCTGTTAAAAGTTACATCATGCATGTGTCACAAGGTTGGAGTTTTCCACTGCTCCCCTTTTATAAAGGTTACTTTCGTTCGGTTGTACTTCAATAACAACTCCACCCCTCCCTGGCGCTCTCTCTCTCTCTCACTCTGTGTCTCTCCTTTTCAATTAGTTCTACTGCAACAGCTAAAAGGTCTTTGGGAGTTGAAAATTGAACCATTTGCTTTTTCGGGCGTTCATATGAAACATAAGAATACATTACACATTTACACACAAGGGCAGGTTACATGATTGTTGTGTTTCAAACATTGCTTTTATTGCCTACTCAAGTCACGTGAGGGAGGGTCCAGCAAGGGTTTGTTTGCTATTGACATACTGTGTGGGTGGGGCAGAATCATTTAGCAATTAAGCATGAGTGTGTAGAGGAAAGAGTTATATATACAAGCCGCATCCTACAAGAGCTAATGTGGGTAGGAAGTCCCAGTAAAAATCCGGTGTTTACAAAACATTCTATGTGCTCTCAAAGTTAAATTGAATCAAAAGAGAACCAAACATACCCCAACTGATTGAAGCACACTACTAATGCACGGACGACATGTTCTTTCATGAAGACTAAGAAGAGTTTTGTTTGGCACCAATCTTTCCTACTAAGGCTACAACATCCAACAAAAATGAAGAAAAAGGAAGAAAATAAGGTGTGTGCTTCACTTTCTCGGCCATAATGAGTATCTAATATCTTTCTCCCATTAATCATCTTTCTACCCCACTTTTTGATCAATAGAAATGATACAAACTCCAACTATTAAGGGAAGACCATATTGGAACTGAAAGATATGGAAATCCAATTATACCCAGCGGTGATACCACTTGTCAGTCCTGGACTGGAGATTGACATCTTGACCGTATGCTTGCCCCAGAAAATTCACAAATGAAGTTAACTGCCTCCAGACTTGAGAGTATTACTCAACCTGCAGTTTAAGTTATCATTAACCAAATGTCAAAATAATCACAAAAGATTTCACTAACAGGCAAGAAACATAGATGCAATGCTGAATTTAAGATGTCAGTAGGTGCAAGTACATTTCCCAAGTTTTAAATAGATGACTTTGTTCACAAACAATCTCAATTGGAGCTTCAAGAATGAGCACGCACCTCCTCTTTCCAACAAGAAAGAGACATGATGCAAGAAGGAACAACATTAATACAACTATATCTCAATAGGTCCTATAAAATCTAGGTGACAGTGGCAACAAAAGCAGTAAGTTACCAACTTGAATGAACTTTAATAGTAGAAAGCTCAATCGAGATTACTTATAGCGTGTAAAATGAATTCAGACGCTAATGCAAATGCCACATTTCAGACAGCCAGATAGGGAACAAAAATGTTTACCAGTCCATGCCTTCAGCGAGGCCTTCACCCTTTATTGCACAAGTTTTAAAAATGGCCCACTGGCGGTTTTTTATTTTGTGCAACTCCAAGGCCTCAGACACAGCAGCATCATCAAGTGCACCAGGGAGGTCCTGTTGATATGAGAAACGCTTCAACATTAAGAATTATTAAAAAAAAAAAGTTAAGAGATTCCTGTTGATGACTATTCTTTAGCCACAATCAAAATTAATTCAGTACATTCCCCTTCTAAGTGAGATATCTGGATAATGGGAACTCTAATGTAAAGCAGCTAGAGTAAAAAACCAATTTCAGGATTTAAGGATGTATGTAAATGTCAAGATTTTCGAAATAATTAATTGTTGAGAATAGAGAAGAAACAATTGTGACCTGCTTGTTAGCGAAAATGAGAGCAACTGCACCTTTCAGCTCTTCCTCCTGTCCAAAGGTGAAATGACAGACATAATCATTTTGATAGCCCATTAATCTTTGAGAAGATCATGAGGTTTCACTCAAAATGAAAGCATAAAAGTTATTCACAATTTACGGCAAATACGAGATGATAAATTACTGTCCCTGACTCAAGAGGAAACCAATGAGACAGATTATTTCTCTTATTTTAAATTTCAAAACTTTAACGAATCTGGCGAATAAGGAAATCATAATGAAAAGTAGTGTTAACAAAATCTAATGGTTCAAGACTACAGGTCCAAGTATAGTAGGCCAAATGCTATGTTCAAGTTGAGAGGGAGATCCAATCTTAGCAGTATACCATACAGTAAACGACCAACACGCATCACCAGCTAATTAGCCTTTAAATCTATGATCAAAAGGCAGTAAATAGGAATTAATTATAAATATATCATCCTTTACTTATTGCTGGTGGTATAACTATATACTTCTAAAATTGCATGGGAATACCTCTAAAATTGCATGAAATTCCTCTTTGGCTGTTTGAATTCTATCAGTGTCACTTGAATCAACAACATATATCACAGCTTCAGTATTTGGGAAATAGCATCTCCAGTATGGCCTGTAAGAAAAGGAAGGTACAGAAATCTACCTCAGGAAAAAAATTATGAGGTCAGTTGTTTGGAGTGGCACACCATTTACTGCATGCTGAATCGCTCATTCAGAAAGCAAAAAATATAAATAAATATGATCATTGGAGAGACAAGCAACTTTTAGCGTCTATGTGGCATCGATCGCATGGTATTTAGAGATAAAGCCAAGAAGCCTGATTACCATTTAATTAAAATTTCATCTTACATCTTAAATCAATATTGCCAGGCATTTACTTGCAGGTTCAGAACAAAAAATACAGAAACAATACTCTCATAAAGAAGCAGAGTACAAATGGATTACCTTATGCTCGTTTGCCCACCTGTTGCAATAAACCACTAGTCAATTCAACCATAAAACAAACATGAACACTTTAGCTGCATAAAAACGTAATGACTTAAATGTAACAACTGAACCTCTTCCAAGAACCTTAAACCCAACACGAGAACAGTTGAGAGTGTAAACCACTAGGGAAACTTATTGACAGCTCAGTTAACTCAAATTGACCTTACTTATGCTATTAAAGCAAAATCCCAATGGGTTTAACTAAGATATCGACTAAGGGTATTGAGAGGTTTTGATTATTAATCCAAAGCCGCTGTGGAATGAAATTGCTAATTGTCAAGAACAAGTGTGTGGATAGTTAGTACGTATTCAAAAAGTAAGTAGAAGCACAATAGTTACAAACATAAAATAAATAAAAGTCACTCAACTCCTCAGTAGCATAATCAAAGGGTCTTCTCGCATGGTTGCTATCGATCAGTTCAACCGATGAATTGTAGTAAAAGGTTATGACGGAAAATAATTGACTTACCTAAATCCCAAACTTGGAACTTGATGTTGTTGTACTGTACAGTTTCAACGTTAAACCCAATTGCTACATCCAATCAAAATCAAAAACACAAATGCCAAATCAAGTGGCCCATCAGAACAAAATTAGGAAAATGAAGTACTAAAACTAAAGCTTTGAATCGTTAACTAAAATAAAACCTACTTGGTATTGTGGACACTACTTCTCCCATTTGTAGCCGATCTGTATCACACAAATTCCCAAAAATTATCAATAAAAAAAGAAAAACCTAAAACATGGGAACAGGGAGGGTGAGAAGTTACAGAGGATTGTGGTTTTGCCGGCATTGTCGAGACCGAGGACAAGGATTCGAGCTTCTTTGTTGCCGAAGAGAGAAGAGAACATTCGACTAAACATTATGCCCATTTTTTTTTTCTGATTTTGTAGCTATCAATCGCTGGGGATATTGCTCCTCCTAATCGATGGTCGATTAACTTTCGTAACAGCTCACTCGAAAAAACTGTTTGTTTATACAAATGGAAAACGAAATTTTATAACTATTGGAAACTTTTTTTTAATATAAAGTACGTGCCTTTACAACTAATTTCAACTTAATAGATAACGGGTCGTTTGTCAAGTGAGAAAAGATACGTCATATCGTCCAAATTTGCATAATGAAAATGACATGTCTTTTAATCTAACATAAATGTGGTAGTATCTATGCTAATCAATCAGACGACATGACTTATCTACGTTTATCATATGAATGACATATCTTTTATGAATAAAAAAGATAAACGATGAGTCACATAAGACCTGCGAGCTGATTAAAATTTTAATTAGGGAAGTGGCTATTTGCGCTCCAAAAGCTTCCTTGAATACCTTGTTACCATGTACTCTCATATACTAATTTCAAAGAATTTAGCTTTATTTTAAACCCTCTTAAAATTTTCACAAAAAGAAAGCCTTACTCATACTATTAAAATTAATACAAATAAAACTATTCAAGATGCTCAATTTTAAGAGATTTAGCACATACATCTAGATTTGAATTGGTGACATGAGGATTCTCGGTCCTCTGCTCTACCAGTTGAGCTATCCCAACCATTTCCGACACACTATTCTATAGGATACGATTGATTAACTAATGTTTTCAAATTTAATGTTGGTTCATTGGAATCATATACTCTTATTAAAAGAATATCAGAGCCTCTTGTTATGTGTAAAAATAAAATTTATGGGTGAATAAAGACATTATTTTCCACCCCACACGGCTAGAAGTAGATAATCGGGAATTAATTCTAATTCCCACATGATGAAAAAAGGCAAAAGGAATTCCTGGACAGTGAACCATTAGAGCTATTTGTAACTACATAAAAAAAATTCTATTAATAAATAAAAGATAAAGATGTAAATTTATTGAAAAATAAAAAAATATACATGTCAAATGAAATGGTTGTTACTATATGCTTCAATAATGAGTTATTGGTTTAACTGAATAGATTGACTCTTCTCTTTGTCCCAGGACAATAAAAATAAGATTAAGTCAAGATGACTTTAACAGCATTCATTAGTTGATTGTTTTTAAATATAAGAAATAACAACTAGTTATAACAACACGTTGCTAAATGTAGACATACATCAAGAAGCAGTTCCGCACAAAGTTGGAACATTTTTTAACATCGCTTAGGCTCTTGTTGTTAATTATTAGAACTTTTTACCAACATGCTTTTTCAGAACATTGTGAAATTAAAAACTATTAGCATCGTGCCTATTTGCAAGTTGTTGAAAAAAGCTCATGACAATCTTTTTTTTTTAACCTTGCCAAATATTTAAAAAAATTTCACAACATACTTCCACGGAACGTTGTGTGAAAATAGCACCAGTTTTTGTGGTGCCCATCATTTGAAGAAGAATGCCGTTGTTGCTGCATTCTTTGAATCAAAAAAAACAAAAAGAATAAGGATTTGGTGCCGCCCAAAGAAAATAAGGAAAAAGAAGGAAGAGAGAAGAAAAAGAGATGCCGCGCCGAAGAAGGAAAAGAAAAGAAGAATTAATAATAATTAAATATTAATACACAGTAATTAATTTTGGCTATAAAAACGCTAGCTCCCTTTATTTGTAAATCATTGAGTTTTTTAGTTCTTTTCTTTATTTAGAGAGTGATTTTAAGAGTCTAGTGATTTGAGAGTTTTGGTGTATTAGAGTTTTGGATAGTAAATTAAAATATTACAATACTTGTAACTCCTTTTCACTAGTATAATATTTTCATTTTGTCTTCGCCGGTGGATATAAACTAAAAGTCGAACTAAGTAATTTTTTGGTGTCCTCTATTGTGTTTGTTCTTTATTTTCTTCCAATTTTACTTTAACTGCGTGTCTGCTTCACTACTAATTTTCTAACACGTTGTAATTGGGAAAGATTTTGATATTGTTAATTAAATAGAGTTTTTAAAACAATATTAATATTGCAACTTTTTATTATTTATTGATTATTATTATTATTATAATAATAAATTATAGAAATTCGTTTTTGACACAAACTGTAATAAATAAATTTTTAATTACATTTGTTTAGTTTAATAAGTTTTATCTTTACGATATTATTAACCAATACAAATATTTGGCTAGGCGACTATTTTAGCACCAAGTTTAAAATTTTTTTATCTTGTACTTAGGGATGGCAAAAATCCCCACGGGGACGAGTATCCTTGGGGATTTTTCCCATTCGGGGAGGGTACGGGGATAATTTTATACCCAATTTTTTATTCGGGGAGGGGACGGGGATGAGGTGGAATCCCCATCCCCTACCCATTTCCCCATTTCAATTTTTATTTTTATTTTTATTTTTAAAATTACTAATAAATAACAAAATTATAAATATTATTAAAAATAATAAATATCAAAATAGTTGTATGTTGGGAAAGCGGTCACTCTTTGCTAGAAATTAGTGGAAAAGTATTAATTGAAGTTTTCACCAACTATTTATTGCTTTGATTATACTGGCAGTAGTTCTTCTACTAGATCTACAGGGGATTCTTATAAGAAAGCAACTAAATGGATGACAGGTTTTGATGATTATGTAAACAATGGAGATTGTGCAGTTGTTGCAGATGAATTAGATTCATATTTGGATGAGAAAATTATACCCCGGATGGAAGATTTTAATATTTTGAGTTGGTGGAAGACAAATGCTAATAGGTATCCTACATTAGCTCGAATTGCTAGAGATATTTTGGCAATTCCAATTACAACAGTTGCTTTTGAATCGGCTTTTAGCACCAGTGGTAGAGTTGTGAACCCATACCGTAACAAACTTCATCCAAGCACATTGGAGACCTTAATGTGCTGTCAAAGTTGGTTACGAGCTTACAATAGCAGTATGAGTTTATTTTACATTGTAATTATATTATATAATTATTAATATTTGCACTTACTTTAGGATTATGAAGATTGAGTCATTGACAAAGATAATTATTTTAATAATTTATATTTTGAATGCGACTTTGTAATGGATCAATATTAATGTAAAATATATTTTAAACTTTATTTTTATGTGAATTTTTTTATTTTAATATGATTAATTTAAAATCGAAAATAAAAAATGTATTAGACTATTAGTTATTCGGGGACCGGGGACCCTCGGGGATCCCCTGTTATTATTCGGAGAGGGGATAAAGATTTTTTCAAGTAATTCTGACGGAGACGGAAAGGGAACGGGGACATATGCAAAATATCAGGGATGGATATGGGGAGATTGGTCCCCTCCCCTCCCCTCCCCATTGCCATCCCTACTTGTACTTAGTAACATTTTGAAAACCATACGCCCGATCTTTCTAAGACTCTTATCACTCCAAGATTTCGACCCTTCACATATATCTCTTCCTTTTGTATCAACCAGTTTTGCGAAATATTCCCAATGCTTTAGGAAACGAAAAAAAAAAAAAACAAAGGTGCAGCTGCAGAGTATTGCCAATGCTCTAGTCCTAATGTTGCACTTGAAAGTTTTTCCCTCTCGTACAATGATGAGGATTGAATCATGGACTTCGGGGAGACCTTTGATCAAACACCTTGCATATACTAACAGAAAGCAATCTCTGCTATTTGGTAGATTGTTTTTAATGAACTCTCTAACTTCATTAAAGCGGTTCCCCCAAAAGAGTAGAAAGTGTGAAATGTATTCGGATTCTCATTCAATCAAATAAGCTTCTTTACCATATTTCTTGAATTCCTCGTAGAAACTTTTTTGCCAATCTTTTATAGGGTCAATTCCTCCCACAATCACTATGGTCGTACAAAAAGATTACTGTATTGATATCTTCATATTGATATGGATATTTGAACTTAAGAGAGAGCCGGTAATTGACTGAGATTACAATTGACTTCTTTTAACTAATTTCTTACAAATTAAAGGGTATCATCATAAGGTAATGAATCAGCACTCATTAATACAAATCTGTTGGATTTTTTAACCTAGAATTGTTGGATTTTTAATCCAATATTGGGCTTATATATAAATAAGTATGTGTTACGAAACTATCATATAAGATTAAGCCCAAATTAAAAGTGATCTATTAAAGCTTTCGGTAATTTGAGCTTTAGTATATCTGATAGGGTGTGTACTTTTAATGTGTAGAGACTTAAGAGTAATTTCTATTTATATGATGAGTTGAAATTGAAATATTTAAAGACTACAGGAAAAATTATCTACATAAGTAATCATGATCCCTAAGTTACACATATCGTTCTATTCTTTTTAACATTCCATCATTAGAGAGAGAGTATAAAGAAATTTAAAGGATTCCATGAGAGAAGATGTTGACTTAAAATGCTAAGCACAAAACTTTAGAGAACAATTAAGTATTATAGATTTAAGAACGATTTTGCATATTTGGTTATTAATTCTTTGTGATATAACAAAAATGTTCCTATATTATAAGTGATGGTTTTTATTAAAGGATTTCTTATTCTAACAAAATCTTCCATGAAAAGAATGATTTTATCAGAGGTTTTGACATTCTTTTGGGGGTTTCACGTACGAAGGCACTTTGCAATGGATGAAATTCGTTATACGCAGATTGATGGTGCCATCGAAGTGGCAACAGAATTTCATGACCAAATTCGAAATGGAAATGTTAAGCTTTATTTTCCATGTGAGGTTTGAGCATGATGGTTTATCATTATTAGATATTTAATGTTTCTCTCTCTCTCTCAATTCAGTTATTCAGTGAATGTGAATGCAGTCACATATTTGTAGTAGAAATGGTGCATTGCTCTCTACAAGGAAGCCAATTCATCATCACCTCCAAGATACGTTGCTGTTCACGTCACTCTTAGTCCATTATTTGAACAATTAATGATAATCTCTCAACTAACTTAGTTATAACCATTCTCTAACTGTTTTAATTGTGAAGGCCTACTACCCTCAAGTTATCTTGCTGCTAGCAAATGATACTTACCTAACTTAAAGCCCACCCGAATTCCACTAGATATAAAAAATTGGTACGTGGATTGAATGTGAGTTAATTCATAAGATTGCTGCTATTTACCCTGAATTTGCGCTCTGAAAAATAAAACGCACCGTTTGATTTTCCTTCTCCACATATGTTGCTTCATTTGCTTTCCACTTAACTTAACTTTCACTTTTGCTTTCACTCTCCACTTCCTTTATTTACTTTCACTTTTCCTTTTCCATTTAGCCCCGAAAAGGTAAACACGAACGGGACCACGGCTCCGATTTTCTTCAGACCTTCTCTTTTTCACTTAGCCCTGAAAAGGTAAACACGAATGAGACCACAACTGCAATTTTCTTCAGACCACGGCTCCGATTTTCTTTAGACCACGGTTAAGTTCACCGAGAGTTCTGCACTTGAGGTAAAGAAATGCTTCTTTGATAATTTTTATTCTTCTTATTCATTTATTTGTAACGGTTCTTTGTTTTTTTTTTTCACTAGTCATATTCTTTGATAGATTTGTACAGATTTGTTAGGGATTGATGACTGAATTTGCACAATGTTGCAATCCGAAGTAAGGATTTAGGTCATCTTAAGTAGAAATTCATGTGTTAAAACCACCTGATTATTAAGAGTAATCTTTAAGACTTGAGTGTCTTTTTCCTATGTATTACGTTAATTAAGATATATAACTGATAAATTTTTTTCCCTAACTTTAAATCAAAAAATTTTAAATAATGATTAAATTTATATTTGTTTAAGATTATTTATCAAATCTATATTAACCACCAAACTCGACATATTTTGATACCAGTTACTTGGGTTTGCACATAATAAAGCTATGTAAGTTACCGAAAGATATTTCAAAGCGTTTAGGTGAAGTTCAAATTTAGCACCATATCAAATCAAGTTTTGAGTCTATCATCTCATGTTCAAAATTCCTTTAGACACTTCCAAAAATATAATTATTGTTATTGCTAGTGTCAGAGAAGTTTATTAGGACATATAAATATTCGATCTGTTCTTGTGATTGTGAGCATAGATAACATTTGGGGATCTACAGATGAAAAGGTATCATTTTCTTAATAACTTGCAGCAACAAGCTTGATAACCTATGCATTTGCCATTATAGCCTTTCCCATATTCTCTAAAGCACGAGTCATCACATAAGAACTTCGAGCACTTGGAAAGCTGCAGAATTGGTTGGTCGCAAGTTTCTGCCTCAACAAACATTGCACCTGTACAAAATTGAACAACCAAAATTTTGCTGAAGAAGTATCAAATAAATCTTCATTCAGGCTTTTTGTCAAATAGTATAAATATGACATATTATAAATCAACCGACACTTAAAGATATATATATATATATTTTTTTTTTTTTTTTAATAAGTGCTTACCCATTGAAGCCATCGTGAGGAAGAGAGCAAAGAAGCCAAAGGCGATTCTCATTTCCTTAACTTTGTGAATTAGCAAATGAATTTGCAATGTTTGCTGTGGCTCTCAATAAGCTATCGGAGCCAAGTTATTTATACTTGAAATTACTTGGGACATGCATACGCCGATGAGCACATACATTTATTAAGGTTGGCATTTTTCTACTTTCAAGATCATTACTTAATTTTAAAAGTCTAGTTGTGTCTTTCTCTTGTAAGTTTCTTCGAAATACTTCATCAGTTGAATCTATCATCATAATGGAAATTTCAAAATGTCTAGTACTACTCCAAACTAGAGCTTCAATATTAATTTGGGAAACCCTGGCTATTTATTGAAATTAACCATCCATTTCTAGAGCTCTATATGGGATATCCCGACTCTTACTAGGTTTGAATGATGAAAAAGAAAAAAAGTAACCTGATCCTCTATAAAGAAAGTAACGTATCCTCTATATTGGTCGAGCCTACAAACCTTGAATTTTTGTTATATCTGAATCATAGAGACTTCGGATCTAGCTAGAAGAATTAACATCAGAACACACAAACACACATACCACCCCTACCCCCCCCCCCCCCAAAAAAAAACCAAAAGAAAGAAGAAATCAATATTTGGTTTGACACTTGTTAATCTCATCACGTTATTCTCTTTCTAATTATAATATTATTTCTATTAATTTGGAAGACATTAATTAATTGCCGGCAGATTCTTGTGAATGGTGCAAAAATTTGTTGAAACTTATAAGTAGGTTTTTCTTTTCCGCAACGTATCAAATACTGTGTTACTGCAAGAGACTACTAATAACGACGTATCAGAAAAGTTTACGCGTACATATATTGTCAATAGATTTTTGGTTGGTTTGCTCCAAGTTAACTTTGAGATTACAATAAGGCCATTCAGATTGATCTGCAATTGCTTAAGAGAAGTGTCTCTTTGGTCGCATTCTGAAAATTAATCTCTTCATTTCTTTATCATTAGCCAATCGAGTTCAGGATATATTTCCCTGGTAGCATAATATTTTTTTTGTTTTTTTTATCACTTTTTATAATATTCTATTACTTCTTAATTTCATTTTTTTTCCAGAAAATTCCGTCCCAGCCATAAAACGAAATTAACCTTCCTTTTTCAGTTTTTGCTAAAGTTTTGACGTCAAATAGTAATGGGATATTATAAAAACTTGAGGGAAGTGACAATCTCCTATATTTTCCCGATCAAAACTTTTGCCTCTTTGGGAACTAGCTGTTCGTGCAATACTCAAATTGGTTAATGTTTGAGAGCTGAAACGTGTGTTATTTGATCATTTTGCCTTTAATTTGTTCATTAGAGAGGGATTCCGTGAAGGGTTGGCTGATTAGAGTTTAGAGAGATTAATGTCATTAATTATCATTAATACTTCATTACCGATCATTGCTGTCCCAATAGTGCGCTTCAATTAATGTTCCTTAATTTATACAGGCATATAATTACATAGTGATAAATAAAGAATCTAATTGTTCACTTAAATTTACAAAACGATCATGAAACTGCAAAATTCGATCATGAAACTGTACGAAGCGTATTTTGCAATCCAAGTTTTTTCCTCTTGATTATTGCTTGGTACAACAAGGAATGAGATCAAATTTTAATTATCCTCATGAGTTTGAACAATTTTGTGAGCGTACATATTATTATTAATCTGAGGAGCATACGGTTATAAATTTTTTGAAAGGACTACATTTTATATTCAGGATAAAGTGCTAACATACAGTATCTACACAGTACAACATGCAATTCATTTAGCGACGCAAATCAAGTCACAATATCAAAAGAGACTTCAGTGATGTTATTAAAAAAAATGATGAAATCAAAGATTTAATTAAGGAATGTCATGTTTCGAAGATGGTGTCTGAAGATGTACCAATAAGTTCATCTATTCTTGAGGTACAATTTATTATTGATTTAAAGTTTCAGTCTAATAATTTGTGCCAGAATGTGGATGACATTTCCTTAAAAAGACAAGATTGGTGTTGAAGACACTGAGATAATCAATATAGTTCTACCTATTCATATTGAAGACAAGAAGGTTGTGCTCGAAGAAGATTTGATTATAAAGGTCAAATTTGTTAGAGAGCACATTAAGCGACAATTGGGGAAAGGCTAAATCGTTGTTCGTTTTTTGAAGTCTTCATTGTCTCAAAGAATTTATAAGTAAAGGAAATTAATGAAGTGTGAATTTTTCAAAATTTCACGAAAGATCAATGAGCAAGCTTTCATGTTCGAGTTACAAGATGATTTGCTGTTACACTACAAGTTTTGTTGTCCAAACTGTATCCAAACTCAAGAATGAGTTTTTAAGAGGAGGAAACTAATGTAGGATATTATTTTAGGATTTTATTATTTTAAGTCTTTTTATATTTTCAATTTTTGTTAGATTCAATTATGGTATGTGTTTAAGTCTTTTTTTATATATATATATAATTATGATTTAATTTATCTTTTTAACTTAACATGGAGAAGTAGGTTTACCCTATTATAAATAAGGAAGTCTTGTCATTGTTAGTTGAACTCAATTATTCAATAAAAATCCCTATTTTAAAATTAGCTTTGAAATTATCTATCAAAATCTCTTTTGTGGAGTTATTTAGATTAGACTATCATCTAATCTTACTTAAAACATTATAAAAAATCTTATTAAGTCATTTGGATTAGAATGAAATCCAATCACATTTTGATTAGTGTTGCAGAAGCGTGAGGTTGAACAATTACTAATATTACGGTGACTGCAATTTATAAAGAAATATAAATGTGGTGTAAACAAATGCAAAGAAAAAAATACAATAATTTTACGTGGTTCGATGTAATGTCTATGTCCACAAGTAAAAGACTGAAAGATAATTTTATTGATAATGAGAGTTTACAAAATTAGAAAAAACTCTCAAAACTCAATACCCAATACACCCAAATGGATCCCCTTAACACCTAAGAAAATCCTCCTCTAAAACTCACTAAAATAAGCTTTGATCTTACAATTGTTTTGAATGAAAACAAACGAACAATGACCCTTCTATTTATAGGAAGCATTGCTCACCTACCACATGCTTCAATTTGACTAATTGGCCAAATTAATTTGGTCCAATACTAAAATGATATCTAGTATTTATCTATCTTTATCCATTTGCTTTTGCTACCTCGCTCAGGCATCAGGTCAATTAAGTTACTGTGATCGTAAATAAAAACAGGGATTTGGAAAGGGAGACGTTTGTTGATCATATTGCCTTTGTCCACTCTGTATACTCGTTTACTCAACCTTATCATGCGTGTCTATACCTTATATTTATGTCACGGTCCTAATGTTTCTGGGAGATGAAAGTCATTAATTTAAGGAGTATTTTAACATCATGCGATGATGGGTTTTACTAACGTTAACTTTCCATCTATCATTTCCTGGAATACAATTTGCTCAACCTTATATAAAATCCGAAAGATAGTCCATGGAAGAAATGGGCCAAAATGTAATGTCATCATTACAGGCTGCACAATTGTTTCTCTAGTGATTGCCTCAGCAAGTAAACTGATAGCATATAGCATCGTTATCATCGTCAGTTCATCAGTGAGGATATTTACGCGTTTAAAATATGAATTTGAAGCTATATATTCATGTGACGCTCCTCGAATCTGTAGGGCTCTAGGCTATGTACGATATATATCAATTCTTATTGCAATAGCAAACGTATCTATCGCGGCGGAAACCGGTAACTTTTGCATCATGCAACTTAACGCAGTAGTGAATGCATACAGAACCCGTACAGGGAAAGGCAAATCAAATAAGAGGAACCAAGCACACCTTACCTGTTCTTGACTTCTTGTTCTTGTCCTAAACCAATTGCGCCTATTAAAAAACACACACAAAATAATAACAATAACTATATAGAGAGAGTTTAAGTAAATAATCAAAATTAAGGACATGAATCATATGACTGAAGAATTTAAGAAAATGCATCGAAGGAAGAGATACGGTACAGCTTAGGAATACTATGAACAGTTTTGGCACTGCTACTGCAAGGAGAGGAAAGGAAGGTGAGCTTCTCATGGTTAAGAATGAATTAAGCTAGAAAAAATTCTCAAAATGAATCCATATCCATAGGCTAAGGTTTCAATTAAATTTTAGTTTTTGAATATTCAATCTTATTTTGAGAATTTGGATTCAAGGGTTGGTTTAAGAGCATTGCCATTCGTGTGATATAGGATTTGAGTTTGAAACGTTTCTTTGTTCCCTATTCAATTTTTAACATTAATTTTTAATTTCGAAGATATTCTGCATACACTATTTATTAACCCAATTTCCCCGTGACTAAGCAATAGCTCTGTAAATGAGACAAAACTTGTGACTGGCTATTTAAGAGTTAAGACATTGCAGCCGTTGACACTAGAGAAGGTAGCATCATTTGGCTGAAATGTGACATCATTACCGCACCGTTGCTAAAACAGATGAAGACAGCCAACAAGTAATTAATTAACTGGTGATTTTATTAAACATGAACTGAGGCCCCGAGGCTGATTCATCTTAAATATACATAAGCATACAAAAGTCGTCACATGTAATTTTTGCAACAGCAAACATGTTCATCGAGACAGGTACTGTTAATATTAGGACCATAGAACTTAATACAGTAATCATTGCAGAGATAAGATGTACAAGGAAACGAAAAACGAATCAGAGGTTGTAAGCATTCCACATCATTAACCTGTGCTTGTCCTAATAATGTTGCACCTGCATGCAATTATCAAGCAATTAAGAAAATTAATCAATGAATCATAAGACTGAAGAAATTAAAGAATTTTAAGCTGTTAAAAAAAGCGTAAAGCAACATGCAGTCAGAGAAAATTACCCATTGAAGCAAAAAGGAAGGTAATAAAGAACAGACAGAAAGCAAAAGCGATCTTCATTTCTTCTTGCAAATGAATTTCTATTGATGTTTGTTGCTGTAGCTCTCAAGCTTACATTAGCTTAGTATTTATAAGTGAATTAGGACCACGGAATTTTTAATGTTTGCCATATTTGTTCACGTTCTCTGGATTTTCCATTAACGCTGAAGCCATTTCTTTTGAGTCTTTCTTGGTATTATTAATTAATGATATGCCCGGTAACATTTTTCCTCTATAAAATCCGTGATTTACTTTCCTTCTTTGGGCAAACAGTTAAATGTCATTATCTGGCATTATGGTTGAAATTAATTATGCTTAGAGAAGCCACTTACATTAATTTGTTAATTTTTTATCAATAAAAAAATAATTAGGATTAAGTTCCCGTTGCTAATGCTAACTTTCAAAATAATTGTTATTAACTATGCTATAAAAATATCAATTATGAATAAAATTAATTAAACATTTAAAAAAATTTATTTTTAATGGTGTTGTGAGTTTAAAAAAATGGTCGTATATATTTGAGAAATATTCTTGTTGAACCATTATAAGAACATAAATAACTAAAATGGATTTATCAATTTTATTTTTATTTTTATTATCTCTATATAATTGGTAACAATAATAATATCTTTAAATTTAACAATTTTATTTCCTAAGAATAATGACAATTTTAAATTTTTATAATATAAGTGAGGATATATATGGAATTAAGTACAAAACTAATTTTTCAAAATTAAATTTTGAAAAAATTACTTCATTCTTATTTTTCGAGATTTGTTATGGGATAGAGTGATTTTTCCAAAAGTAATTTTAAAAATTTTTTTACCAAACACAAAACTTAAGTCTAAAATTTTTAAATCACTTTTAAACCTTTCAAAAATAGTCAATCCTAAACAAAACCTATAGTACTATTTAATTAAATGAAAAATGATTTTAACAAATAAATAATTCAAACGATATTCTATACAAATTCCTTATACATTTCCAACATGCCATCAATGTAATGAAGTTATAAACGATAGGTTATGGAATTTTCACTATGGAGTAAAATTTTTACAACATATCATCTATCAGTTGAATCGATTAACGACATGTCATACAAGATCTATGAGTTGTATAATATATAATCCACATTATAAAGTTATAAATGGTATATCATCTTGTTTTTGGTGGGGACAAAACCTAACTAAAATAATGAATTTATTTATGGAGATGAAGAAGAGTGGGAGGATGATAGTAATAGTGAGAGGTTTAAATATGGAGTGCGAGAGCTTGAAAGGACACCTTAGACTTGCAAAATAACGAAAAGGAGTCAGGAGTGGCTAACGACCACACTCCAACGCTCAAGTAAGCTATTTAAATTATTTATGGCCTTAAGAGCTTGCAATCTAAAATGGTGGTTGGAGGTTTAAGGAGACATCGGCCTTTTTTGTGGAGACTGTGTGTTTTTTGTTTATGTGAGAAAAGTAGAACTTAGTGTCTTTATATATGGAGTACCTTGACTACCCTATTGCCTGGCGCGTTTATAGTTGTGATTTTACTATTTTTTCTAAGAATTTTCTGTCATTTTATCTTTTTATGATTTTTGGCCCGTCAAGAGCATACATGGGGAGCAAGAGCGGTGTTAGTGGCGTGGTTTGTTCTCTTGTACACGTAGTGTACAAAGACATGGTGGTCCAGGATACCTCTGCAAATGCTATTTTGGTGTGCTATCTTTTGGCTTTTGCAAGCACGGCAACCAGCTGTCCTCTTTTTTTTAAACAAGATATTCTATATTTGGGCAAAGCTTATGTTACAAATAATGTAACAAACAACCAATGAATATAGGCCATTGATTTTAATATTAAATCTAATGAATAAAAATAATTTTAACATAAAACAAAGTACAGGTGTAATAATATTTACAGATAATTTTATTTATAATCATATGTTTACTTATTTTTTCAAATAAGTCCTCATTGATTTTTAATAATTAAATATTTTTTATCCATCTTTTCTACATTTATTTTTAAAACTTTATAAAGTTTTTACAATATTTTTATAAAGATTTAAACGATTACTATATTCATAAAGATTCACAAATTTTGAATATATTTTTTTACTTGCATTTATAGTTTCTTATCTCTCTTGAGACATAAACTAGATTTTTCTTCACACACACACACACATTTTCAATCTATTTTCCATCCTAAATACACATCATCAATTTGTCATTATAAGAGATATTATATGTGATAAATATTTTTATAAATATAATGAATTATTAAAAAGATGGTACAATGAATAAATTACTAAAGCCTCTAATGAAAAGATTTCAAATCTTTGATCTTATCAATGGTTCAAATATGTGGAGAAATAATCAATTAAATTGAATGTCACTATATTTATTAAATAAATTAGAAAATCTCAATTTATCTATAAATGATGTAGAAAAGATAAACAAAATACTAGAAATTAATAATTTCAATGAAGGAAATATAAAATAAGTTAAAAAGTTAAGAGATCAACTAAGTAAAGAATTTAATAAAGTTAAATAATTCATAAAGACTTCAACATTAAAGATTATGATATATTAAACTTAAAGATTATTAATATAATAAAAAAATCAATAGATATAAATTAAACAAATTAGAGATCCAATTAAATAAAATAGAAAAAATGTGTTCAGTAGTTTGGTACTAATTTTACTATAAATATAAATGAAGAACTTTAAAAAAATTGAAATACTGCAGCTTAGATGTAAACAGTCTAGGGTGCAAAGTAAAATTTTAAAACTTATTGATCTTTTAATAATTATTATCTTTTCTAAGGGCTTAAAAATTTATAGTTGTAACATACAACTAATGCAGCATAAGCTTTGCCCTATATTTGATCTTGTAAAATCAACTATTCTCTTTAGATGATGAAGATATTTCACATGACTGACATTTTGGAAATTTGTCTTTAATCACATCGTTTTTAATATGGTGTACCTTGTGTACCAGCTCAATTATAAGGTATATTGGTATAGGTTGGGTACCTTCTGGTGACTATTTTTAATCATACAATTTATTCATTGACACGGGGTGCTTCATTATTAATATTTAATTTCTTCCCCAAACACATATAATGTCCACTTTAGAATTGAAATCTTACAGCATTGTCGTGTATGTTCCGAATATAAAAACTACATGTCACACACCTTTCATAATCGATGAAGCTATAAATGAAAATGATTTTACTGAAAAGATTTAATTTAAGAATATAACCAAAAATATATCGCATCTTTAAAAATATGCATATTACAACGATATTCTTGACTTCAGACTAATTTAGGAATGTTGTAACTTTTAAAGTAATTGTTGTTTATTATGTTATAAAAATAATTAGCTGTGAAGAGAATTAATTAAGTCTTTGGTAAATTTTACTGTTACGTATTGTGAGTTTACTGTGAGTTTTGACAGTAGCTATGGACATTTGGTAAATTTTACTGTTAAGCTGCTGAGAGAAAACAAATGACTAAAATATACATAATGTAGAATAAAATTTACTTATACATATAAAAATATGTATATACAATATTTTTAATTGTGTATTATAATAATTTTAACTAAAAATAAAATTTATAATATATTGATTTTATTTTTTATTTTATCTCAAAAAAATTGATAATTAAATTTATAATACAGTGAAACAAATTTAATAATAATTTGACCAACAAATTGATGTTAATAAATTATATTGATGAATTATAATAAAAAATTATTAAAATATTGATTTTGTTTCCAAGTTGAATGAGGATATATTTGGGTTTAGGGTAATAATTTTAAAGATATTTATGGAATTATATTAAAGGATAAAATTAATTATTAAAATTAGAATTTAAAAGCTACTCATTCCCTACTTTTCTTCGTATTTTTCAAAAAAAAAGGTTAATTTTGATAAAAATAATTTTAATTTTTTTTATCAAACACAAAAATAATTTTTAAATTTTGAAAACCACTTTTAAGTATTTCAAAAACAATCCCAAACCGGCCCTTCCTCCCCACGAGATTAAAATCATATTGAGCATTGAAATTGAAAAGGGCATCTAGTTATAATCTTATTTTGGTCATGAATCTACGATATTATAGACTTTATAATGAATATTACATAAATTAAAAAATAAAAAAAATCCCATCTACAGATAGTGTCACACACAAATCCACGTACTCATTGCCTGTTAAAGCTAAGAACCTGAACCTGAACCTGAACTATTACTTCTCGAATTAAATAAAAACGCGGCACCGGGTCGCCGCGCATCACAGACATCCTAGCTACTAAACATCACATGTAGCTTTCCAACGTACTGCCAACCAATCCCAAGCCACCATGTGTCTCCTCCTTCCTTCGCAAGAAAATAGACATAGCCTTACCTCATCACCAATCAATGCTTTCTCCGACAAACCCCACTTTCCACCGGAATTATTCTCCGGCCACCGGTAAAGAACTAGGCCCCTCCGAGAATATGTGCCTATTGTTATTTTCTTTTGCTTTATTCTCCATTATCCATTAGGAGCGAACTGATTGTGTACATACATACATTTAACAAAAGATTAGTCCGTTAAATATCATTTCATATTATCATATCGTATGCCATATCTCAAATTAATATAAGAAAAACAAATAAATAATATGAATCAAAACGTCCATTTGATATCTGTTATTTCTTGCTGCATTCTGCTCTCGAAACGATTTGCATGCTTCTTACTTTCTTGTTTCCACTGGGTTAAGGGAAAAGATGTATTTTGATTAGTACTTAATCAAATGATTGTTCTTGACTATTAGCTTTTCTTTACTATCATTTCGCCTCCGTTTATTGTTGGTGCTATGGCTTAAAACCACAGCTGCTGTTGAGAAGGAAAGTTGTGGCTGCAAAAATTGATGGGTGTTTATTTTATGCACCACTGATTGTGCAAAACAGCCAAGAAGCTAAAACAAGAGCCCTTGTTACTCATAAACATTAGCTGGAAACAACACTTCAATTCATCTCAGCAAAGTTATATTTACATTTCCCGAATTAAGAAAAAGGAAAAAGAAAGAAGACCCTAGACCAAAAACTTCATCCAAATTGAAAAAGAAAATCACAAAAAACAAAAATTCTCTTTCATGAGAATCATAAAAAGGAACTTGGACCTCACTGGTTTTATACCTGGGGACCTTGAGTTTCTTGATTCTCTCTGTGATTATCTTCATGATCAGTCACCTCTTTCACTTTCTCACCAATTTCAAAAGTTTCACCTTGTTCATTTTTATCAATCTGCTTGCCATCAACAAAAGAAGAAGGTTTGGTACAGACAGGCGTGGCCAAGAACGTTGGCTTCTCATCACCAGCCATTATAACCAAAATCTTTTCTTCATATACCTTGACAGATTTTGCAGCATCGCCCTCTTGACCCTTGTCTCCGCTTTCAATGTCTCTGCTGTCTCCGTTTTGGCCCCCATTATTATTGTTATTATCAGCGCGACCAGAAAGTTTCCAGTACGAACAAGCCAAGATCAAGAGAGCAAAAGCTATCAATCCCAGCATGGCCGCCAGGCCTCCGAAGAGATAGGGCACCGGTGAGTGCCACGGTGACCGCTGTTGCGTCGCCACTGTTGATTTTGTTATTGCTGCCGCTGCAGGTGTTGGTGCGTTGAAGCTTGCAAGAGTTCTCATTTTTCCTATTCTAAAATTTGTGTGTACGAAGAGGGGTGTGTTTAGAAATTATACGATGTGAGGCTTGGGGAGGTAAGGGGTGGAGGGGTATATATTTATAACTGGAAAAAAGCTGAAATAGAAAGAAGAAAAGAAGTGCTTTCTTCTTTTGCTTTTGAAATGGAAATGAGGTCACGGGCTTGGCTCTGTTTTGTTGTTGGGTACCCATGATGTCGGATCCAGATAATGACCCAAATTGGTTGGTTGGTCGGACCCAGCTGCCGTATGAGTCCAATATGATGTGGGTCCGAATCCGAAACAAATGACCAATTGTAGCCCGGTGACGCGGAAGGCATAATTTTTTGAAAATGTAATTAGTGCGATCATGATGTAAAACATTGTCATCAAATGATTTTTATTCTCATAGTTTTGATGCACCAAAGTGAAAGTCCAAATTAGATGGTGTAAGATACCACCATTACATTCATATGACCCGGGAAAACTACGTAGATTTAATTAATTCAATAAACAAACAGAGTCATTATTTAGTGGGTGATATTTTTAAGTTTTAATGAGTGATATTTTTATATGATTTTGTTACTTTAGTTTACTGTTTTAACAAAATTTATAAAGTTTTACATAATCTTGTCACCTATTTAATTCTGCGTCAAAATTTATAAAATTTCACATAATTACGTCACATAATTAATTGTTCATCAAATTATTTTTATTGATAATTATTTATATAAAAATAAAAAATAATGGTCGTTTGATAATGTAACAACACTAGTCAATTAATTTTTTTATATGAAATTTTTAGGGAGTTAATTTTTTTTAAAGAAAAAATGCAACTAAAAATATATTCTCATTTCAGAGGGTGATAATTCATTTCACATCAATAGGAATCGAATTGTTTTGTGCTAAAACTTTGATTGGGAAATAATATTCTTTAGCACAACAAATTATATATTCTTAAGTGTTATATCCATTTATTGTGACGTGGAGATTTGGGGAAAATCGACTTTGCAACGAGAGTGAATATGTTTTATTTAAGTGGGGTTTACTAAAATCATTTGCAACAGTGATTGTAAATCATAATCTTTGATTTATTAATAAAGATAACGTAAGAGAATATTGAGTATTATTCCAAATCAACTTCCACTAAGGTGCCTGAAAAAGAACGTATTTGAGTGCGATGACGTAACACACTTTTTTTCACATTGAAATTAACAATATGTCAAACTTTACGTTTCTTTCTAGATTCAAATTCTCCGAATTTTAATTTCGGAAATTTCACGCAATAATAAATTAACTTTTAAATAGATATTACTGTATCAGTTTCAAGAACCTAATCTGACTACTTAGTGACGGTGAATGGTGATATAAGAGGGCATACGTACCTATAATTTGATGAATATACATCATATGCTGACGAATTTTTTTTTGGGGGGGGGGGGGAGGGTAAATTAATGTGTCAACATTGCACTAATTTTTTTTTTAAAATTTTCGCCATCTACTCTTTGATGTGAAAAATAATTTTAACAATTGTCTCCTGTTGTTATACATCATCCACTCATCTTAATTAATTCCTGATAATAACAATAATAATTAAAAAAAAGTTATCAATATTGGGAGGAGCATTTGAAGCGCCCCCTTGGTCCATTTACTTTCATATCTTAAGCTACAGTCCAAACGCACTAACGTTTCAGTGTGATGACTGATGATGATGATGCGTTGGATGGGAGTATAAAGAGAACAAAGCAAAACCATAAGCAATTGTGGGTAAAATGGCAATAAGCAATTGTGGCTTTCTCTTCAAATCAGAAATTGCTTTGTGCTTTGATTTCATGTAGTATCTCCATTGAACTGTAATGACCGTTAATATTGCCATCCTTATCAGTAACCAGCATAATTTCCATCTCTATTCCCACTAAAACATGCCGCCATTTATTTTCTTTTTCAATTTGTAAGATTTGGGATTGGGATATTTGGGATTCGGCTAAGATTTGTAAAATTTTACTTGAATTATATGGGAGGCAAAGGGAAAATTGTGAAAGCTTTTGCCTCACTGGTACTAAGAGCGCTGGAGCATATGCTGCTTACGTACAGCAATTGTCCGGATAAGATACTTTTATCATAAATAGACCCCATGTTTCTTCAGATCTCAAAAAGCTGCAATAATTATATATTCTTGATGTCACCTGTAAATTATCTTCAAAATCTTGGGATGTTTGGAGTATCTCCAGCTTTGATGGTGGCCGAGGAATAGATTTTGCTTATGCAAATTACCCCAATTCTTCTCCCAATTATGCTGCAGCCTCTCTCTCCGTAGCTACTAAGGATTATATAAGGACGCAATAATGGTGTAACATCAAGGCAATACTTAACACCTGGTTAAATTTATTATTTATTATTGCTTTTTTTCAAGTTTATTTATTATCTTTTTTTATGGTTGGTTGAGAATACGCCTAGTAAGAATCTAATAAATGAGAGACTCTATTGTAAAGTTACCCAATATACTCTCTCTTACTATCAAGAAAAGAAACCGCTCAATTCAAAAGCTAAAATTGATTTGTCAAGATCCAACGCTACTATTAGAAATAACTCTCTTTAACATTAAAGTTTATTGACCATGCTCAAAAAGGAAAGTAGAAAATATCCCTGACTTTTATCCCTTGCATGGAGTTTTGATCAAAATGACCTACCCAACTGCCACCTATGGTTTTGCTCATGACTTTGGTTGGGTATTAATTATATATATCGAGTCATCAACCATTCACATATATAATTAGCTCAAGTCACAGGGAAATTAGAACTGCAAGTCAACTCGTGAATTCTAGTTGGTTAAGGACTCGGCTTCCCATTTAATTAAAGACAGTAATTAAATAGCAACAGCGACACCAATTATACTGATGATTGCTGGCCTGAATAAGCAATCACTGATCCACATTCGATGATCAAATTTGTAATCATGAAGTGAAATACAAAATGAGCCCTGGCATCCAATAACATTAATTAGTGGGAATATATAAATAATGCACGCAACTAGCAGGTGCCTGGAGGCTGGAGCCAGCCAGTCATCGTCCCAATCATTTCATAGAGATATCATCACCACCAAACAAAAATATGTGTGTGTGTGTGCGTGTAATATTAGTGGGAATATGTAAATAATGCACGCAACTAGCAGGTGCCTGGAGGCTGGAGCCAGCCAGTCATCGTCCCAATCACTTTATCGTACACTTGATTCAGTAAATTCCAATTGATATAAAACTGTTGATCAAGCCACCCAGCAGCCAAAACGATCAATAAGCCAGCGTCGGCAAAAAGCAACCGTTTAGGCTAAGATGTAGCGCCATACACGTTAGTGAAACCTTGGCTTATACACTCACTCTACATACGTAAACGTTTGTGAAACTAGATAAAAAACAGCAAAATCAATCTTGACAAATTGAAGAAGTCAAAAATGAAAAGGAGAAGGAAAGAAAAGGTGGCTGATCAGGAGAGGTGGGTGGATAAAGAAGGGACCCGTGGAGGAACTTTGTGAAATTATTGTTGGGGCATGAGTATATTGATTAGTGTGAGCTGATGCATGAGCTAGCTTTGGTGCACTAGCTGAACCACCACCATCGATGTCTCCGCCCAGCGGGCGCCAGGCCCCCTCTTTTTTGCGAGACAAATTTGGCCTTTGCTTGCCTGGCCTTCTCTTCTCTCTGTTGTTTTCAGACATAACGTAGAATCAAAACTTTGCTTGCATAATAATATCATGGAGTGGGCGCACACTTACTTTTGTTGAAGTTATTTGGGTCAGTGTTGTGTCCCACGTCGGATTGCAATTGCAAGTGTGCAGGTCCCACGTATCCCATTCATCAAGTGTTTTCTTGTTCCCACCTTTCATCATCTTCCACCCATTCGACAATTTCATTCATTCCTCAACTAATAATCAATTCACCTTTATTTTGTCTCCCGAGTGCATAACGACAGATATTCTAAATTTTTATATCAAAATTCATCTTAAATAATATTTTATTTATTAAATAGTTGATAATTTTTTATAAGATTCGAATAAATTAATTATATTATCACAATAATCAATTGATAAATATTATATTTTTTAGAATTATTTTTTAAAATAAAAAATTTAAAATATGTAATATTACTTTTTTTAATAATAAACTTAATGAGTCGTCTTTTCAAAGTAAATTTTGTATTTTTTAGACCTTAAAAATGAAAAATTATAAAGTACAAAAAAAATTCCGCATCAATTATACAATAGAAATAATATTATTTTAAATATTTATTTATTTTAAAAATTAACACATAAATAATAATTATATTAAAATTAACTATACATCAACCACGATTAGATTACACTGTCGTTTTCCAAGCATTTTTACCATTTAATTGTCTCTGCTCATATCAATCATTCTTCCAACAATCCAATCTTTGATAATTTAATATTGGAATCTATACCATTATTTCTTGTCAGTTTTAACGGCGCTTCATTTGTTCACTTTAATTCTTTGCTTTTTCGCTTCAATTAAAGCCACTTGTAGATGAAAATCGGCCCCTAACTTGTACTCTTTCAAAATTTGTTAGCATCACTTCCTCTTAGTGAACTTTTTTAGCAAATAATTGGACTCCACTCTTTTACTTATGCAGCTTCTTTTATCAGCATAATCGTGCTACTTGAATATTAATTGTCCCTAATATTTAAGCTTGCGACCAACTATAATGGGGAATCGTACAAGACGTTCACATGATGCACGTGTGTTTTCATGTGATTTTAAGGTTTTTCCTATATTTTTTAAACCTCAACGATATCTTTATTTTGTAGACGGAAGTGGGGAATCTTCTTTGCGTTTTTTTTTTTTTCATTTTGGTTAAGTATTATTTGTTTTATTTTTGAAAGTTTAACCCGATAGCTTTATCTGTTCAGTTCCGTTTTAGCAAGCAAAATGCCCACCCACCCACTGAAATTTCAGAAAACATGATCATTTTGAATAAGTTTAGTTTTCTGAATAATAATTAAATTGATACATATTCTAGTTAACTCATCACACACACATACACGCACGTGTTTGTGTGTACCGACAATTTCTATGATATATAGTTAGATATCACACTAGCTATTCTCTTTCATTATGATAGATGATGTTGAATACACACACCCACACATACAATAAATATATATAACACGCTAAAGCGACTAGTGGATAGGGCACCTAGATTGGGCCACAATTTATTTTGTCCCTTTAATCAAAGATTATCAACTTAATTAAACCGGTTAAGTGAAGGGGTACTTTTTTAAAGAATCATAGACAAAGCTAGTGTTGGAATCTGTTGTCACACAACAAAGAAAATGAGAGAAATTAAAAGGAAAGCACTTGTTCTTCCATAGATTGGCCCGTGGGGTGGATATATGACGTTGCTTAGCTTCTTCTTAAGATAAGGAAGCACAAGCTACCAGCAGCACTTTGCTAGCTCGTAGGCACTTTCTTCTTCAATATTATGGATTAGATTATATGCCTTTACGCGTGGCCATGCATATACCCACATACAGAGACCAAATCTTTTTCCTGTTTAAATTTTGTTTCGATTATGAGATGCCCATATAGCGCACACACTATACAATAATTAAGTGACAACTTGAATTGATCCCAAAGTTTCTGATATCATCACCGTTAAAATTAACGTTATTGAAAAACTCAAATCATAAATTTTGTGTTTGTTGATACTTGTTTAATTGAGGGATCCTGGGCTGGCTAACAGATGGATTTTAAATCAGTATTGCATGTGTTAGAGAAATCAGTTGACCTAAAAATTGAAGCTAATGGGTAAGAGTTTTACTATAGCATTGAATGCAAGTCTATTCATATGAATCATAGATCTCTCATGTGAGACATGGAGGGAAATTTAAGAGTTCATAGACGAGCCAATAGATAGGAGACCGAGAATGAGCTAAGCAATTAAAATAATCGATATATTCTTAATTATATCCAAATGAATCCAAGACAAAAAGCTCGTAGATGGGACGATAGACAAGAGAGGCTCAGAGTTTATAAGTAGAGAAAATTGAATTCGAGATCTAAACACTAATACCACGTCTGAATGTGTGCCTAATCTAAAACTTTAAGCTAGTAGTTATAGAAGCCCCGTATGAAAGAGAGCTCGATTAATTTGCCTTTTGTTAGGGTTGACGGGGACATTGCGTTATCAAATTTGTAAATATATGCATCAGTTGAGAATGGGGTGCCATGAAATCCAAGAGGCTATATCCTCTTTTTTCGACCACCCTGGTGTGTTATTGCTATCAGAATTCAAGCCTCTCCACTGTAATATTCTCTTTTGGTTGTGGATCCAATTCTTAGTTCTCTTTTATTATTTAATCCTTGTTTAGGCTCTCCCATTGCTGACGATATCGATGATATGTATTTTCTAGCACAAGTTTCATATCAGAGTGGAGGCCACCACTTGAGTGTTATAAGTTCTGATTCATTATAAATTTGAGTATCATCAGCATAAACAACCCGAGCTAGTATCTCTATGATTCTTTCTAGTTGACAGTTGGGTTAATTTGTACAATATGTTGATGCCCAAATCTGATCTAGTCTATTAGAGACTTAATGTAAGACTTCTACACCAACATTAGATTTATTTGATAGAGAATCGATTGGTCAATCGTTAAGATGTCCTGCAACCACTAGTGATTAACCTGCGAATACATGAAATCATAGAAGACGGTTAGAGGCGCCGGAAGTTTTCCCGGCGTGAATCCTCCGACGCTCAAGTTAGTTTCTAGGCCTTTCGGAAAAACTTGTGCCACCACTCATGTGGTTAATAAACATTGCCTTAAAACCCAAAGCTTTTCGAGTAATTTACAGAAAGTAAAGTAGAGTGTCAAAGAAAGAATTTTCCATGAGAGGAAGAGAGCCCAAAAAACCCCCTGGAGAAGAGAGAAAAAATAAATAAATAATCTCATCTAGATAACTCACCACTCCCCTTTTCTCCCCTTGTTCTCTCCCACTTTCGGAAGTTAAGGATGAGATAAAAGTAATGCCCCCACTCCTTTTTTTCCTCCTTTTTCCGTTACCAAACACAATAAGGACAAGAATATTTGATCAAATCTTTGTTTTTCAACGTAATATGCTAATCCACTAAACCCTATCTTAAAAAATAAATAAATGAAGGAAAACGAAAGTCATCAAAACCAAGAAGAAGAATGATCTCAGACGGAATCGATGATGAAGATGAAAATGATGCTTGTTCCTTAATTTCTTGATTTTTATAATCGAACAAGCATTTCTTGATCTTCAATTCTTTACCTTCTTATCTTCAAATGTTTCAACGAATAAGGAAATTTATTATGGCATATTAGTTTCCATGCATGCGCGATCATTTAATCAAATTATACTCATGCAAATACAAATTAACACAAGCAACGATTTTAATACAACTATGCACTTGTTTTACATTTTTTTTCCCCATGCACTAAAATGTTGTCAATCACACAGATGAAATGCTTTGTCCATTCTATCTATTAGTTTCTCTTGTAATGCAGCTCGTCTAAAAAACTTTCCGGTTAGTTCTATTTCGCGTAAACAAAATAGAGCGAAGCTAGATCCAGCCAAGTGGTGGTAAAATACTCCTCCCCTCATCACGAGGGCAATGCTTTAATTCCGCTCATTATTTAGAGAAGAATTCAGAGAAGAAGAAAATCAGGCCAAGATAGATCAACATTGCCACATCATCAGAGTTCATGACACTTCAACGAAAATTTTTAGAATACATCAGAGGTACCGTATCAGCCATTGTGTATTTATTTTAAAAAATCATCATGCAAGTAATGATTATATTAAATTTAATCATCTATGTCATGCATGCATCAATTGGTTGTAATTCATTAGAGGTGTTCTAGAATTTCTCCAGCTCAACATAAGATTTGTTACAATCTGTTGTACATGGCCTACACATTAAAATGAAATTTAGCAGGCTTAGTTTTAATCAAAAGTGAATTAATTACATACTAATCAAGCTTAAGGATTGTTTATAATAAAGCTATATTAAGACTTTTTTTAATTAAATAAAATTCTAGATCCAAAATATTTTCTCTGAGATCTTGTTAGTATCAAGCTGAGCTTTGCTTTCTTGCATGATATCATAGTTGAGCATGGCTAGCTTAAGTAACATAACTCCAAGTTTAAACACTAACAACATAAATCAAGCTTCATTCACCTTCAATTCACTTGTCAAACTAGATTGATCCAATTACTGATCTGACGAAAACAAGTTTAACACCATTAGAGGCAATCGTCTTGAAGGTCTCATATTTGGAGCACAGATCGCACCTGATCAGTTTCTTTTAAGCATAACTATTGATGTATTGATGTAGAAAATTTAAAATCATGCTTATCTCGACTAGAGAGCTAATGATCAGACTCTTTTTGTCTTGCTTTTTTTCTCTATTAGAAAAGGTATATTGAGCTTTGTCCTCAACTATGAGAATTCATTTGAAGTTTGGAGATCTATTGAAAACAATTTGGAGTAAAATTTGAGGCTAAAGTAATGCAACTTATGTATAAGATGAATTTTTTTAGAATGAATAACTTGACTTTTGAGGAATTTTGTTTAATGATAAAAATAATTGTTGATAAACTTGCATGTGCTAATAATCTTGTAACTAAGAAAGATTTGTTAATGCAAATACTTAATGGATTAGGACCTAATTATCTAGATCTAACTTAAATTATGCTGCTAATAAAATAGCTTAAGATAATGTATATGCATTACTTTTGACACATGAAGTCATATTAAAGCAAAATCAGAATGCTATGACTATCATAAGTGCCAATTAAAGCATGGTGAATGCCAATTACTCTCAAATGAGAGGAAAAGTTAGAAGAGAAGGTCATGTTGGTGGTTATCAGGGACATGTTATTACTAATGTTGGTGGTAGAGATCATAACACTGGTAGAGGAATATTCTTTAGAAGATCTAACTTCATTGGTAGAGGTTATGAAGCTAAGAATTATGGATTGAGATTCATTAGAGATGATGACATGAAGTTAACTGAATTTACAAATGTTGATTGGGCATGTGACTTGAATGGTAGAAAATCAGTTGGTGCCTATTGCATCAAGTAAAGGAATAATTTAATATCATGGCCATCAAAGAGGCAGTCTATTGTCACAAGATCAAGTGTAGAAAGTGAATATAGATCATTACCTCAGTAAGTGCAGAGATAGCTTAGTTACTGTCCTTTGAAATAAGAATCTACTGCACTAAAGAACCTATGATTTGGTATGATACTATGAGTGCAACAGAGCTCGCTAGAAATCTTGTTTATCACTCAAGAACTAAACACATTAAGATAGATATGCATTTCATCTGGAATAAAGTAATTGATGCAAATTAAGCATTTGTATATACCAAGTGAAGAATAGATTGCAGATATCGTGACAAAGCCTCTTTCATTCATACATTCAATTATTTGAGATTTAAACTCAATGTGCATCTTTGCCCTTGAGTTTGAAAGGATTGTTGTAGCAGCTCATTATTCACAGAAGAATTTAGAGAAGATGAAAATCAAGACAAGGTAGATCAACACTGCCACATCATTAGAGTTTGTTAAGCAAAATGAGAGCCCAACATAGTTTGTTATAGTTTGCTGTACATGCTCTGTAATACTGGGGTGAAATTTATCTAGCTTAATTGTAATCAATAGTGAATTAGTTGGAGACTAATCAAGCTTAAGGGTTGTCTATAAATAGAGCCATATTAAGACATTTGTGAATTGAATAAAATTCCAAA
Source organism: Citrus glauca (assembly GCA_029633175.1). Classification (NCBI taxonomy): domain Eukaryota; kingdom Viridiplantae; phylum Streptophyta; class Magnoliopsida; order Sapindales; family Rutaceae; genus Citrus; species Citrus glauca. Next base: position 3,533,154 of record JAQOOD010000001.1, read on the forward strand.
TCCGGAATATTTTCTCTAAGATTTTCTCAGCTGCTTTCTTTCAATGTTGACTGAAAATTTCAAGTTATGATTAGTGGCAGGGGCGAAGCGTGCTGGTGACTATGAGGAGCCATGGCCCCCCACTAATAATTTTTTTTTTGAAATTTTAAATAAGAAATATTAAATAAATATATAATATTAGCCTCATGGCCCCCCCTACTAATATTTTTTTTGAAATTTTAAATAAAAAATATTAAATATATAATATTAGCCCATGCCCCCCACTAATAATTTGGCCCTCCCAAAGATTTGGCTTGAGCTTGGCCCCTGATTAGTGGAAGTTAAATTATACTATTATTGTACAACTACAGACACGACTTGATAGAACCCTAGTTGACATGACAAAAATTTGAAAAAAAAAAATGTAAGAAATCCTAATATTTGAATCCAAACTTGAGAACTGACAATTAGGATTCAAATGCCGGGATCTTAGCCTTTCTCGTAAATAAAAGGCAAGCAAGCTAGCTCACCTATTTCCATTTTTTGGCCATGAGTAGATCCTAATTTGGACAACTGGGCTTGAAGTCCGTATATAGGTAAAGCCCAAATGTAAATCGCTTACCAGGCTTTGTCTCACTAGGATTCGAATATCGGGACTCAGAAGGCCGAACTGAAAATTGGACCCGAACAAGAGCACGTGTCCACTTTCGCTTCTATTTTCTCTGCCTTCCGAAGGGGTTAGGTTTAGATTCAGCCACATGATTCCTGCTACCTGTCATCAGCCTTTCGCGCCATGTGTCCGCTTTGCGTGAATGAGCCAGACTTTTGCAGGTTCCCGTAGTAACTCCTAGCTAGTAGAGTCGAAGAATATTGACAGAGAAACAGTAATACTGTAGAAGTATAGTGAATAGAGCTATCATCAAATGAGGACCATCGTTTCACGCTTGATCAATTCAAGATCATCAGTCTCTAGACTCTCGTAAGTCAAGCAACCTTATTATTAAATTCGATTAAATTGAGACCTTGTTTAAGTTGTTATGATTCTATTTATGTCTTTTCTGTCTCTTGGGTTTTGGAATTTTCATAGTTATTGTTTTGTTTCCCAGTTTCGTCGCTAATGTGAAGTAATACATCGCAGCATTTATTTATTAATTTATTAGTTGTTATCATTTTGGAAGGGGGTGTTTAAAATGAATTGCAATCTCCCTTTTGTTTGGTTTGATACAAGATTGAATTGAATTCTCACTTTTGCCTTACATAAAATGGACTGTGCTATGATATTACTGTTGTTATTTCTGTTGCGATAGTGCAATTACAGCGTCGGGGAAAGGTAGATATCTATCAACAGATTCTAATAAGGTTGATGAACCCTTAAAAGTTGAGGAAGCAGAGACGGTAAATGTGCCCCCACCTCCAAGTGAAAAGGTACAGGCTGCAGTAAATTTGCTTGTTTGTTTATTGGACGGATATTTTGTTTGCTTTCTTGCATTTTGACTGATGTGCAACTTGATTCAGTTGCTTGTTTTAGGTGGAAATGGCTTTGTTGGATCGCACATTTGCAGAGAAGCTCTCAACCGTGGTTTGACTGTTGCCAGCCTTAGCAGGTACTGGACTCAATCTATGGTTGTTGATCCATCGAAGGCTTTGATTTTGGCATTTATCATCGTGGTGTATGTTAACACTTTTCCGAATATTTTCACTGGGCATAACTAAACTTCTTCGCCACATATTTTCCTAAAGAGGGAAAGGTTAGCATTCTGCAACTATTTTGTCCAGAAATTATTTAGACATCTCTGGAATGTTTCTCGGCCTTACAAATTATAACGGGGCAACTATGCATTGGTCGATCCTTTTATTCATGAATAATAAGCATTAATATGCAGTAAAGCCCAGTTCAAAAAGGTTTGATAGCTTTACTTTAATTTTAGGAATCTTTAGCATTGCCAGGAGGTCACTTATTGTCTTGATAACGATGGGAGTTGGGGGAGGTTGATAAGATTACGTCCTAGATATTGGTTTATGGAGATGTTTTTGTTGGATTCTTTCTACGCTCCTTATTATGACTTTAATGCTTTCCTATACCAGGTAGACCTTCTCACGAATCGTATTTACATCGACTTGGGTGTTTCTTCTTTACAGGTCCGGTCGGTCATCTTTACGTGATTCTTGGGCAAATAATGTGATTTGGCATCAAGGTCTGGTTTCTTGGTTGTTACGTTTGTTGATGATCCTTTACTTGGTATGCTAATGCCATCTCTAATCCATCTCATTGTTGCCAGGAAATCTTCTTTCATCTGATTCGTGGAAGGAAGCTTTGGATGGGGTGACAGCTGTTGTATGTCTTCTAATAAAGGCTTTAGTATAGCCAAGCAAATTTAAACTTGTGCACAAAAGCATTTGCATTCTGGGATTGTTTTTCATTCCATCATGTGCCCTATGTTGTAATATTCACTTGTTGCTGTAGATATGATCTAGGTGTCTATATTTTTTCTACTTGATGAGATGTTGATCTCACTGGCTAACTTTAGTTTAATTATCTAGATCTCCTGTGTTGGGGGTTTTGGGTCCAACTCTTACATGTATAAGATTAATGGGACTGCAAACATCAATGCAATCAGAGCTGCTTCAGAAAAAGGTAATAGTTTTATAGACATCTGAAATTGATAACTTAAGTGACACTTCAAATCCTATTGTTGTGATACGATTAGTAGTTATTCTTTGGCTCGAAACTGGTAAAAAATGGTTAACTTCTTCTCATTCTGGTAGACTGTTTTACCCGTTTACCTGGTTGACCATTCCATCTACCTGCAGGTGTGAGAAGATTTGTTTATATCTCTGCTGCTGACTTTGGTGTGGCAAATTACTTACTGCAAGGATATTACGAGGGAAAGGTACTTTCTTCGGATGTTGCTGCTTGTCAGTCAGTGTTAGGAAGTAGTAGATGTGTTTGAGAATTGGAAAAGTGTCAGTTCATGAACTTTATCCTTATTGGCTTCTCGGATTCCAACTTATCTCCGTTGTTAGCTTATTATTCTTTGTTTTGTTTGATGTAGAGAGCTGCTGAGACAGAGTTACTGACCAGATATCCCTATGGAGGTTAGTTTTATTCTCTCTCAGTCAATATTGTAGTATTTTAGCATGTTGACGTAGTTGTGACTTGTGAGATACTGAGATTTTATATCTGAATGCCTGTATCAGTTTTTAAAATATCATGTGACTTTATTAGCACAATCTATAGATTCCAACATCCATTGACATGAGAACATATAATTGCCTTGTCTATTTGAGCCGTGGAGACAGAACTAGCAGTTGATAGTTCTAGTGTATGACTGAACTTTTTGTATGAGTTTGTTTCAGGGGTGATTTTAAGGCCGGGGTTTATATATGGAACTCGAACTGTTGGGGGCATGAAGCTACCTCTTGGCGTGATTGGTTCTCCAATGGAGATGGTAAATAGTTTGTGCTTCCTTTATGAATTGCATTGAAATCTCATATGGGGTGACCCATCTTTATTCTATTCTGAGAAGGATTTCACTTCTTTACTCCCGTTGTTTTACAGTTAATTTTTTTCCAGTAACTAAAACTAGTTTCTGGGAGTTTTCATCTGCGAAGATTAGAGTTCTAACTTTGAGCTCTTTTAAGGGATATACCATGGGAATCGCTGGCTAACATTATTCTCAAACCTCTGCAGGTTCTCCAACATGCAAAACCACTGAGCCAACTGCCACTTGTAGGACCTCTATTCACTCCTCCCGTTAACGTTACCGTTGTGGCCAAGGTTGCCGTGAGAGCTGCGACCGATCCTGTTTTTCCTCCTGGGATCGTAGATGTTCACGGAATACTGCGTTACAGTCAAAAGTCAAGATAAATTTGTTGAATTCTTTACTTCAGTTGCTGTTTTTCATCAATACAGAGCTGTCAATAGGGACATGCTAAACCATTTTTCCTTTTTCTTTTTTTCTTTTTTTATTTTGTTGTTTCAGCTGTTCTTCAGCCGCAATAAAAAGTGAAAATGTTTCCAGTTCACGGAAAAGATATCGTAGCTCCATTCTGAGTTGGATTCGAACAAGTTGCCGCTATTCTTTAAAACTTGATTATGGAATTTCTTCTTCATATTAGTTTTGGCATAATTGAAAGAATTCAAGTAAGTGAACAGTAAAGACCCCATCGTTTCAGAAATGAACATCCAAATTGTTTTCGTCAGCACTTTAATTTTCAAGTAAATGAACAGTTAAGACTCCCATCGTTTCAGAAATGAACATTCAAATTGTCTTCGTCAGCACTTTAATTTATCAATGTGGATAAAGATAAAGGATTTTCAATTTGAGAAAATTATAGTACATTTAGATTTTGTTTGGTACAATTTATTAAATAGAGTTTATAATAGTAGAGCTTATAGAAGTAGAATTTATACTAATAGAGTTTTTGGATAAAAAGTCATTGGGTGTTTAGTTGTTAATTAAAAAAGAATTTTTGAATCATTAAACTGTTTAGTTGTGTAAAAATAAAAGTACTTTTGTATAACTAAATTATCAAAAAGGATATGTATTCATAATTATTTAACATATAACAAAATGAATTCAAGCTATCAATTAATAAGAAAAATTCATTTAATTATTTCTTTAATTTTCAAAATTAAAAATTTCTTAATTGATATATTCTCCTAAATAAATAATACTATCTAAATTAAAATGATAATCAATAATATAACTGAAATATTAATCGAAAATGAGAAGTATCGTATTACCTGACATCCTCATCACCAAAAACGTTGGCTATGACTATGATTATTTTCTCAAGTGTTGGTTATGTATTAAAGATTGTAAAATTAAAGTGCTGGTTATTTAAAAAAAATAAAAAGAGATAAAGTGAAGTGGTGGCAGCAATATATTTATATGACGGCAACAATTTTTATTGGGTAAATTTTATACAAAGGGTATTATGTAATTAATGAAATATGTTAATAATATTTTTTATATTATATATTTTTTTAAAAAAAAAAACTCTCTAATCTCTACTCCCAAAAGTTTAAATTTGAGATTTTTGTTAATAAAGATAAATTAACTTATTTAAATTAAAAAATTCTACTAAAAAAACCAAATAATGTAAAAAAAAATTAAAAATTAAATAAACTGAATATTAAATAAGCCATATCAAAAGCCCACTAAATTTGATCGGCATCATTTTCAAATATGTAGTTTCGTTATCCATTTTCTTTTTCCCTGATAAACGGTAAAAACGAAGCCAAAAGGGCGGCTTTCGTGTGGACAGCGGCAAATGAGGAGAGGACACATAAATATGACGAAAATACCCAAAAAGATCTCAAACATCCCTTTTGTCGTGAAGGGTATATTGGTCAGATCAGATTAGTTTGGGCATGTATCGAGAAACAAAAATCGGAAACTCGATCTTGGGTGTGTGTAGAATCCAAACTCCGACTTGGGAAATTTGCTCGCAAGAGAGACTGAAGAATTAACAAAAGATACATATTATTATTAAGAAAAGAAGGAGAAGGGAAGAGCGAAGCGAGAGAATGAATCATAATAACAACTTCCAGCAGTCGAGCGATGGAAGGCACGACGATGATGCAGCGCTCACTGAATTTCTATCGTCGTTAATGGGCTATACTCCCACCGTAAACAAATTTTAATCTACTGTTACAAGTTCCTTATTATTTATCTTTTTTTAATTTTTTCTTTTTTATTTTTTTAAACAGATACCTGATGAGTTGGTGGAGCACTACTTAGCCAAGAGCGGGTTTCAATGTCCCGATGTTAGATTGTAGGTACTTGTACCTTTTATTTTTATTTGATTTTTTATTTCTGCTTTTGGTAATAGTGAGTCATATTGCAAATTGTTTGTTCTAGGGTTTTGAATAGTTTTTTTGAAAGCCTCATAGTTTTTTGGTGGGTAGTGGCCGATTCTGGAGTTAGAGCTCGAGGAGAGTGTAGTTGACTGTTTATGTTGTAATGTGATTTAGAGATTTCAAAGGAAATAACTAAATGGGATGTCTTTTGATGATATTTGCAAATAAAAGAAAAAGTTCCAAAGTTCCCAATTGTTGGATTATGGGTGGTTGACCTTGTACAATTTAGTTGACCGAGATGAATTTTAGGGGAAATTAGTTTTTGTTTTGAAGTTTTGGTTGGTAATTGTTCTAGCTATTTTGTTTGAGTTCTTTTATTCTCATGAGTTGCCTTTAACCGGAAGAAAAACAAAGAATTAGGTCATATAAGTGGTTCTCTTCCATAAAGAGATGTGTCGATTTCATTGTTTTTTGACTGTATTGCCTATCATGGTTATCTCTTGTATGCCATTGAAGAATGCTTGATAGTTTTCTTTTGAAAGTATCCTTCTGTTGCTTTGCTATTTGTTGTTAGAAAATCCAATTGATTTTATAACCTATCACTTGTGATCATAATATAGAAATTGCTGTCTTTGTTTTTGCAGAATTAGGCTGGTAGCTGTTGCTACGCAGAAGTTTGTTGCTGAGGTTGCTACTGATGCTCTTCAGTATGCTACCAACACCTTCTTCCTACACTTGTTACTTTTTGTTTTCACTCGATTCCAAGGCTTTTCTTTATTTACCAACTCAAGTCTAACTCAATAAAGAAAAATAATACAACCACTGAAAAGTGTACTCTGCAGTAAAGTCTACAGGAAGCATTCCTAACAAAGACAAACATCAGGATCTAATTAACAATACTGTTAGATCCTGAATGACAATAAACAAACACAGACTTGAATGTATGCTGCAGTATATGGTTGAAACAGTTGTAAACTAAACAATTGACCAACTTTTTTTAAAAAAAGTTTAAACCAGCTATGCCACTTAATGTAGGCAATGCAAGGCAAGGCAGGCAGCAGTGGTCAAGGACAAAAGGGACAAGCAGCAGAAGGTACTTGTTTTGCTTTATGTGTAAAATGTCCTTGGCTGACTGCTTTTGGCTTGGCTGACTTTTTTCTTGGGACAGGATAAACGTTTGATATTAACAATGGAGGATCTCTCGAAGGCACTGCGTGAGGTAAGCCCTGCAATATGTTTTATTACTCCTGGTTTCACAAGTCATGCTTCTGAGGTTTCAGCTAATCTCTTCATAATTATATAATATTTTATGAGAATTGAAGTGTAGCTTACCTCTCTCTAATTTGGACTCTTTCAACCTAAAACATGGTAGTTCTTAAATACTAAGATTTGTTTACCAGGTCTGTGACTGATTTAGAGCTGATTTCCGCGAAAGGGTTTGCACCCTTGAATATTAAAAAATATAACATAAGTTGTTCAACGAAATTAATAAAAGAAGAAAGTATTTGAAAGGTTATAAGGTAGAGGTTTCATTTGGATGATGTTTCTGGTGTTAACAAAACATCTCTGATTATGATGCATCCATTGGTTGATGGTTGAACAGTTTGGTCAAATGGAGGAATTATTGTTAAACTATACAAGAAAGGATTAAAGTTGCACCTGCCCCCTGCCCATCCAAGGGCTTATGTAGTATATTCTAGGCTTGAAATGTCTTGATTTGCATTAAAAGTATGTGATGCCCATGTGAGAAATATGTGGAACTACAATTACTTTAGGTGTGCAGTTGCACTGGTTTTAATTTCCTTTCATTGAGTTGTGTTACATCTGAAAGTGATTCCACTTGTGTTGTTGGATGAGCAGTATGGCGTGAACGTGAAGCACCAGGAGTATTTTGCTGATAACCCTTCAACCGGGATAGATCCTGCTTCAAAAGAAGATTGAGCTGAAGTTGAAGTGGTGCAACATGATCAAGTTCACCTATTTGTTATATGTTTTTGACACTGCTGGTGCTCTAGCTGGCTGTTGGCACCTTGCATACCGTTTGTTATCTGAGAAGACAACTAATTAATGTTTTTTAAATACATATCTTGTATATTTCCCCCCATACCTTCATTTTGAAGGTTAGTCTGTTTTGCCAATCTAGTTGTATTCAGATGTCTAGAGTCGGTTATGTTTTAAGCTCTATGTAAGATCATAGTGGTTATGTACTCTTTACGCCTGAAAATTAAACCTTCCATTAATCTCTCCTCTCAATTATTTCGACTTATAGGGTGGCCCTTTCATATGTGCGGTTGGTCGGTGACATGTTTGATCTTTGGTCTATGTAATTAGTTGCTTGATTAGTGTTTTTTTCCAAAAAAAAAAATTATTGAATAGGGAGATATTGAATGTCTAGTCCATCATTTCTCGGAGATTAATATAACAACACGCGTGAGTTGTTTTAGTTATGACTTGGAAGTGACTGTGACTTATTATTATTTTAGACCGAAATTAAACAAAATAATTTTTTTAAGGAAAAAAAAAAAGTTGGGTCCTAAGTGGTTTCCGAACCCGACCGGGTTTATGCGAAGAAAAGGCAAACCCATGTATATGCTCGAAGGAAATACTCGGGGGTCACTAGGGAGGGAAGAGTGCGAAGTGCAGTCCGGCTGCTCAATAGACGATGAGACGCGCTCTTATCTTTCTTCTCTTGTTAACGGTGATATTATCGTCGCTCCCGCTGACTTCGCCAAGGGCTTCTCCGTAAGTACCGTCCCTAATCTTCAATTTAACTAACGGGATAAATTGAACCGAGTTAGTTAAGAATTATGTTTTGTTATTGATTAATTTCCTCGCATTGGGAAGGAATCGCTTGATCAATTAATTTTTGAATAGTCTGTGTTTTTTAATTTGATTCAGCGAATCTGGTGATCTTGCTCTGGTAGCTACTTTAAACGGAACGGTTCATTTAGTGGACACTAAACGAGGCGAAAGCAGATGGTCTTTTTGCATGGGAAAGCCAATTTATTCGTCTTCACTCGTAATGACCCTTATTTTTATGTTGATGTTGGTGAAGATTGGAAACTCTATTTCCATCGCAAGGGCATTGGCAAAATAAAGGTTAGCATTTTGTGGTTTTACTAGTTAACATTGGCTGTCCTTGACGATAATTGTTGTCCAACAAGATTATTATCTCTTTATTTGTAGGATATAATGAAGTCAACAACTCCTATGTATCCCTCCTAATTGTTATTTTACTAATTTTCGGGAGTGAGAGTTGCTGACTTTGTTGTTCTATTATTAGTGAATAACTAAGAACACATCTTGTCATTTGCCCACATTCTGCTGCCTTATGTATTCCGTTTGCAAATTAAGTTTGTATATTTGCAGTATGCTAATGTGATTTTTGTTCGCCAGAAACCTTCTATAGATGTTGGAGAGTTTATGAATTATGAGAAGGATGCCGCATGTATGGGATGATGGTGCACTTTTTATTAGGCCATGAAAAAACTGGCGTGTTCTTTGTCGATGCCAAGTCTGGCAGAATGATTTGCAGTCATGAGTCAGATAATTCAGCTTCTAAGTTAGGCTCTGGGCTTCTGTGTGATGAAGAAGTGTTTTGTATTTATGCGAATGGTTCGGACGATTTGCTTTATGTAATGAGGACAGATTATGAGATATGGTATTATCCTCCAGATTCTAGAGATATTTTATGGCAAGTGGCATTTGCGGATGTTGAAGCTGAATTTCAATGTCAAGCGGTGATGGTTGAGAATCATTTGAATTCAGAGCTAACTGCAGACTATGTTGGTGATGCTGGTTCCACCTTGCCATGTGAGACGAGGGCTTCTGTCCACCGGCTTCATGATGATGGTTTGCTGGGGTTTCTCTCTGTGCAGGGTAAAGGAGGTGGATGGATGTCTTTGCCTCCTCCTTCCGGTCCGAATCCTTCATTAGGGCCACTGGACCTACAATTCCCCCCATTTCTTCTACGCAATGTGGAAACACCTCCACTTGCTTTGGAGCCAGCTGATAAAGGATTGAGATCGCGTGTGCAATCTTTCATTGCTTCGTTTATTGCCCTTTTCTTTACGATTGGCTTTCTGTTTTATTGTTCAAGACAGGATAAGTTGAATAAGCGCATCGGACTTAATAGCCTTTGAATTTTGTAAGGAAAATGAGATTCTTACCATATTAAACACCACAATACACACCACACGGTGTAATATTTAAATAGTGATTTTTTATATTACACACAAAATATATTGTGGGAAACTTATTGTGGTGCTTAACGTGGTAAGAATCTGATTTTGTAAATACAATGTTGGGTTATACAAGCACGACCTAACGCATCACGCATTCCAAGTTCAAAAAGAAAAAAAAATTGTGAAATTTTACCCGCAAGTAGCCACTGGTTTGTGAGTTGACTATTGACTTGTGGCCGCCCAATTTTATAATTTGATTGAAAGCTTAATTGTTTAATTGGATCGGTTTGTAGTAGCAAAACCAAAATTACTTGGACTGTAACCATGACTGAGACATTGATGCATTTAATTTTAAATTCATTCTTATCGTCCAAAACAATTGAATGAGACCTGAATTCAATGATGTCTCATTCAATTATTTTTTTGTTATCAAAAAATAAAAATAAAAATAATTGAATGATTGGATCGTTTATTGCCCTTTTCTTTACGATTGGCCTTTTGTTTTATTGTTCAAGACGGGGGTAAGTTGAATAAGCAGAGTAAGAATTAATGGCCTTTGAATTTTTGTAAATACAATGTTGGGTTGCATTCCAACTTAGAAAATGAATTGTGGAATAGTACCCGCAAGAAGCTATCGGTGTTGTGAGTTCATGAGCTGTGACTTTTGACTTGTGACGGCCCCATTTTATAATTTGATTGAAAGCTTAATGGTTTACTTGGATCGGTTAGTAATTGCAAAACGAAAATTACCTGGACTGTGACCATGACTGAGCCTTTGATGCATCTAATTTTAAATTCATTCTTATATTCCAAAATAATTGAATGAGACATCATTGAATTCAAGTCCGTTCTCTGAGATTAATAACGTGTGAGACTAGTTAGAACTTAATTAGAAACCTACTTCTTCGGGAAATTATGTAGACAACTTTTTTTTTTTGGGGGAAAAAAAGGGATAATATGATAATGGGAAATTTTGATACTCGAATACCTAAGGCTTGCTTTTGTTGGTAGACTCACAACATTCTATGAGAAGATGCAGACGGTATGTTTATTTATTAGGGCACATCAAATGTACCATTAGATTTTATTTTTCAAAAAGGGTAAGTACTCATTTAGTTTTTATATCTCGATTTAAGTGTCTGATACTCTAATATCTATATTTAAAAATACCTCAAAACATCTCTATAATTAAATACGTTATATTCTCACCTTTATTTTGTCTTTCTTTTTACAATAATAGCCTTTCAATAATATTCTTGACATTGATTTATTTCCCTATAGAAAGGTTAATTAGTAAATTAACCAATAAATATGAGTGTGAAAGAGTGTTTTTGGTATATGACCAATAATCTTACTAAAAATTATTTATAAATAAATTAATATCAGCAAATTTTTAGCAATTTTTAATATCCTTACAATCTTATTAATAATTATTTTAAAAAATTAGTTTTACCAAAAATAAATCCTACAAGTAAAGTAATAATATAAAAAAATGGTGCAAATTTTTACATTACTTTTAAGATTAATTTGATAAACTATTATTTTCTCTTTTTGTTAACATCCCAAGAATATTATTGTAAGTTTATGATTGTAAAAGGGAAGAAAAAATAAGGGTTGGAATATAACATGTTAATAGTATGAATGTTTTGAGATAATTTTTTTCTTAAATATAAGGATCAAATAGACGCTTAGCTCAAATATAAAGACTAAATGAGTATTTACCTTTATTTAAAATCTACATGATGATAAAGTCAATAAATGGGTTAAAAAAAAACCAACAAAGAATCAAGACTGAGAAGACGCATGCACAGTGGTGATCACAATGACCCAAACTTTGAAAAGATTTGTATGTTAATTCGTGAAATATTAAGAGTTTACACTTTGAAGGTTTAAGTTTTTTTTTTTTTGAGAGAGAGAGAGAAATAAAGTCTTGAAAGCAACGTTATTAAGAAATTTTTAACTTTCTTACTGATTGTATATTCACCAAATATTTGGCAGCTACCTTCATTTAGTTTAACTACTTACTGTTGGTAAAACTGATGTGTTATATATTGTATTGTTTATTCAGGATAAAATATTAGAATATGATGATGGAGATTTCAGTAGCATCTATATATATATATCAGGGATCCTTTACTTTAATAAAGTTAGGGATAAATTAAAAAGATAAAATAAACACAGATTTTAATGCACTGCATTTTGTCATATAATGTATTGAAATCTAAATTTTTTTGTCTTTTAACTAATCTCTGACTTTATTAAAGTCTATGATCTCTAATTGAAATATATATATATATATATATAGTAGTTTTTTAGTACGTGATCTTAAAGTGCGAGAAATATTTGAGAAAATTTTAAAATTATAGGGTTTAATAGTATTATAAAACAAATATTTTTAAAGATTTCTTGAATAGTCCGATATTTTAAAATTCTGAATAAAAAATTTTATACGTGTGTGTGTTTTATATATATTTTAAAACCCTAGCTAATGCCTTGTGAAATAAATAATGATTGCAAGTCAATAAGCTTGATATATTACGTAAAACACACTGCTTGATCAGGAAATTTATTTTAAAATAACAAAATAACTGATGCTTCCTCAAGGTGAAACTATATTTTTGTGGTTAATTAATGTTGCGCGTACGTAGACCCATTCAAACAAGTTTCCTCTTGAGAACAAAAGACTTAAATTAATTATACTAGTAGCTTAATTAAAGAAAATATCTCTCTAATGTTATCTTGATGCTGACTTTCGCAAGTTCATTAATATTGAAGAATTTTGGGGATTCTGGTTTTGTGTCTTTGATACGTCGTAGCAAGTCGGATGCGTAAATGGTTTTGATTACTTGGTCAAGATAAATGATAGATGATGAAAGTAAATTAATGAGACAAAATTTAGATCAGACTCAGATAATGAGACAAAATAGAGATCAGACTCAGCTATGTCCTAGTACTCCTGTGAATAAGAAATTTCCGACAAATCATATCTTATGGCCTCGAGATTGTCCCAAGTCAATTTTTATTTAAGAAGCTTTGCTATTAAGACAACAAGCTATTCTATTTTATCCTATTATATGCTAATTTTTTAACTTGGAAAGTTATAATGAAATATAAATAAGAATAAAACACACATCTCAAATTTGATCCCAAATGGCGTGTCATTAAATGAGTGATTGGTAATTCTTAACAAAATTTAAATGAATTAATTGTATTATCTCATCAATTAATTGATAAATATCACATCATTTGAGATAATTTTTTGAAAGAAAAAATTTAGGATGCACTACTCTATAAATAATAATATTAGATGGAAGAAACTGACTATTTATTTATACAAGTATTGAATACAAATAGTTAAATATTAAGTTGAAGATTGTAGATATACGCCTTTGATATAGGGGTATATCTCAGCATTTATATGGTGTAGATTTTCAAACTATATCCTAACAGATTTTTAATTTATGTTAAGTTTTTCAATTCATACTTTTAATAGACCGCATATTTTATGGTATCCGAAGAGCGTAACAAATTTACAAATGTATTTTGTATACACACTCACATGTAGACCAGATAAAAATGCTTTCTAAAACCAAACCGATCTCTCGAATTTAGATTGCTACCAATCCTTAGTAAATTAGTTAACAATTCTTTGACGTGTGCTAAAATTTGACTTCTATTTTTTTTTTCTTATCGACTTTTGGTGTACTGCATCTTTGTAGATTTTTGTCATTTGCAGTTCTCAATCTGTATTAAATTAATTTATATATGAGGTAGAAATTCAGTGGTGGAAAATGATCGAAATTCCCCTCTTGTTTTTTAAATCCTTTGAAACTCCGTAGTGTAAGCAAAACGAAAATTACTTGGACTGTGACCATGACTGATACTTTGATGCATCTAATTTTAAATTCATTCTTATCTTCCAAAACTATTAACTGAGACTTGAATTCAATGATGTCTCATTCAATTATTTTTTTTTTGTTATCAAAAAATAAAAATGAAAATAATGGACTGAGACATCCTTGAATTCAAGTTCATTCTCCAAAATTATGCAAATGCTTAGTTACAGTCGGCTGTAATTTACTTTTCTCACAAAAATCATGCAAATGTCAGTGTGTTACTGCTCATGTGAGAAGAGTACGTTACAGCCGGCTGTAACTTGGTTAGATCCCTGAGATTAATATAAAGTGTGAGATTAGTTAGAACTTAATTAGAAGTCAATTAGTTAGAACTTAATTAGAAGTCAACCTCTGAGGGAAATTATGCGGACAACATTTTTTTCTTGAAAAAAAGGGATAATAAGATAAAGGGAAATTTTTACACTCAAACTCCTAAGACTTATTTTTATTAGTAGACTCACGACATTTTAAGTGAAGATACAAACGGTTTTTTAATTTATTAGGGCACGTCAAATGTACCATTAGACCTTTTTTTTAAAGGAGTAAATGCTCATTTAGCTTTTATATTTTGACTTAAGTGTTTGTCACTTTAATCCCTATATTTTAAAAAATATCTCAAAACACTCCTACAATTAAATATGTTACATTCTTACCTTTACTTTTTCTTTTCTTTTCTTTTACAACAATAACCTCTAATAATATTCTTGATATTAATTAATTTATCTATAAACAAGTTAACTAGCAAATTAATCAATATTTATCTATTGGCAAATTAACCAATAAATTCCAGTGTAAAAGAGTATTTTTTGTACCTATGCAATAATCTTACAAATAATTAGTTTTATGAATAAATTAATATCAGCTAACTTAAAGCAATGTTTAATATACTTATAATCTTACTAATAAATACTTTATAAAAAAATAATTTTACTGAATTAATCCTAAAAGTAAAGTAATAATATAAAGTTTCTGTAAATTTTTATGTTACTTTTAAGATTAATTTGATAAATTATTATTTTTTCTTTTCATTAATATCTCCAAAAATATTATTATAAGTTTATTATTGTAAAAGAAAAGAAAAAATAAGAGTTGGAGTTTAACATATTAATAGCGTGAGTGCTTTGAGAAAATTTTTTTCTTGAATATAAAAAATAAACAGACACTTAATTCAAAATACAAAGACTAACGACTATTTACTGTTTTTTAGAATCTACATTATGATAAAGTCTTTTTTTTTCCCGCCGCCCGCCGGGGGGGCGGGGGGTAACAACAGCAAATAATTAAGGCTGAGAAGAAGCATGCACAGTGGTGATCACAATGACCCAAACTTTGAAAAGATTTGTACGTTCATTCGTGAAATATTAACAGTTTATACTTTGAAGATTTAAGTTTTTTTCTCATAATAATTTAGAAAAAAAAATACAATTTGTTACTTGGCAACAGGATTCAACATAGTGCAAAATTTGTTACACGTGAAGCTTTCCTCTACTAAATATATCAGGCATAGAAAAAAAAAAGTTAATTAGAAATAAAGTCTTGAAAGCAACGTTATTAAGAAAATTTTCAATTTTCTTACTGATTGTATGTTCACCAAATCTTCTGCAGCTACCTTCATTTACTTTAACTATGTATTAGAATCTGATGATGGAGATTTCAGTAGTATATGTACACGCAACATTCTATATATATATATATATATATATATATATATATATATTTATATGTTAAAACCCTAGCTAATGCCTTCTTAATTAAATAATGTTTGCAAATCAATAAGCTTGATATATTACGTAAAACACACTACTTGATCAAGAAATTTATTTTAAAATAACAAAACAACGGAAGCTTCCTCAAGGTGAAACTGTGTTTTTGTGGATAAATGTTGCGTGTACATAGACCCATTCAAACAAGTTCCTCTAGAGAATAAAAGAAAATAACCTTGTATTACTTAATGAATTATACTAGTAGCTTAATTAAAGAAAATATTTCTTTAATATTGTCTTGATGCTGACTTTCACAAGTTCTTTAATATTGAAGAATTGTCGTAACAAATTGAATGAGTAAATGGTTTTCATTATTCGGTCAAGGTAAATGGTAGATGATGAGATTAAATTAATGAGACAAAATTGAGATCAGACTCAGACTTGTCCTACCCCTGTGAAATGTGAATAAGAAATTTCCGACAAGTCATTTCTTATGGTTTCGAGATTGTCCCAAGTCTGTTTTTATTTAAGGAGTTTTGCTGTTAAGACAACAAGTTGTTTTATTTTATCTTATGCTATGCTAATTTTTGAATTTAGAAAGTTATGATGAAATATAAATAATAGTATTAGATGGAAGAGACTGACTATTTATCTGTTCAAATATTGGATACAAATACTAAATTGAAGAGAGTAGATATATGTCTTTGATATAGGGGTAGGTCTCGCATTTATTTGGTGCGGATTCTCAAACTATATACTAACAGATTTTTATTCTATTATGTTAAGTGTTTCAATTCAGAAGTATACCCCATATTATAACCCATATTAAATAGCATCTGACGAGTGTAAGACATTATAATAGCCTGAAATTTCTATGTAACCAAAGTCTCCAAATTAAAGAACTTTTCTCCGATATCTATAAAAATAGACTTCCCATTCAAAGTCAATTACTTGCTTATTCTACAGGCATTAATTGTGTATTTCATACTTTCCAAATCTTTTAACACTGTACAAGAACAAAATCACTCCATGACTCCATTAACAAAAGATCAAAACCGTATGTACTAAAATAAAGCTTCAAAATGATGACACTAAGGGTGCGTTTGGGATTGAGATTTGGCAAGTGTAGCTTTTAAGGTACATTACTAAAGCGCTTGATAAACGTTAACTGTTGTAATTTGAAAACTATGCTATTATGATTTTTCACTTATATGATAGAAAATCTATTATATTTTTAATAATTTTGTCAAAATTTTTATTTAAAATTTATATTAAATATTATTAACTTTTGTTTCGATACAAGAATATTAGTCTTTAGTGACGAAATAGTTTTCGTGGCTAAAAGTACTTTTAGCCACGAAGATTAATATTTGTAGCTAAATGTATATTGTTAACGATGCAAAAGTACTTTTGGCGACGAATCTTGGTTCGTCGCTAAAAGTGTTTTTAGCAACGAAATTTAAAAATTCGATGCTAAAGACCTAACGCGATGCATGGCGATGGAAATTTTTTTGTCGCTATAACCGTTAGCGACGAAAATTGCATGTTTTAGCAATGAATCAGTTCGTCGCTAAAGTTTTTTTTTTGTTGTAGTTTTATGGTTACAACTTTTTTTTCAGAGTAACTATAATTTAAAATCTACAACAACTCAACTTCAAATGCACCCTAAACAACCCAATGAAAAGTTTTCCCCCTTTCCCATTCTTTCAGATTCCTCTAGTGATCTTATTCTTCTTGAATAACACGGCCCGTCAAAAGCCAAAACAATTCCAGTTAATGTTGGGTTGCTGGTTCTTGACATAAATGGAGATTCCAACTTTAGTTTCTTCGGAGAGCACAGAAGTCCTTCAACTGAGTTTGGTGATCCAAATCCTAATCCGAATGGCTACCTCCAGATATGGCGCCTGCTATTGCCGAATTGAACTCACTAATCTTCATTAAGCAAGCGTTGATTGATGATGATGATTACTCAAAAATTGTGGAGAAAATTACAATTAACAAATCATTCCTATAAATCTATCTCACAGAACTCACTTAGAAGGGAGATAAAACGAAATTAACTGGGACTCTGGTGTGGCCGCAAATACAGACAGAAAACTGGAATAAACATACATATTAAATAGAGTCGTTCAATTGAATAGGAAATTACTTCGATCAGTTATATACTAATTGAAATTTCTTCTGCCCTTGCAAACACCAATTGAATAAGACGTATAATGATTTTAGTTAAAGTTGGAAGTCCACTTCTTGTGTAAACTACATGGACCCAAAATTAAATAATAAATGAGAGAAAATGACACCAAGACTCAGATCAAGACTTCTAGGAACGTTTTAAAAATAAACACACGTATATTTTTT
This sequence comes from Citrus glauca, assembly GCA_029633175.1. Taxonomy (NCBI): domain Eukaryota; kingdom Viridiplantae; phylum Streptophyta; class Magnoliopsida; order Sapindales; family Rutaceae; genus Citrus; species Citrus glauca. The sequence continues at coordinate 3,551,080 of JAQOOD010000001.1, forward strand.
TTAAAAATCAGTGTCTTAAGATTATTTGGATAAATTCAATAAAACCTTTTGAACTCTTTTATTTTTAAAGATATTCACAAAATAACATCAAGTTGGCAAAAGAATTAACAAAAGCGCTGCACGCATAGCATTGATTACCACAATCCAAACTTTAGAAGTCAAGGGTATGCTTTTCAAAAAAGGCAATGGCTACCTTAGAGCTGCTCTAAGGTAGAGCACAAATCACAACTATATACGTAAAGTGATAAAACAATAAAAATGCTCTAAGGTAGAGCACAAATCACAACTATATACGTAAAGTGATAAAACAATAAAAAAGCACGCTATAATTTTAATCGTGCAGTTATGAAAGCATGCTCTATCTTAGAGCAACAAATATGTGTTTATCTGTATTGATTTAGAATACAAAGAATCCGATTATGGAAATTTCACTAGTAGGTAACTGCAGAAAAGTTAGACACAACCTTCGATTGAAATTTAAAACTCTAGCTACTGCCTTGAGAATCTTTGCGAGTCAATAAGCTTAATTGATGATCACGTACAACACAGTATTTGATCAAGAAATTTATTGTGACATGACAAAGGATGCTTCCTCGAAGTAAAGATAATGTCGTTGTGATATATTAAGCACTGTCAATACTCAATAGGTAGACTCATTCAAATAATATTATTTACTTCCTCCACAGACAAAAATAAAACCTAGCGTCAGGAAATATTAATTACCATAATTAATTTTGACTCTGACTAGGAAATATTAATTACTTAATTAGTTTTGATGCTGACTATGGCAAGGTTATTATTATTGCAAAATAAAAGCTGTTTTTGTGGCTTTGGTACGTTATACCTTGTACGAAGCAAAAGATACGCGTATTTTTCTTGTGACTTTTTTCTCTTTAGAAATATATACGGTTTGATTTGGTCAAGGTAAACGGTAGATCAAGAAATGAGACAAAAATGATGAAATCTTGGAGTTAGCAGAGTAAGACAATATAGGACTCAGACATGTCCCACTCCACTATTGAGTTTAAAGAATGGATTGCGGAGCTTTAGACAAATCATATCTTTGAGCTTTGAGATAACTAGTCCAAAATTCTATAGTTTAAGGAGATTTTGCTACTAAGACATTTAGGCGCATGCCTTGTTATCTCGTGCCACTGATGTAAAGATGTATCAGAATGTGGGCTGACGAGGTGTGGATCCAAATTTTTATAATTTATATATCATTTTAAGATGAACAACTACTAATTCTAAATCAGCAAGTACAGAGTTGAGACCTTTTACTCTTTTCCAATTCCACGCGACAAGTTTTGGCTAAATGACCCCCAAATATGACTTCATACTCTTATTATTTGTACTCGTATATCGATCAATTATTAAAAAAAAAAAGGTCAACAAGCATAGCATCGAATCAATGGAAAGGAGGCAATTCAGCGGTACCCTAGACTATGTCGACTCCTAGATAGACAGGTAATCAATTTATGTGAATGACCAATTTGTGATATTTTGTTTTGCTAGTTGCAAGCTACAACTTGTTAAGATTAATTTGACAAATATAATAGCTTGAAATTTCCCTCCAACCGGTCACTAAAGACTTTTCTCCTTTTCTTTTAAAATAAGAAATGCCACAGATAGTCCAACCCCCCATGTGGAGGATGTCATATCAGCTTCGTTTAAGGCGTTAATACTTTCAAACTTTTAAAAATCTTTAACATCTCTATATAAACAAGAGCTATCGGTCGTCAAAATATCAAACCTTACTACTAAATAGAAGCTGCAAAATGACGAGACCAAACGACCCAACAAAACTTTTCTCCTCTTTGTCATTCATTCTAATTCCTCAAATTATCTTAAGCTTATTCTTCTTCACTAACACAGCCAGGTCTCAGAACACAACAGTTCCAGTTAATGTGGGGTTGGTTCTTGACATAAATGGAGAAGTTGGGAAGGTAGCTTTGAGTTGCATCAACATGAGCCTTTCGGATTTTTATAACTCCAATTCTCACTACAAAACCAGGCTTATTCTTAACACCAGGGATTCCAAAGGAGATGTCGTTGCTGCTGCTGCTGCAAGTACGTACCCAATCATTATTCGCCATCCCTCGCTTCTTCTTAATTTATAGTAATTCATATTCATCTTCTTTTGGTCTGAACTTAACGTTTAAAGTTTCTCTTACATATGTATAGACGTACATTTTTATTCGCGTATGTTCAATAACTTACCTCTTTATTACAAATTGATTTGTTTATTAATGTCAATCACATAAAAGTAAAAAGGAAAATATCAGGCTATTAGAGTCAAAAGATTTAGCATCTTTTCGGCAGCTTATTAACTAAAGCCAAGTTGACAAACTGTTTAGTAAGTAAATGCTCAGTAACTTTTCTTTGTCATCGTAAGTAATTATGTATCAATATTATAACTGTTTATTAAAAATAAGCTCTAAAAAAACAGCAAATTATTTCTCCTTGACAGCTAGTTATGTTTTTATTAAATATTGATGGTTGTCGAAGCCAGCAAAAATAAATACCTACTCTAAATAAATTGTGTATTGTGATTGAACAGGGTAATATCCACAGAGATCGGTAATTATTTAAATTCTTTTTAAATATAAAATGCAAAATGTGGGAATTGTTGACAATAAAAAAATCAAATTAAAATAACAAGAACACAAATTCAAATTGGGGAAAGCTCTGGTTGAAGGAATTAACTCGGCTTGATTCGACTACTGATCATTGATTTAAATATAAATTTTTACTACTTATGAATAGACCAGTTTTATATATTGAGACCCTCTAATAGCCCCTTAACTAGTCGATAACTAAGGTACAACCGTTGGTTATTTTCCTAATCAATAGACAACCCTAGATACAATCATAAAATTTAATCAATTGACAGTCTAAAAAACCAGAGAGACCCAAATCTTAATCAACAAACGCATGCGATGATTCATTTAAATTAGATTATTTATTCTCATAACACAACTCACTGCTATACTATTTGTCACAAACATTAAAATCTTCATACAATGAATCCTTTAATTGACAATAGATTAAGTTGATAATTAAATAGTGGCCAATTATCTAATTAACAAACATAATCATGACAATAATTCAAAGAATAAACAAATACCCAAAAAGCAATAAAACAATTAAAGCATAAGAAAGATCTCACAATAATGATGAATCAAAGCTTTGTTAACCCTCAACCAGAGTAATAGGTTTAGTTCTCATAGACAAAAGAGAAAAATTTAGATCTAGGGTTTATTTCTTTTTCAAAAAAGTCTCTCTTTTCACAATAGATTCCTCCCTTAAATACTCTTATCTCTCTTCTCCGCTAGAGTTCCTTTTAAAATAAAATACTAATATCTGAAATATTAAGTTCGTAATTACAAAAAATAATCAAAAATATAAAACACGTTAAACTAAAAACTGTAGGTCCATAGTTGACAGCACACGTCCACACCTTATCAACAAAGTTCTTCTGATGCTCATAATTTTTCTAGGAAAACAATCATCCTCAAACATCATCTTATAGCTCAATTTTAGCACCAATCAATAGAATTGCACCTACAAAAATAAAACACAAGTAAATCACTATTATTAAGTGCAAAATATCGATATTAAAGGAAGTAAACAATGCAAAACTAGTGCATAAATTGCACTCTAACAAGTAACAAATACCCATTACAATTTACTGATTAATTTGCTAGAGTTTCCATTGGGTGCTTAAAATCCAAACTATTCATGTCTTGACCATCAAAATCCAAACCTAGCATCACTTGTAGGGTTGTTCGCCGATCGAATTTTGCGGATTGGATATTAATCCATATTCGATCCATGATTTTACAGATTATAAATTTTTAATCTAATCCAATTCACATATCTGTTAATCATATACGGATTTGACCCAATCCAAATATAATCCACCATTTTGCAGATTAGTTTACAAGCTAAAATTTTTTAATTATGTTATATTTATGAACTAACTAAATAAAAAATTGATATAAAAATAATTTTACTACCGATTAAATTTAAAATTAAATAAGATTAAATAAATTAATTGTTTGAATAAAGTTATAAAATATATTCAAAATTTCAAAATATAATACACTAAAAAGAAAAAAAAACTTATTTGTTTAGATCAGTGTATAAAAATAAACTGCTTAGGAACCTATATATTTTATTTAATTATTTTTATTTTATATTATTATCGGATAAAATATAATATGATGTTAATGTAACTATATTTTAACTTATTTATTTATTAGTAAGTATAATATCATATTTATAAGTTTAATTTTTTTAATAAATATTTTCATTTTTTTGCGGATTCACGGATTTTAATGGATTTACAGAAGTAAATCCATATCCAATTCGCTATCTATGGATTTTTAAATTTTCAATTTAATCCAATCCACCAATTCACGGATCGGACTTCTACGGATTAGATGGATTGAGCGAATCAAATTGGATTCTAAACACCTCTAATCACTTGGAGCTGAAAACGTGTATGAAAAAAATAATAACAAATAAAATAAGATAAGAAGAATTGGCGGTACTCCTTGTATAGAACTTGAGTACAATATAACAAAGCGATCCAATTACTTAGCTGTAAATAACCAAAACCGTAGACAAGTGAAATAACAATAATAATTAAAATAATATATTAGTACTTATAATTATCGATTTTGGGTTTGATCAAGTAAGCTTAAATATTATTTTTTTTTATTTAACCATCCGAGCTTTTGGGCGTTGTCCATTACTTATCTTTTAAAATTTAAAAATAAAAACAAATTTTCTTCTCATACCATTTGTCTATGCCTATGCGTGAGGCTTTCCCAGCCTAGGACTCGGGAAGCTACGAACCTTGATACTTGTTTGAGTAAGCAAAAACGTTGACCAGTGATAATAACTGTAAATTCTTTAGATTCGTAAAATAAAAATTACAAGTGAATAATTTCACTATATGCCGATAATTGTATGTATGCATACCAAGATTCTGAACCATTTCATAAATAGTCTTAAAGTTGTGAGCTAATTAGACAATGTTATGAGATAGTATCACTCTTCATAACATAAGCAATATGAAAAAGATTTAGATAAAGATAGTTACTAAAAAATTGATCGAAAGGAAGTTCATTCTTTATCTTGAAACTTGTCAACCACATTACTACCATACATTAATATCCATTTGTTGATGCGACATAATTATATTATGCTTATTTATGCTAAGACTATCAGTACGATCAAAGAGAAAAACCTCAAAGTTGTAATCGACAATTTAAAGAATAAGGGGAAAAATGCTATTTTTATTTTTATTTCTAAATTTGTGGAAGAGCAAGCTTAATTTATCCCACTTAGGATAGAAAATGAGTTGATTATGAGTTTACAAAAGCAAATAATAATATAACTAACGTGGCATATGACATAACATTATTATATTTTTTGATTAATAATTATTTACCTTATCATTAATTTCACTGTTAAGAGGGATTTGTGTTGCAAATTGCAACATTAATTACAGGAGCCGAACAACATTGAGGAACCCAGGGTCGATAAAGGATTATTAAAGATTAGGGACTAAATTACTATTACTACTAAATCTTTTATTTCTTGAAATTGGAAAACTTGATGCAAATTGAATCACAATTTTCTTTGGTCAATTCACAGCTCTGGACTTGCTAAAAAATGTACAAGTACAGGCCATGCTGGGATCAGGAAATTCCATGCAGACCAACTTTATAATTCAACTAGGCAACAAATCACAAGTGCCCATTTTGTCATTTTCCGCAACCAGTCCTTCGCTTACTTCCATTAGGAGTCCATACTTCTTTAGAGGTGCCCTAAATGACTCATCTCAAGTTGGTGCCATAACTGCAATAATCAAAGCCTTCGGTTGGAGAGAAGCTGTGCCCATTTATGTAGACAATCAATACGGAGAAGCAATGATTCCTTCTCTAACTGACGCCCTTCAAGCCATTGACACTAGGGTGCCATATAGAAGTGTCATTTCTCCTTTGGCTACCGACGATCAAATTGAAAAAGAGCTTTACAAACTATTCACAATGCAAACCAGAGTGTTTATTTTGCATATGCTGCCTTCCCTTGGCTCTAGGATTTTTGAGAAAGCAAACGAAATTGGTTTGATGAATAAAGGCTGTGTGTGGATCATGACCGATGGCATGACCAATTTGTTAAGAACGTTGGAGCCTTCAGTGATTGATTCAATGCAAGGAGTGATAGGTGTGAGACCTTATGTTCCGAAAACAAAGGCACTCGAGAATTTTAGAGTTCGATGGAAAAGGAAATTTTTGCAGGAGAATACGTCTCTTTTTGATGTTGAATTGAACATTTTTGGGTTATTAGCTTATGATGCTACAAGGGCGCTGGCCATGGCAGTTGAGAACGCCGGTATCACAAGTTTTGGCTTTGATAAGACTAATGTTTCTAGCAATGCAACTGATCTTGAATCTTTTGGTATCTCTCAGAATGGTCCAAAACTTCTCCAAGCTTTATCAAGTACAAGATTCAAAGGGCTTACGGGGGACTACATTTTTGTTGATGGGCAGTTACAATCTTCAGCTTTTGAGATTATTAATGTCAATAATGGAGCAAGAGGGGTTGGATTTTGGACACCAGAAAAAGGACTGACGCAGAAACTGAGTTCAAATTCGACTACAAAATCCAAACTTAAACCTATCATATGGCCAGGGGATTCTACTTCTGATCCAAAGGGATGGCAGGTTCCTACAAATGAGAAGAAGCTACGCATTGGAGTGCCCGTAAAGAAAGGCTTTAGTGATTTTGTGAAGGTGACAATTGATCCAAAAACTCAAGAAACTTCTGCCAATGGATATTGTATAGATGTGTTTAAAGCTGTAATTCAGGATTTGCCATATGCTGTCGCTTATGATTTTATTGCCTATGCTCAGCCTGATGGTACCAGTTCCGGTTCATACGATGATTTGATCTACCAAGTATTTCTCGGGGTAAAAAATCCATCTCTTAATGCTAATTAGAATAGTACTAGTCAAATCCTAATTACGAAACGTAAAAGTCTGTTATGTTTTTTTGGGTGATTTTGAACAGAAATTTGATGCTGTGGTGGGAGATACAACAATTGTGTTTAATAGATCAAATTATGTAGATTTCACACTGCCTTATACAGAATCTGGAGTATTCATGGTTGTGCCGATCAAAGATAGCAAGAAGAGAAATGCATGGGTGTTCTTACAACCATTAACATGGGAACTTTGGGTGACAAGTGGCTGTTTTTTCATTTTCATTGGATTTGTTGTGTGGGTTCTTGAACACAGAGTAAACGAAGATTTTCGTGGCCCTGCTAGGCATCAAGTTGGCACAAGCTTCTGGTTCTCATTCTCAACAATGATCTTTTCACAAAGTACTAAATGTCCCATCAACTTTTTGACTTCCATTAAATGCTAATGCATTCACATTCACCATGCAAGGCATTACATTGACGTTTTTTCTTTAACTTTTACGCATACAGGGGAGAGAGTGATAAGCAACTTGGCCAGATTTGTGGTGATTGTATGGTGTTTTGTTGTGCTCATTCTCACTCAAAGCTACACAGCTAGCTTGACTTCGCTACTTACTGTGCAGCAGCTGCAGCCAACAATCACTGATGTCAAAACGCTGAAAAAGAGAGGGGACACTGTTGGCTATCAGAAGGGTTCATTTGTTCTTGGAGTCCTGAAACAATTAGGCTTTGATGAGAACAAACTTCGAGTATATAATTCTTCTGAAGAATGTGATGAACTTTTCCAAAAAGGCAGTGGAAATGGCGGTATTGCAGCAGCATTTGATGAAGCTCCCTTCATGAAGTTGCTTATTGGACAAAATTGCTCCAAATATACCATGGTTGAATCAATATTCAAAACAGCTGGGTTTGGTTTTGTAAGTTCTTGAACTTTCTTCTGGCGTCATGGCTTTTAAGTTTTAGTCCATAACTATTTGTAATAAAATATCTAACTACCAACAATGGATGGATGAGTGGTTGATAAACGTTATCTGCCTGCAAATGAGGGCATTCGTCAAACACTTAAGCTGTCGTGCTTTCTAAATTAAGCAGAAGCACATCAATTACAACCTTTTCTTAATTTCTCAATGCTGATTTTCTTTTGTTTGGTGCTTTGCAGGCCTTCCCATTACATTCCCCTCTAGTACACGATGTTTCAAAGGCAATCTTAAATGTGACTGAAGGGGATAAAATGAAAGAAATTGAAGATGCATGGTTCAAGAAACATTCTAGCTGCCCAGATGCGAGTACCGTTGTTTCTGCTCGCAGCCTTGGCCTTAACAGTTTCTGGGGTCTGTTTCTCATAGCTGGCATTGCTGCAATTTTAGCTCTCATCATATTCCTGGCTGTTTTTGTCCATCAGCACTGGAATGTCTTGAAGAATTCAGAATCGTCATTGTTGTCAAGAATTCGCATTTTTCTCAGAATATTTGTTTCAAGAGACCTCAGTGCACATACTTTCAAAGACAAATGTGGCATCCAGGTTCATGGTATGGGTGCAACTGAAGCCTCTCCAGACAGTCGATACCCAGCCAGTCCTTCAAGCTACTCACAGCATGCAGATTCCCACTTTTTGTTCTATGGAGAGCAAGGAACACCCAGAACTGAGAGTGGTAATTCGAATCATAATCCAAATAGTCAAGCTCAAGCACCTCCAGAGATAGTGTCTGCCGTTGAGCTCACTAACCCAGATCAAGAAATAGCAAGAAGCCCCCAAGTAGTTCGTGAAAACAACTAATGCAGTTTAAATAACATAGCTACAGACCATAGTGCATCAATAGTTGGTCTCTAGAAGGGATGTTCTCATGGAAGAAATTCAGACCCGTAATGGGACCATAGACACAGTTGAAAAAATAAGCACATCCAGGGAAAAAATCAGTTACATTGGTTTAGAAGTTGATAGTATGTAACTGAAGCAGAGAGACTATCAATGAAGCTCGAGTGTTTTACCTGGCACCCCCTTGGCTTTGTTATATTAAATTATAACAAAAATTCAATTCAGTGCTCTTGCGATTGATGGAAATTTTACGGATTCATTGTGAGCATATAACCCTACATATCAGCTAAGAAACTCAGTAGGGGTGAGCGAGTTCCGTTCAACTCGTTTGTTGGTTTCCTTGGTATCGGTTCATTTTTTAAAATTCGAACCAAAACTGATTGGTTAGGAAAATTCTGAAATGAAATAGAACTGACCCATTCGAGCCGGTATGGTTCGGTTCGGTATCCTAACCTTATCTTTTGTACACAGTCATGGATTACCAAGAGAAGTATGCTATGGAAAATATTGTTCAATAGCTAGATTCATTCAAATAATAATAATTACTTCCTCCACAGACCAAAATAAAACCTAGTATTAGGAAATATTAATTACTTTAATTAATTTTTAGTTAAAGACCGAGAAATTGATGTTTGGACACTGAGAAAATGAAAGAAAATGCTAAAGATGAAGCGAGAACTATATTCCAGGACTTTCTAATTCATTTTGTTGTTGCACAATACACTGAGAATAAAATGTACATGAGGTTTTATACATACAAGATTGCTGAGCTGTTATTCAACTCATTTTTAACTAATATAACACATGAGTAGCTGTGTAACCGTCTTATGCCAGCTGGCACTCCATGTCATCAATTCGCATCTGTTGACTGCAGCTGCTAGAATCCTCCGCTCTGCTGTCCAAGTTGCTGAAGATTTTGACGCTGACTACGAAATATTAATTACTGACTTTAATTAATTTTGATGCTGACTATGGCGAGGTAATTCTTTTTGTAACATTAAAGCTGTTTTTGTGGCTTTGATACATTGATTGCACGAAGCAAAAGATGTACGGATTTTTCTTGTGACTTTTTCTTTTTGAAACATATATGGTTTGATTTGGTCAAGGTAAACGGCAGATCATGAAATGAGACAAAAATGACGAAATCTTGGAGTTAGCAGAGTCTGACAATATCGGACTCAGACATGTCCCACTCCATTATTGAGTTTAAAGAATGGTTTGAGGAGCTTCAGACAAATCATATCTTTGAGTTCTGAGGTAACTACTCCAAAATTCTATAGTTCAAGGAGATTTTGCTACCAAGGCATTTAGTTGCCTTGTTATCTCATGCCACGGATGTACAAGATGTATGAGAATGTAGAGTTCAGACGAGGTGGGGATCCGAATATTTATAATTTTGCGTATCTTTTTAAGATGAAAAATAATTAATTTTAAATCAGTAAATACGAAGTTAAGAACTTTTGCTCCTTGATGAGCATAATTTATATACATATTTTATCTTTAATTATATAATTATTAGTTATTTTTATTTATTTTTTAATTTAATTAAGTTATTTTATTATGGGAAAAGGACACAGAGACCCCCAATGTTTGAATAAGGGACACAGAGACCCCTAACGTTTGAAAAAGGGACACAAAACCCCCTAAGGTTTCAAAAAAGACACTCAGACCCCTATTTATGTGCACAAGTACCATTATACCCTTATATCATATTAAAAAATAATTATTCATTATATAATTTATTCATATATTATTAATAAAATTATAAATATAACTTTATTACCCAAATTTTCCATTTAATTTTTGTCAAATTTTCTCTTCAATTAAATAAATTTAATCAATTGCTCAAGAATAAAAATAAATTAAATTGATTACTAATATAATATAAATAACAATTCTCCATTTAAACTTATATAATCAACAAAATAAAAATTTTGTAATTTAGTACAATTAAGATTTTGTAATTATTGTTGTAACCAATTTTTTTTATTTTGTTGATTATATAAGTTTAAATGGAGAATTGTTATTTTTATTATATTAATAATCAATTTAATTTATTTTCATTCTTGAGCAATAGATTAAATTTATTTAGTTTGAATAGAAAATTTGACAAAAATTAAATAGAAAATTTGGGTAATAAAGTTATATTTATAATTTTATTAATAATATAGGAATAAATTAGATAATGAATAATTATTTTTTAATATGGTATAAGGGTATAATAGTACTTGTGCACATAAATGGGGGTCTAAGTGTCTTTTTTTGAAACCTTAGGGGGTTTTGTGTCCCTTTTTCAAACGTTGGGGGTCTCTGTGTCCCTTATTCAAACATTAGGGGTCTCTATGTCCTTTTCCCTTTTATTATTAGGGAATTAATTGAAGATTATGGATGAAAAGTGTATAAAGAATAATAATTGGACAACATTGAAAATCAAGTCAATTTGTAGAAGCAACTAAGCAGATGTGTATGAAATTCAATCTGAAGAAGCCGAAGCCAATAAATTGAATTCTCCTTGCTAGTGCAAACAAAGAAGAAATTTAAAGCTAAAATGGCCAGCACGTGACAAGCAACTGCACGGCACTTAAAAGGGAATGAAAATTCCAAGTGGGCTTCACGGGCATAGGCTCAAAGTCGGTTGTGCTTGGCTTGTTTTAAAACCTTTTGACTTGAGGATTTTGTGGTGGAGTTGCAAAATAAAAAGAATTAGAGAGCAACCACCAGAGGAGGAGAGGGAAGGCTGGGAAAGAAGAAAAATTGGAGCAGCAATTAGGCTTCCCATGGCTGATTTTATTAATTTTGCTGCTCCTAATTTAAGTATGTCTAGTTAATTTTCTTATACTGAAATTAAGGTGAAACCATATTTAATAAAATAATTATCTTTTTATTTTATTAATTCTCTATATATATTCTTGGATGATTATAATATAATTAATAACAATAAGAAGAAGAAGAAGAAGAAGAAGAAGATACTATTAGTTACTTGGCAACAGGATTCAGCATTATGCAAAATTTGTTATACATTCAACTTTCCTCTCCTAAATATATCAGGCATAGGAAAAAAAAAACTGTTAATTAGAAATAAAGTCTTGAAAGCAACGCTATTAAAAAAATATTCAATTTTCTTACTGATTGTATGTTCACCAAATCTTCTGTAGATACCTTCATTTACTTTAACTAATTATTGTTGGTAGAACTGATCGATTTGCTATATATTATATTGTATACTCAGGAATAGAGTATTAGAATCCGATGATGGAGATTTCAGTAGTATATGTACGTGCAACATTTGATTAATTAAAATATATATATATTAAAACCCTAGGTAATGCATTCTGATTTAAATAATGTTTGCAAGTCAATAAGCTTGATATATTACGTAAAACACACTACTTGATCTAGAATTTTTTTTTAAAAAATAACAAAATAATGGTTGCTTCCTCAAGGTGAAACTGTGTTTTTATGGTTAAATGTTGCGTGTACATAGACCCATTCAAACGAGTTCCTCTAGAGAACAAAAGAAAATAACCTTGTAGTACTTAATTAATTATACTAGTAGCTTAATTAAAGAAAAATATTTCTTTAATATTGTCTTGATGCTGACTTTCACAAGTTCATTAATATTGAAGAATTTTGGGAATTCTGATTTTGTGTCCTTTGATACGTGGTAACAAATCGAATGAGTAAATGGTTTTGATTATATGGTCAAGGTAAACGGCAGATGATGAGATTAAAATAATGAGACAAAATTGAGATCAGACTCAGACACGTCCTACTCCTGTGAAATGTGAATAAGAAATTTCCGACTAGTCATTTCTTTTTGTTTCGAGATTGTCCCGGGTCTGTTTTTATTCAAGGAGTTTTGCTGTTAAGACAACAAGCTGTTTTATTTTATCTTATGCTATGCTAATTCCTGAATTTAGAAAGTTATGATGAAATATAAATAATAGTATTAGATGGAAGAGACTGACTACTTATTTGTAAAAGTATTGGATACAAATATTATATTGAAAAGAGTAGATTTATGTCTTTGATATAGGGATAGGTCTTGCATTTATTTGATGCAGATTCTCAAACTATATACCAACAATTTTTTAATCTATGATTTTAACTGTTTCAGTTCAGAATTCTTAGTAGACTCCATATTACAACCCATATTAAATAGCATCTGAAGACTGTAAGAAATTTAAAAGTGTGTGTGTGTACGCACACACGCGCACAGCCCAAATAAAAATGCTTTATAGAACCACGCTGATCTCTCCAATATAGATTGCTACCAATCCAAACTAAATTAGTTAACAATAATTTTGTGCCAAATTTTCATTTCTATTTTTTTTCTTATTTACTTTTGGTATACTGCATCTTTTTAGATTTTGTTATATGCACTTCTCAATCAGTAATAAATTAATTTATACACGAGGTAGAAATTCAATGGTGGAGAATGGTTGAAATTCCCCTCCTGTTTTTAAAATCCTTTCGAACTCCTTAGTGTTAAAGTTTAATGACGAAATTACTTTCTCTGAGAACAATTTAATCTTTTTAAATATGACAAAACTACGTTTTTGTTGAAGAATTGGCGGACTAAATTTTTGAAAGAGAAAAATTAATTTTAACACCAAAGAGTTTCAATGAATCTTAAAATTTAAGAGAGATTTCAATCATTTCAAAAACGAAAAAAAGAATCTCGATTATTTTCCCAAGTTCAGTGACTTAGGTGCAATGCATCGAGAGCAGCCAAAAGGCCACAACTTTACTGTTAAAGTGCTAAATGCGTAAGGAAGTGTATGTGATGATATGGCCAACCTACAGTATAATAGCATGAAATTTCTATGTAACCAAAGTCTCCAAATTAAAAGAATATTTCTACTACGTCTATGAAAATATACTTCCCATGCAGAGTCAATTACTTGCTTATTCTATAGGCATTAATTGTGTATTTCATACTTTACGAATCTTATAACACTGTACAAGAACAAAAGCACTCCATGACTCCGGTCAACAAAATATCAAAACCTTACGTACTGCTAAAATAAAGCTTCAAAATGATGAGACTAAACAACCCAACAAAAAGTTTTTCCCATTTCTTCTTTCGGATTCCTCTAGTGATCTTATTCTTCTTGAATAACACAGCCCCGTCAAAGGCCACAACAATTCCAGTTAATGTTGGGTTGGTTCTTGACATAAATGGAGATTCCACTTTAGTTTCTTCGGAGATCACGGAAGTCCTTCGACTGAGTTGGTGATCCAAATCCTAATCCGAATGGCCACCTCCAAATATGGCGCCTGCTATTGCCGAATTGAACTCACTAATAATCTTCATTAGGCAAGCGTTGATCGATGATGATGATGATTACTCAAAAATTGTCGAGAAAATTACAATTAAAAAACCATGCCTATAAATCTATCTCACAGAACTCACTTAGAAGGGAGATAAAACGAAATTACGCGGGACTGTGGCGTGGCCATGAATAAAGACAGAAAACTGGAATAAACATAGATATTAAATAGAGTTATTCAATTGAATACGAAATTACTTCGATCAGTTATTAAAACGAAATTTCTTGGGACTGTGACTCTGACTGAGACCGTGATGTGGAATTCTAATTCAAATTTCTGCTGCTCTTGCAAACACCAATTGAATAAGTCGTATAATGAGTTGGTTAAACTTGGAAGTCAACTTCTTCTGCAAATTACATGGACCCAAGATTAAACAATAAATGAGAGAGAATGACACCAAGACTCAGATCAAGACTTCTAGGATTTGTCCAAATGTACTCGTAGATCTTTTTAAAATAAACACACGTATTTTTTTTTTTAAATCAATGTCATAAGGTTATTTGGATGCATTCAATAAAACCTTTTGAACTCTTTTTTTTTAAAAAAAAAAATATATATATATATATATATATATTCACAAAATAACATAAACTTGGCAAAAGAATTAACAAAAGCGCTGCACGCATATCATTGATTACCACAATCCAAACTTTGGGAGTCAGGGTATGCTTTTCAAAAAATAATTAAAAAAAACATTTACATATATATTAAAAAAGACACATGTTAATTAGAAATAATTAAAGTCTTGAAACCAATGTCATTAAGGAATTTTTACATATTATTAACCAAAGTCATCTGCAGTTAATATATATTTATCTGTATTAAATTAGAACATACAGAATCCGATGATGGAGATTTCACCAGTAGGTAACAGCAGAAAAGTTAGACACATGCAGCCTTCGATTGAAATTTAAAACTCTAGCGGCTGCCTTGAGAATCTTTGCGAGTCAATAAGCTTGATAGATGGTCACGTAAAACACTGTACTTGATCAAGAAATTTATTTTGACACGACAAAGGATGCTTCCTCGAAGTAAAGGTAATGTTGTTGTGATATATTAACAATACTCAATAGCAAGACTCAATTCAAATAATATTAATTACTTCCTCCACAGACAAAAACAAAACCTAGTGTTAGGAAAAATTAATTACTATAATTAATTTTGACGCTGACTAGGAAAAATATTAATTACTTTAATTAGTTTTGATGCTGAGAATGGCAAGGTTATTATTATTGCAAAATTAAAGCTGTTTTTGCCGCATTAGTACGCTGTACGAAGCAAAAGATAAACGTATTTTTCTTGTGACTTTTTCTTTTTGAAATATATACGGTTTGATTTGGTCAAGGTAAACGATAGATCATGAAATGAGACAAAAATGATGAAATCTTGGAATTAGCAGAGTAAGACAATATAGGACTCAGACATGTCCGACTTCATTATTGAGTTTAAAGAATGGATTGCGGAGCTTCAGACAAATCATATCTTTGAGCTTTGAGAGAACTAGTCCAAAATTCTATATTTTAAGGAGATTTTGCTAGCAAGCCATTTAGGTGCATGCCTTGTTATCTCATGCCACAGATGTAAAGATGTATGAGAGTGTAGGGTTCAGACGAGGTGTGGATCCAAATTTTTATAATTTACGTATCTTTTTAAGATGAACAATTACTAGTTCTAAATCAGCAAACACAGACTTGAGAACTTTTATTCTTTTCCAATTCCACACATCAGGTTTTGGCCAAACGACCGCCAAATATGACTTCAAACTCTTATTATTTGTACTCATATATCGATCAATTATTATTAAAAAAAAAAAGGTCAACATGCATAGCATGGAATCAATGGAAATGAGGCAATACAGCGGTACCCTAGACTCCGTCGACTCCTAGATAGACATGCCATCGATGTATGTGAAATGACCAATTTGTGATATTTTGTTTTGCTAATTGCAAGCTACAACTAGATAAGATTAATTTGACAAATATAATAGGTTGAAATTTCCCTCCAACCGGAGTCACTAAAGACTTTTCTCCTTTTCTTTTAAAATAAGAAATGCCACGGTTAGTCCAACCGCCCATGTGGAGGATGTCGTACCAGCGACATCTCTATATAAACAAGAGCTATCGGTCGTCAAAATATCAAACCTTATTACTAATTAGAAGCTTCAAAATGACGAGACCAAACAACCCAACAAAACTTTTCTCCTCTTTGTCATTCATTCTAATTCCTCAAATTATCTTAAGCTTGTTCTTCTTCACTAACACAGCCATGTCTCAGAACACACCAGTTCCTGTTAATGTGGGGTTGGTTCTTGACATAAATGGAGCAGTTGAGAAAGTAGCTTTGAGTTGCATCAACATGAGCCTTTTGGATTTTTATAACACCAATTCTCACTACAAAACGAGGCTTATTCTTAACACCAGGGATTCCAAAAGAGATGTTGTTGCTGCTGCTGCTGCAGGTACGTACCCAATCATTATTCGCCATCTCTCGCTTCTTCTTAATTTATAGTAATTCATATTCATTTTCTTTTGATCTGAATTTAACATTTAAAGTTTCTCTCATATACGTATGGAAATACATTTTTATTCGCGTATGTACAATAGCTTACCTCTTTATTACAAATTGATTTGTTTATTAATGTAAATCACATACGAGTAAAAGGCAAATATCAGGATATTAGAGTCAAAAGATTTAGCATCTTTTCGGCAGCTCATTAACCAAAGCCAAGTTGACAAAACTGTTTAGTAAGTAAATGCACAGTAACTTTTCTTCGCCATCGTAAGTAATAATATATCAATATTTAACTGTTTATTAAAAAGAAGCTCTAAAAACACAGCAAATTATTTCTACTTGACTGCTAGTTATGTTTTATTAAATACCCATTTAATTTTACTAATTAATTGCTAGAGTTTCCATTGGATGCTTAAAATCCAAACTATTCATGTCTTGACCGTCAAAATCCACAGCTGGCATCACTTGGAGCTGAAAACGTGTATGAAAAAAATAAAATAAAATAAGATAAGAAGAATTGGCGGTACTCATTTTATAGAAATTGTGTACAATATAAAAAAAGCTACCCAATTACTTAGCTGTAAATAAGCAAAACCGTGACAAGTGAAATAACAATAATAATTAAAAATATATATATTAGTTTCAGTTATAATTATGGATTTTGGGCTTCATCAAGTAATTTTTAAATATTAATTTTTTTTATTTGTCCATCCGAGCTTTTGGGCGTTGTCCATTACTTATCTTTGAAAATAAAAATTCTACTCATACCAGTGATAATAACTGTGGAATGCTTTTCTTTGAGCAAAAACAAACACACAAACAAAAAAAGAAAAAAAAAAAAGGAGTCTCTATTTACCTGCAAAATTCTTTAGATTCAGTATAATAAAAAATACTAGTGACTAATTTCACTATATGCCGATAATTGTATGGATGCTTGCCATGATTCTGAAGCATTTCAAAAATAGTGTTAAAGTTGTGAGCTAATTAGACAAATGTTATGGGAGAGTATCACTCTTCATAACATAAGCAATATGAAAAAGATTTAGAAAAAAATAGTTACTAAAAAATTGAGCGAAAGGAATTTCATTCTTTATCTTGAAACTTGTCGACCACATTACTACCATACATTAATATCCATTTCTTGATGCGATATAATTATATTATGCTCATTTATGCTAAGACTATCAGTACGATCAAAGAGAAAAACCTCAAATTTGTAATCGACAATTTAAAGAATAAGGGGAAAAAATGCTATTTTAATTTTTAGTTCTAAATTTGTGGAAGAGCAAGCTTAACTTATCCCACTTAGGATAGAAAATGAGTTGATTATGAGTTTACAAAAGCAAATAATAATATAACTAACGTGGCATATGGCATAACATTATTATATTTTTTGATTAATAATTATTTACCTTATCATTAATTTCACTGTTAAGAGGGATTTGTGTTGCAAATTGCAACATTAATTACAGGAGCCGAACAACATTAAGGAACCCAGGGTCGATAAAGGATTATTAAAGATTAGGGACTAAATTACTATTACTACTAAATCTTTTATTTCTTGAAATTGGAAAATTTGATGCAAATTGAATCACAATTTTCTTTGGTCAATTCACAGCTCTGGGCTTGCTAAAAAATGTACAAGTACAGGCCATGCTGGGATCAGGAAATTCCATGCAGACCAACTTTATAATTCAACTAGGCAACAAATCACAAGTGCCCATTTTGTCATTTTCCGCAACGAGTCCTTCGCTTACTTCCATTAGGAGTCCATACTTCTTTAGAGGTGCCCTAAATGACTCATCTCAAGTTGGTGCCATAACTGCAATAATCAAAGCCTTCGGTTGGAGAGAAGCTGTGCCCATTTATGTAGACAATCAACATGGAGAAGCAATGATTCCTTCTCTAACTGACGCCCTTCAAGTCATTGACACTCGGGTGCCATATAGAAGTGTCATTTCTCCTTTGGCTACCGACGATCAAATTGAAAAAGAGCTTTACAAACTATTCACAATGCAAACCAGAGTGTTCATTTTGCATATGTTGCCTCCCCTTGGCTCTAGGATTTTTGAGAAAGCAAACGAAATTGGTTTGATGAATAAAGGCTGTGTGTGGATCATGACCGATGGTATGACCAATTTGTTAAGAACATTGGAGCCTTCAGTGATTGATTCAATGCAAGGAGTGATAGGTGTGAGACCTCATGTTCCGAAAACAAAGGCACTCGAAAATTTTAGAGTTCGATGGAAAAGAAATTTTTTGCAGGAGAATCCGTCTATTGTTGATGTTGAATTGAACATTTTTGGGTTATTAGCTTATGATGCTACAAGGGCACTGGCCGAGGCAGTTGAGAAAGCCGGTATCACGAGTTTTGGCTTTGATAAGACTAATGTTTCTCGCAATGCAACTGATCTTGAATCTTTTGGTATCTCTCAGAATGGTCCAAAACTTCTCCAAGCTTTGTCAAGTACAAGATTCAAAGGGCTTACAGGGGACTACACTTTTGTTGATGGGCAGTTACAATCTTCAGCTTTTGAGATTATTAATGTCAATAATGGAGCAAGAGGGATTGGATTTTGGACACCAGAAAAAGGACTAACGCAGAAACTGAGTCCAAATTCGACTACAAAATCCAAACTTAAACCTATCATATGGCCAGGGGATTCTACTTCTGATCCAAAGGGATGGGAGGTTCCTACAAATGAGAAGAAACTACGCATTGGAGTGCCCGTAAAGAAAGGCTTTAGTTATTTTGTGAACGTGACAATTGATCCAAAAACTCATGAACCAACTTCTGTTACTGGATATTGTATAGATGTGTTTAAAGCTGTAATTCAGGAATTGCCATATGCTGTCGCTTATGATTTTGTCCCCTATGCACAGCCTGATGGAAGCAGTACAGGTTCATACAATGATTTGATCTACCAAGTATTTCTCGGGGTAAAAAATCCATCTCGTAATGCTAATTATAATAGTAATAGTCACATCTTAATTATGTAAAGTAAAAGCCTGTTACTTTTTTTTTTTTTTTTGGGGTGATTTGAACAGGAATTTGATGCTGTGGTAGGAGATATAACAATTTTGCTGAACAGATCAAATTATGTAGATTTCACACTGCCTTATACGGAATCTGGAGTATCCATGATTGTGCCGATCAAAGATAGCAAGAAGAGAAATGCATGGGTGTTCTTGCAGCCATTAACATGGGACCTTTGGGTGACAAGTGGCTGTTTTTTCATTTTCATTGGGTTTGTAGTGTGGGCTCTTGAACACAGAGTAAACGAAGATTTTCGTGGCCCTGCTAGGCATCAAGTTGGCACAAGCTTCTGGTTCTCATTCTCAACGATGGTCTTTTCGCAACGTAATAAATGTCCCATCAACTTTCTTGACTTCTATTAGATACTAATGCGTTCACATTCACCATGCAAGGCATTACATTGACGTTTTTCTTTAACTTTTACGTATACAGGGGAGAGAGTGATAAGCAACTTGGCCAGATTTGTGGTGATTGTATGGTATTTTGTTGTGCTTATTCTCACTCAAAGCTACACAGCCAGCTTGACTTCGCTACTCACTGTGCAGCAACTGCAGCCAACAATTACTGATGTCAAAATGCTGATAAGGAGAGGGGACAATGTTGGCTACCAGAAGGGTTCATTTGTTCTTGGAATCCTGAAACAATTACGCTTTGATGAGAGGAAACTTGTAGTTTATAATTCTCCTGAAGAATGTGATGAACTTTTCCAAAAAGGCAGTGCAAATGGCGGCATTGCAGCAGCCTTTGAGGAAATTCCCTACGGGAAGTTGCTTGTTGGACAACATTGCTCCAAATATACCATGGTTGAACCAACATTCAAAACATCTGGGTTTGGTTTTGTAAGTTCTCGATCTTTCTTCTGGCGTCATGACTTTTTAAGTTTTAGTACATAGCTATTTGTAATAAAATGTCTAACAAGCAAGAATGGATGAATGGATGGTTGATAAATATTAGCTGCCAGTAAAAGAGGGCATTCGTCAAACACTTAAGCTGTCGTGCTTTCTCAATTAAGCAGAAGCACATCAATTAAAACCTTCTCAATTTCTCATGCTGATTTTCTCTTGTTTGGTGATTTGCAGGCCTTCCCATTACATTCCCCTCTAGTACATGATGTTTCGAAGGCAATCTTAACTGTGACTGAAGGGGATAAAATGAAAGAAATTGAAGATGCATGGCTCAAGAAACATTCTGGCTGCCCAGATGCAAGTACCGTTGTTTCTTCTCGCAGCCTTGGCCTTAACAGTTTCTGGGGTCTGTTTCTCATAGCTGGCATTGCTGCAATCTTAGCTCTCATCATATTCCTGGCTGTTTTCGTCCGTCAGCACAGGAATGTCTTGAAGAATTCAGAATCATCATTGCTGTCAAGAATTCGCATTTTTCTCAGAATATTTGTTTCAAAAGACCTCAGTGCACATACTTTCAAAGACAAAGGTGGCATCCAAGTTCATAGTATGGGTGCAACTGAAGCCTCTCCAGACAGTCGCTACCCAGCCAGTCCTTCAAGCTACTCACAGCATGCAGATTCCCACTTTGGTTTCTATGGAGAGCAGGGAACACCCAGAACTGAGTATGGTAATTCGAATCATAATCCAAATAGTCAAGCTCAAGCACCTCCAGAGATAGTGTCTGCCGTTGAGCTCACTAACCCAGATCAAGAAATAGCAAGAAGCCCCCAAGTAGTTCGTGAAAACAACTAATGCAGTGATAAATAACATAGCTACAGACCATAGTACATCGATATTTAGTCTCTAGAAGGGATGTTCTCATGGAAGAAATTCAGACCTGGAAGGGACCATAGACACAGATTAAAAAATAAGCACATCCAGGGAAAAGAGTATATACATTGGTTTTGCAGTAGATAGCATGTAACTGAAGGCAAAGAGAACTGTTAACGAAGCTCATTTTTTTTAACTTGGCACCGCTTGGCTTTCTTATATTAAATTATAACAAAAATTCAAGTCAGTGCTCTTGCTATTGGTGGAAATTTTACGGATTCAGGGTGAGCATATAACCCTGCATATCAGATAAGAGACCCAGTAGGGGTGAGCGATTTCAGTTCAGTTCGTTTTGTTGGTTTCCTCGGTATTGGTTCATTTTTTAAAATTCGAACCAAAACTAATTGGTAAGGAAAATTTTGAAATGAAATAGAAACTTACCCTCGAACAGGTATGGTTCGGTTCTGTTTGGGCAAAATGCCCAACCCAAATTGTCCAATTACCTCTAGCCAGTAACCATTGTTTATGTATCATTTATCTAATTTTTAGGAAGACGTGCAATATTATTGGGGAAAGTTAAGAAAGAATGATATAGACCTGTGCTATTTACAGAGAGAGATACGCTAATGGATCAAAAGACCACGATACACTGATTACAAAACTTTCCTAATCATATTTTTTGTACAAAGCATAGATTTACAAGAGACATGTATTATGGAAAATATTGTTCCAAACACTCTTTCAGCTTTTGAAAAGTGACTGGCTTTGAAACAAATGAGTCCATACCATTTGCAAAACACTCTTCTGCACTCTCTGACAATGCATTTGCTGTCATCTGTATTTTTCATAAACTAATTTGTTAGTACATGGTAATAGATCAGTGTTTGTGGGTTTAAAGAGTAAAGTGCTCACCGCAATTATTGGTATCCGCTTAAAATGATTTGATGAACCTGAGGAAGGCATAGCTTGCTCAATTCCGGCCTCAGCAGCAGCATCCCAATTGCCGGTATCTTCAAAAGAGCGAATCAATCTTGTAGCTTTTAGGCCATCCATAACTGGCATGCAGACATCCTGAAAAAGTCATATGACTAGTGTTTACTAGAACTTTTAAATTGTCAAGCTTAAGAATGACTAAATCCTAACATTCCAGAAATTACCATCAGAATGAGATCATAATTTTGGCACTGAACCGCATGTACAGCTTCAACTCCGTTATTCACAACATCTATGCTATGGCCTAACTGCTTCATCATTGACTTTGCCACCATCACATTAATCTTGTTATCTTCTACCAGAAGGATCTTTGGTTTTGGTTTTGGTTTTGTTTCAGGTACTTCTGCACTGCTGCTGGATGGGCTCTGGGAAATTCTGTCAGGTTTCTCCTGCATTTCACATATTTTTTGAGGTTCATTTGTCTTAGACGTCTGAATCATCTCTCCATTAGCCTCTGAGTGGCTTGTGGACTCCGTAGCAGGATTTTGGAACCAACTGGTTGTCTCAACATGACACTGTTTTCCTCTAGAAACTTGTGTTTCATTTTCAGGTTCAGGGCTGTGACTAAATGAGCTTTCAGGTTCTGATAATGTCTCAGCAACTTCAGCCACTGAACAGGCATCTTCAAGTGGAGCTGTTTCTTTCTGTCTATTATTAGAAGGAAATGAGTAAGACGTCTCTGAGAAGCCATTGACTTTATGTGCACTAGCAAAGCCGATGCTATTTGGTAACAATTTTTGACTCCTGCTGGTTCCATTGGAAGAGAACAGAGAGCCTAAAGTCCGAGGTTGGAATTGGAAGAAACCTGCTGTCACGTCATCTGTCACAGAATCGTGATCAGCCATATCTGACAGATCATCAGGATCATCAGAATTTTCCTCTATTGGAGAAACCTGGTATGGGAGTATAAATGTGAAGGTAGATCCACAATGTACTTTGCTAGTCACTGTAAGACGACCGCCCATCAGCTCAACCTATTACAAATGCATAGAAATGTTAGCATAATGGTCAACAATTTGATGCCGTTAAGGAATAAACCTTCACAGACGACTAGCAACACAAAATCAATTACTTGAAGTTTAATACTTGCAAGGTGAAAGGTAAGGAGAAACTTCCAACACAAGGTAACACAATTAGTTATAGCAAGAAATACTTCACCAGCTGTTTGCATATTGCGAGGCCAAGTCCTGTTCCACCATACTTCCGAGCATGATCCGCACTGACTTGCATGTATTTTCGAAAGAGAGTCGGCAAAGCATTTTCTGTTACATGAAAATGAACACACCTAATAAGTACAGTTTAAAGCAAAATCAAACCAAAGTTTTATGACAAACAACTTCAGCATAATGCATTGGTGTTACCTGGTATTCCAATACCAGTGTCATATACATCACAACGAATCCAAACTGTGGCTTCTAAATCTTCATCCATTGAGTTTCCATGACTAACCGGGGTGCCAGGGTCATCATCATGCTTATGATCTTGGTAACCTTCGCCATGCTTTTTATCATGAAAACCATTTTGGTCACTGGCAGTTTGAGATTTTGGTTGATGTTTCTCTTCTTTCACTGCATCTGTTGTAGACTGATATGCTTTTGACTTTTGTTTCAATCCTTCTTTTGCAAAAGGAGGCTCAGGTACCACATAAAGCTTTATCCCTACCTTCCCCTCTGGGGTAAACTTGATCGCATTACTGCAAAGCATATGGATCAATTTAATAACATCCTTCGCAAAATTGAAAAACTTAACTACCTTGCTTCATAGAAAATTGATAATCTGTGGAAACATAAATAAAGTACCTGATCAAGTTGGTGAGGATTTGTCGAATTCGTAAAACATCTCCAATGACCTGAAAGTGAGGCAATATTTTGAATAATGATTTGCAGAGCTGAACGTATGACATGCCGTGTCCATGCGCAACAAAATTGTCAAAACGGTTGAGTGTCATGAAAATCTCACCTCAATAGGAACATCATCTGCTATATCTCCTTCCAGCATAAGAATCTTTTGCAGTGAAGCTGCGGCAGTTTGAAGGACATGCTTTACAACTTCTCTTGGCCGGAATTTTGCAGCTTCTAACTTCATAACACCTGTACAGAAGAGAAAAACATAAATTTTGGAATGTAATATACTAATTATAGTAATGAAAGCTTTTGTTATCTCCACAGTCAGTGAAAGGTAATGAATTGCCAACCTGACTCGACCTTGGAAAGATCTAGGATGTCATTTATAAGTTGAAGAACCAAATCTCCTGAAGATATCATAACACCTAATAGTTGTCGTTGCTCCCGATCAAGTTTTGTGTTGGAAAGAATCTCAGCCATGCTAACAACTCCTGTTAAAGGAGATCTAATCTCATGCGACATGGTTGCAAGCATCTGTTTTGCTCGCATTGTCTCCTCTGCAAAAAGTATTAACACATAACTAGAGCGTCAACATTGCAGCTGCACAAGCCTGCCTCATTATAATTCAAAATCGCTCAAGTTTACACAAAGTAAAATAACCTGTTATATGAATCGTTTTATTCAGCTCTGTTTCCTTGGCCTTTTGTACTGCTATTTCCTCGCGAAGCTTTGCCATCTTTTCTCTTTTCCTGACCTGTTGTAAGATCAGAAACATAAGAACATGTTCTGTTTACAGCAATCAAAATCCTGAAATGAATTTATTTACCTGGTCAGTTACGTCCATTCCCATATAGTTTACACCGATTGTTTCCCCTGACTTGCTAAAGACAGGTTCCACGTATATCAAAAATGTTTTTGACCCAAATAACTCAGTCTCAAATGTAATTTCCCTCTTTGCGGGTAATCCTTTTTCCAAAACCTCTCTTTTGAAATCTTGAGATTCCTTGACACCAGCTCCACTAAAAATTTCAATGTCCGTCTTTCCTAAAATGTCCTGAAAGCTCAATCAAAAAATATAATGTACCGTTTAGTGAAAACACTACTTCAAAGAATCCTAATCAAATTAAGGAGCATGCTCTTGAGTTACAAGCTAGCAATTAAATAAAACAGAGAGCTTGAAACATAATGACTTTACGTCAACCCATAAAACCTTGAATAAATACTTCAATCGCAAGTTGTTACCTCCTCATGCAAACTTGGAAAATGGTTATAGATAAAACGATAGCGGAGTTCTTTGTCCTGAGATAGAAAGATTTTCAAAATGTTAGTTCCCCCAGCTGAAAGATAAATTTTCATTAGATGTATGACGTCTCTGTGATAGTTACCTGATGCCCCATAACAACTGGAGCATTTTGAAGTACAAAATGTAAAAAATTATCCGCTCTTTTCAGAATCTGAGATAACTCTTCCACTGGAGAGGATTGCTTTTCAAGGTTTGTAACGCTTTCATTCAACTTCTCCATGAGTGCCTGCTCCCGCTGGCCGCTGGCCTCCAACATTTTCTCCAAATCCAAGGCCCGTTGCTTCCAATACTCAACAGTATCATACTCAGCATCTACTTCAACCCTCTTGCTTTGGAAAATAACATCATTTTTCCTCGGACGAACATCTTTCCACATATCACTAAGCTCATCCATGATAGAAATGGGACGTTTATCACCCCCATATCCTTCTTCCTCAAAACGGTGTTCCTCCAATATCTCCAACTTCTTCAGCTCAGACTCTTGCCTTTGTCTGCTTAAGTTGTCGAGCTCTTCCCTTAGAAGACGGACAGCATTTGATTGCCTATACTCCCAGTGTTTTACAAGGTATGCCATCTGAGAAGAGCCCTTGTCGGTATAATTAGTCAGCTCCAGCAGGCGCTTGAAATCAACTATAGTCTGATCTTCTGGGATTGTCACCTCCTCCAACATATCTTGACCTCCTCCTGGTCTTTCTACATTGAATTGCTTATCACTTCCAATATCTTCAGGCCACATCGAAGGGAGCCCTTCGATGTCCATGTCTTCTATTAGATCAGTCTCCATATTGCAAACCGTTAAAAACTTCTGTCTCTACAAGACTACAACATCGATGAGCATCAATATTCCGCTAAACCATTCTTCAATTTCACTCCGTTTACCATATAATTGAAGCAAAGATAGAACCAGTACAACTGCAAAAAATTTCTGAACAGGACTTAGATTTCAGTTTAGTAAGAAAAAGAAACTAGATGCATGTTACAAACAAATTATGAGTAAAATTCAATTTATTTGACAAAGTAGATGGAAAGGAAGAATTTGAGCCTACGCAAAAATTAATCCAGCAAATATGTCAAAATAAAGAAAAGAAGTTACTGATTTAATTATATTACACCATCCAGAAAATGGAAAATTAAGAGGAAAAAGGAATAAATAGGAAATAAAAAATCCCCTCAGGCAACCTATTCTACATACCAAATCACAGCAATCATAAGGCAGCTAATGCTAAAGACATAAAGAGAACAAAATAAATGTCCTGATTCCTGTTCACTAATTGCCTGAACTGCTAAAATTAACAATTGGCAAAATTAAAGATCATGCATATTTATTGGTACGATGTGATCATCGATCAAAGAAGCTGATATGGGGAAGAGAAAAACAAATGAAAGAAAGTTTATAATAAAATCCTGTTGTACTCAAAACCAAATTTTGTAATTGGAACAAGAACAAAGAGATAATCACTTGCATAAAAAGAAAAAAAAAATTGAATTGTGTCACATTTTGAAGTAAAAAGAAGAAGAAGTGAAATTGATTCCAAATTGTAATGAAAATTCAACCCAATGAAGCTGAGATACATCCAAAATAAAAAAAGAAGACAAAACCATCAACCAACCAAATTCAACCTTGCATTTCCAGAACTAATTATTTATGAATATGCTAACCTGTTGACTGTTGTGAATGAACCCACCAATGAAAGAAGTTGAAAAGAGCACTGTAGATCTGAAGAATCTCTTTGTCTTCAACTACTGTTAACTCAAGAACCTTTCAGTGGCAATATTGAAGAATAAGAGAGAAAGGGGGGGGGGGAGAGATTATAGCATTACCATGTGATTTAAAAAAAATTAAAATAAAATAAAAGAGAAACTCAAGAAGCCATGTGCATGTTAGAGGTCAAAAACATTACAAAATTCTGAGGCCCTGGCGCTTTTATTTTGATACAAATATTTAATTCCTTAATCATCTCTCTCTTTGTTTTGTTTGTAACGCAACATCCATAGCTCCTCCCTCTGCAAAAACTCATTAGTCTTTTGATTGAATCAAACACATTCATATGATCAACTCCTGCTTTCTGTTTTACTCTTTCTTGTTTCTCATTGCTTTACAAAATCAACACCCCAAAACAAAATAATAATAATAATAGAAAGAGAGAAGAAAATTTTAGAGACAAAACAGAGTGTGTTTTGACGTTGTTTTGTATTTTTAAGTAGGGAGGACGTTGTTGATGTTCCCCGCCTTTTACTATTCCTAGGTGACGTGTTGGGACGGCGCGTGTGATAGACGCGGAAGTTTTGAGAGTTTTATATGACAACAATGTTAAAATTGAATGTTAAAACTACTACACTTACAAAAGCTTTAGGAAAGAGGGTGAACACTCTTATTTATAACCTAAACCTTAGATTTAAACATGGATTAGTTTTAAACTTTTAATAGTTGATGGTTTGGTTTGTTTTAACTATAGTTAATCGTTATTTATAAAAAAAAATATAAACGGTTAATTGTGGTTAAGTTCTCTCAATTATAGTTTTTCAATTGGAGTAAAAATAGTGTTATTCATCTCAAATTATTTATTTTAAAAAATTATTTAGCATTCATCAATTAGTTTAATGGGGATAATATAATTAAGTCATTTGAATTTTATAAAGAATTAGCAATCAATGAGTGGCGTATCATTTGAAATAGAATTTGGGATAAAAAATTTAAAATGTCTATCAATACTCTTACAATTGGAGTGCTACTTTTAAAATCAAAATTTGAAATTGGATATAGCATTGTCAACCATTCGACAATGCTATCAACGTTAAACTATAATTTGACAATACTACCTTGTCTCATTTTTACAGTTTTAAACTTGCAAACATTAATACTTGAGAAATATTACTCTAGAATATTGTAATATCTAAGACTTTTTTGATGATTCAATTTATCCATATTTACTAGTTTAGTTTTTCTTTTAGTTGCAATAAAGTTATTTGATAGTCAAGTTAGTGTTTAATGAAAAGAAAAATGATGAGAAAAGAAGTTCAATTGTAGAATTTTATAGACTGGTTAGGAGTAATTAAATGTTCATACCCCATTTGTAAATATGGATAGATATAGTAAGAAAATAGGTAGGAACGACCAACATTCGCTTTTTGAGCGTTCATGATTCATCTTACAGCCATGATTAAAGAATTTTGGATAAAGTAATTGAATCACTTACTTGCCAAGTATGTGCATTATAAATTAATTTGCATTTAGTGGAGTAAATATTATTAAATTTATTCAAAAATTATAAAATTAGCTCAAAAAAACCTAAAAACAATATTTTTAAGATTGACCCAAATTGTAAAGACTCGATTATTCTTTGATGTTAGTGAAATCTTAACCATACTATTATTTTCTTACACAATATTAGATGTTATTAATTCCTAATTTGTAAGTAACCACATAACTTGTGAATGTGATTAATTAAAATAGCAGCAAGATGAATGCACTTGTTTGATGACAATATACCGTTTGTTATTAGTGGGAAACTAACAATAAAAAAAAAATCCTAAATTTTAACTAATTAAGCGCTTCCTTAATTATTAATCGTGTTTATTAAAGATTCCTTGATGGGTTGGTTATGAGGTTTCATTACTGAAATTATGAATATTAATTTCAGCACCTTTGCAGGGGGGGAAAAAAAAAGAGTACACAAAAGAAGCATTCATAATAGTTTAAATTCGGCAACCAACTGTTTGTATAAAATTAGTTGGAGAGACATGGTGTGTGATAAATGACAGTTGCTAAAAATAATTTATCCAGATTACAACTAAGCCATATTCTGTTCTCCACTGTCTTGCATTTGGGACTTGTATTTGTTTGTCCACATAGCAAATTCCTCCATGTGACCTCAAGTGTGCTGACTCAGCTACCCGCCACATCATCACATAATGACCATGTGGCTCACCACCCGGGTGACATGTGGCTCAGCTTGGGCCCACCACAGATGCATAGGGTCCTTATATTTATTGATTAATTACACGTCAAACTCTTAAATATCTTTTTCAAAGTTCATGCCCAGAAAAATTGGATTGCCAGATAACATTTGCTCATCAATAATTACTTATATTAATATGAGAGAAATGATGTAGACCACAGGCCAAGTTGCATATTCATCTTTATTCCCCCCACCCCCCCAAAATTCCTTTTTCGTTTCCCCCTTTTGCAGGAAAGCAAAAAAATAAAAATAAAAGTTTATATATTCAATTGATTGCCGCCAGTTTAACTTTGTTTTGACAGATTGCTCATTGCAAATATTTTATTTTTTTTTATAAACGTGGACACCTTGCAGATAGCCAATCATCAATCAGATTAATTCTTCTATTTGTTTGCTTTAACATTGCTACGCAGCCTACACTGGCTAGTCAATGGTGTATAAAATTTGGGTCAACTACAGAAAAAAGAAAAAAAAAACTAATTAAATAAATGCAATGGAATCTGACTCTTAACTTTTTGAAGTCTCTCATGCTAACCTATATAAAATATATAGAAATTTTTTCGAGGGACAATGTCGTTATCTTGTGAAATGAGGACTTGAATTATGGATGTATACAGATATTGATTATTGATATCAAAATTTTAGATACGAGCTTTACAAGATGCATACTTTAAGTAATACAATCTGTTTTATATATAGCACTATAACGTTGCTTAATTTTAAGCAATAACAACAAAATAATTCTTAGAGGCTAGTAGTCTATAAGGTAAAGAAATTTATCCTATTTATAGCCCATGTAACCCATGTTTACTAGCTACTATAAGAACATAACTTTTCTCTTAGCATGAAATCACTATTGAGCTCGGATGTCATTTTGTTCGCTTCTATGGTTAATTTTGTTTTGATACCACTTATTGGGGGTGCTAAGCCTACGATATGTAATTGTATAATATTGATAGTAAATGACTAACTTATTTGATATAGAGACATATCCAATATATAAGCTCAAATTACTCATTTTTGTTATATGCTTGTGAGTGTATTAGTACATATGGTTTTTATTAGGTGCAGAGATTCACAACTTGTAAAATACAAGCTACTTAAGCATAGATACAATTTGACCATATAAATATGGGGGAAAGCCATTTTCCCCCCTACAGAAATCAGAATATATCATTTACTCCCCTGCTGTTTTTATAATGGCCAAAAACCCCTCTGACAGCATAAGTTTATAATATTACCCTTATTTTTAACTACTCTTTTATTTATATTTATTATAAATTAAATAAATCACATGAATAGAAACTAAATAAAAAAATTAAGTATTAAAAATAAGAAATGTATGTTTTGATATGAGAAAAAATTAATAATAAAATTTTTTCTTGTAATTATTTATTTTGTGAGCATTTTCTTATAATAAATATTTTGTAATATTTTAAAATTAAATGTAAAAAGATAGGCAAAATATTTTATTATTTATCTTATAATAAATTTTTATTTGTCATTCAAGTTTTCTTATAATAATTTTTTTTATCATTTTATAATAATTTTCTTATATATTTATTATAAGAAAATTTTATAAATTAAATAAGTACAAGAAAAAAATTTTATTATTAATTTTTTTCTCATATCAAAACATATATTTCTTATTTTTAATGCTTAATTTTTTATTTAGTTTCTATTCATGTGATTTATTTAATTTATACTAAATATAAATAAAAGAGTAGTTAAAAATAAGGGTAATATTGTAAACTTATGCTGTCAGTGGAGTTTTTGGCCATTATAAAAACAGCAGGGGGGTAAATGGTATATACTGATTTCTGTAGGGGGGAAAATGACTTTCCCCCATATAAATATCTTGAGTTTCTAATTAGCCCCCATTAAATTATTAAAATAACTCCTATATATTTATAAACTTTTAAAATTTAAACTTTAACTTTAAGAATTATAAAAGCCTATACGTGAATTAAAAAGAATGACAGCCCACCACCAAAAGCATTTTTATATTTTAAAAAATAGGATTATTTCTTCTAGTTTTCATAAATAATAGTAGAATGAATGTTTTTAATAATGAAATTTATGAAGAATCATCTTTTGGATGTATGGGATCATTAACAGTTTGGTCTTTTATGTAAGAAATAATACATTGAATAATAGTGATAATTAGTTTATTGCATAACATTTTTTAAATATGAAAATGCGTCGAGAACAATTATAAATGTATTACCAAATATTTCATATATTCAAAGTTTAATTTTTAAATTTTGCAATTGTCTAATTTTGACTCCTATAAATTATTTTTTTGAATCTGCCCCTTATATATATGTGTGTGTGCGCGCACACATACACTTACTTTATTAAAATATCACAGTTCTTTATATTTTAGAGTTTGGTATTGCCCAGCTTAAGTATGCTTTTGAAATATCTGGACATTTGCACTAAATTATTTATATATAAAAACAAAAACAAAAAATCAACTCGTTGCATACATATATGATTTAAGTCAACCTTGTTGGTTGAAGCCTTGAAGGTGTATGTGTTACACATAAGTCAACCTTGTTAGTTGAAGCCTTGAACGTGTGTGTGTGTGTGTGTTGACTTAGAAAGAAAGCAATGTCTAAATCAATTGTGTATTATTGCTTAATTAACATTTTACCGCAAAACGAATATATATAATTTTCAAATTCGATAAAAAATTTATGTTAGATTCCCATGTCTTCAGCTTTTTATTCTTATCCGTATCTCTTACTTATACGTAATTGCTTCTATTGGAAACTACTCCCATATTTTGGTCTCACAAGATCAAAGATTAAACAAAGAGTACAAAATATATAGATGGTTGGATGCTAGATCTTGTGAATTACATTGCAAATTAATAAGAATTTATGTAATTTGGACGCTTAATTTCATTCACTATAAAAAAACACCAAACCCATGAAGGCATAAGAAAAAAAAAAAAACCAGACCACTTCAATATATATATATATATATAATGACATAAAATGAAAAAAAAAATTTCGTACGTACACTTTTATTAGGGACAGAGAATGTGATGTCAAGCTTATGCCCATCACGTTCTGCAAACGTTTTATTTTTGTATTATTCGTATTTTGTAATAATTAATTAACCTCCGATAGTCTTGAACGTCAGCTTTGCCTAGACACATAATTAACCTACACATTATTTTGTTTAATCGAAAGTAATCAAACAAATTACACATAATAATTTGGAATGAGGAACTTCTTATTTCATTAAACTAATAAATCAGTTAAAAATAAAAACTAAAAACACTCTACTAAAATTTATATACTTTTTCATTTTTTTAATAAATTTTTTACCATATTAAAATAAGAGATTCTTTACTAAAAACGACTCATCAAATATTTCTTATTAAATAGTAACTCATCAAACAATATAAGACTTTAGTTATATTACATGATCATGTAATATATATAATTCTTCTCAAGCCGTTAAATGAAAATCTAACAGTTGTGGAAGAATCATCAATCATGTATCTTATATGATTATGTAAGATAACAATTGTCAAAATATAAATATTCTTATCTTTGTAGAACAGCATAGATATCATCAATAAACTCATATTTTAATCCTTGATTCCTTAATTACAACATGTACATTAATTAATTAATCATATTATATGATGAAGTTAATGTCTGCTAGCTGCACCATAAAGTAACAAGTGGCAAGAATTGATTAATAAACTTAAACCTACTTTATAACGGAGCAGTGAAATTTAATTTTATAAGTAACAGGTGGCGAGAAATGAGAGTGATTGGACGAGACAACTTCCATAATACGCGGATTAAGATAATAGCAATAATAATTTTTTTGATTAACGTGATTCATTCCCTTTTCACTGAGTTTGTGAGAGATAGGTCTTGGATTAATTAATATTATTTTCCTCATTATATTACTTTAATTTTTTTTATTTCACACGGCTTCAGAAAATTTTAGCTATATACTCTAATAATATCCTATTATTAAGAAAATTATAATATTTTTAAGTTATATCATCCATCTTAAATTTTTAATGTAAGTCCATTTCGTATGCTATTTAAGAAAGAATTGGGTATTTCAGTTAATTTTTTTTATAAAGAAAGGATAAAGACTGTTGATCTCATTAAACTTTCCCTTTTGTTAATAAGGAACTTATGTCATCCATTCACCAAATCATTAACTTTTATTAAAAAACGATAGAATTATAGTAAATTGATCATTTTATCTTTGAAACTCAATTTAAAATAAAAAGACATAGAGAAATTATTAGTCATAAACCCTAAGTTTATCATATTATAGAAAATGACACAAAAATTTGAATGTGTTTAATTTTAATTCTACTCTAAATTTATAATTTGTATCAACCATTCACCAAAATATTAACAACATTAGGGATATTTACCATAATTCAATTAAATTGTCATTTAACCATTGAATTCAAGTACATTTTTTTTGTTTTTACTTTGTACCATAAATAACAAAATAAGATTTAACTTTTATTAATTATTAAATCGAATTTAAGGATTGGATTGATTGGGTGTTTATGAATTAGGGTTTATGGTAATTTGTGAATTTAATTTGATTATGTAAAATTGTGCGAATAAACTAAAGAGAAATTTTTTTTAATTAAGGAAAAAATAGAGTTTTAATTGAATTTAGTTGAATATTGGTTATAAAAAAAGGTTTTTTATATTTTAAACTATTATTTTATTTTGTATTTAGCATGATAAATGTCTAAATTACCTTTATGACATCATTAGTTATAAGCTGCAGCTAATGTTTTGATAGATGTTTGATACAAATTACAAACTTAGGGTGGAAAATTGAACAAATTCAAATATTCATAATATTTTTTTATAACAAGATAAACTTAAGGTGGATGGTTAATAATTTCTCTTTTGTTTTTTTATTTAGCATATGAAATGTCTAAATTATTCTTGTGACATATCACTTGCTAACGGAAGCTAATGATTTGGTGGATGAATGATAAAAATTGTAAATTTAGAGTTGATGGATCATATAACCAGAAAGTGTTGTAGTATTTTTTGATAACATAACAATTTGCATGGCTGATAATTTTTCCTTAATTTACAAGTAAAATGACAATCAAAAGCTCCCAAGGTGGGTTCAAGTCCCGGTGAAATCCTTTCTCCTTCTGAATATATGATGTTTAGTATTTAGATGGGAGCTAACTTCTCCCCTATTAGTTTGTGGGGGAAGTTACTGATCCTCCAAAATTCTAAGAAATCTGTGAAAATTGTGTAGTTTGTAAGTGATAAATTATGGGCTATATTGATATAAAGATAGCTTTTATTAAATTTTGATGGTAAAAATCTTACTTGTATTGATTCCCTTTTAAAAAATAAGTTTAATGACATTTCCGGAATGGACGTGTTACGTGTACGTAAACTTCAGTCGTTGTTTTCATTTATTTGGAGACGTAAAAGATACTACGTTTTCGTATGTACACAATGGTCAAATCTGCTTTATAAAATCTTCTATAAAAACCAGTTCGCATTTATAAATTAGGGAAAATAACGCCAGAACCTCATAACTATCCTAATGTATAGATAATTTACCTCAATGTTTCATGAATTAATAAGCATACTCATTATAGTTTAGATTGCCGCAATTGATGACGCTTATGCCACTCCTTGCTGCTCTTTGTATAAGGTATGAATTCTCTCATGATTTTAACTTATTTGATTTTTAAAAAATCTTTTATCACGTGTGTATTTTCATTCATATATGATCAAAATTTACTTTTTTATTATGTTATCATTTATTAACTATCAATCATATGATTATATTTGCTTAGATAAGAACTCATATCATATCAAAATCTTGATCCTACGTATTCAATAAAGACTTTTTGAGCCCATCACATTTTTCTAAATAATATATAGTTTGAAAATTATGATAAGAATTTATAAAATCTAAACAAAGTGTTTGGTTATATTGATATGGACAACACAAGAATTATCTCTACACTTCTAATCGTATATTCATTCTAACAGCAGATTATTTAGCTGTAACTATCACTTATTCAAAAATCCTTAGTTTTGTATTTTCAAACTTTTCTCGACTGTAAACATCACAACACTATTTTTTAAGATTTGTAACTATATTTTGTTAGTCCTTTATTGGATATATACATTCACTAATCAATGAAAAATGTAAGCCATTACTCTAAAAATTCAAGCTATGTTACATTCAACCCATTTGATATTTTGATGTCAAACTCAATGAAAAAAAAAAGAACATGAAAAGTTTGTGCAGAGAGAGAAAATATGTATAAAAAAATAAGTGCATGATTATTTTGGTGAACTCGTAAGAATGCTTCAGCTTGTGTTTATAATACTTAGTTACCTTCCAATCATGATCAAATCATTCAATTAGCTCAAATATATATAAACTTTCTAACACTTACAATACAACATGTAAGTACGTAGTGTCACGGGATAAGAGGTTACGACCCCATGAGACACTCCTACGTCCCTTTCTATGATATTGAGCCAAGTGGGACTGGAACAATATCGATTGATTCGCCATATCTTAATTCACTAGGAGAATAACTATAGTTTGTATAGGATTAGTCCAGATTCCTTTTTAATGTTAAGTCTTTGACCAGCAACAAGGTCCCCAAACTCAACTGGATTGGCTTGCTTGAACTCTAAAAAGTCTAACTCTATTAAAAATCCCACACACACTCTAGGAGAACTTCTCTTACAACCAATAAGACCATATCGTTACTAGCGTGCAAGCACGCATAACGGCCATCACAGTTGCGATATGTGACAATAGGCTAGCTAGACAATATATCTAATTAGAATTGGATGGAATTTGTTACATAACAATTTTTACACTATCATGATACAAGGACTATATATCTCTTTAGATCGACTATAAATATTTATATATTCTTCATGATTATCCCAACATTTAAAAAAAATGGAACACTTTAATCTTAACAAAGCAATTTAATTTAAAATTTTAATTATTATTTTAAAAAAAACTTTTTAATTGTAAAAGAATAAAAAGAAGAATCAATGGATCATCAGGCTTGTGCATGAAAGTTTTTGTTATGATTAAATCACTCGAGGTCGGTTAATTAGACGCCAAAACGCATGTGAGGGCGCTTGGAACTGTGTCGTACGTCGGGTGATATTTCATATGCATGCCTAGGGTCTAATGGTATTCTCGTCAACGTGGCAAATAATGAGTGGGGTGAAGGTGTGCGAAAACCCAGAAAACAAAATTGAGACAGCACGCTGTTGCTCAAGTACGAACTCCACTTGAGTTGGGATTGGAGCCTATAGCAGTTAAGCAGCAGCCCAGCAGGAGAGACGACACGAAGTCCACGAATGAGTTTTAACTCTGTGGGGCTCACTCGCTTGTTGCTAGCTGCTGCTTTCTGCGTCCTGGTGCTGTAGAAAAAGAAAGCACTTTCTTTAGCGACAGCTCCTCCTTCTCCACTATCTTTTAATCGTGCACGTACACAAACCACTGTTTCGCTGACTCGTGGTGCTTTCATTTGATTATTTTTTCTAAATTTTCCTCTACCCTTTGTCGTGGCATTTGCGGGGCCCACATACTGGGACATCATGTGACAAGGAAGAGGTCAACGACTGTGTTAATGAAGAGTTGATATTTTACATTTCATCAACGCCTCCACCCTAGTAACTAGTAAGATTATATCGTCTGCTCAATCATTACTATATTAACATCATATAATAATAATAATAATAATAATTCATGCAGCTCAATCATTAAATCCATGTTTCATACGTAAGAGTACTCGTGTATATCGTAAGTATATTATTCGTATGTTTATTTCATAAAATTTGATTACATTATTATTGAGAATATAACAACGATATTATTAAACACTCATTATAATATCGTTGTTACTAAGAATTTTTGACAACCCACATTTTGTTACTTAATATTTTGATTGATATCATTTTACTACTAAAATTTTAACATTGTTAAAACATTGCTGACATCAAAAGATTATTTAAAATTTTAAATTGAAATAATTTTTGTATTTTCTTAATTTTTTTACAGGTTTTTATCTTTTTCTCTGGACATTCGATTCACAAGCCTTCTTATATTTTTTTATTTCAGTTATTAGAATTTTATTAAATTAAAATATTCTTAAAATAGGATTATGGATTTTCTAATAGAACGATAATAATTGAAAAATTTTCATGCTACAAACAAACTAATTCATTATATAATTTTCACTCATACAAATAAATTTCACAATATTTTGGGGGTATTATTATGATTGAGCTTAATATGATAAAAATTTATTTGTACAAGTAAAAATAATATCATAAATTAGTTTGTTTATGTATGCATGCAAATTTTCAATTACCATCACTCTATCAAAAAGCTAGAATTTTATTATGGTAATATTTTAATATAATAAAGTTCTAACAACTAAAATAAAGAATAAAAAAACTTCTCATAAATTTAAAGTCGAAAAAATTAAAATTCAAAAAAGAACTAGCAAGATAATTTTAGCCTGAAACTCTTCAAATATCCTTATGAACTTAGAAATTTTCTTAATAGTGTTAAGATTTCGATAGTAAAATATAGTTGTCAGAAATTTTAACGGCGAATTAATATATCAGAAAACTTTTGGCAGATTTTTTATAATATAAAAAATCTGAAACTATGCAAAGCAAAAACGAATTGGCACTGTATAGAGAGATTGCTTTCCATAGTTTGATATATCGATGTTGAAGGGACATACCTCATTAGACGATCTAATGCAAGCTAAGGACAAAAGTAGTAATCATATTCCATACAACCACAACATGAAATTAAAAAAACCAAAAACAATCCCACAGACTACGGGGAAGCAAATCTACAAGTTCAAGCACGATAACCACTTACTTTTTAAGGCTTGGTTTACTGTAATGTGACTTAAAAACTAGTGAAATAAAGTTGTAGCGTAGAGCAAAAGTTGATAGTGGTGCAAAAAAAATTGACTTTAAAAGTTAGTAATTTTGACAAAATAGTAAGAATTGTAAATATATTTTTCATTAAATAATCGGAGTAAAATTACATTGGCTTCTAAAACATAATTGTAAGCTCTCATCAAAACCTTACATAAAATTACAACTATTGAATAATAATTATACCAAAACAAAGCTTAATTAGTCTTCTCTATCTTCATCATTTTAGGGGGAAAAAAAATCACCCTTAGGAATGCACATAAAGATTTGAACCCTCGATCACTTATCTCAAAATAGTTTGATTTTTTTTTTTTTTGGGTTGATTTCAATGTGCATGAACATTTTATTTTGATTTAGATTATACACACACGCACCCATACGCTTAAAAGTTAAAGGCAAAATCATTAGCATGTCAGTGTCATTTGATGCAAGTAGTAATTAACTTTTGATGCAGAAAATAGGGAGAGTGGGCAACACAACTCCGGGATTTCTTATCTAATCAAAGCCCAATCAACAACCCGCAAATGGAAATGGCAATATAATTGAGACAAATTTAACAAGATGCATGTCACTCTCATTACGCATAAAGGCAATAATTTTGGTTTCCCGATGAGGAATTACAACTTGTTTAGACAGAATAATCGCTTAATCACAAAGCACTAACAACTATCTTTGATCCTCTATGCATGTCATTGCCAGCAGAAAATCTAGTAGCCCTTTTTGTTCTCTCCTTTGTGTACCCTACTCCTAAAGTCCTAATGAACTTTATCAATATGCCTTTATGGGCAAAAACTTTTATTTCCTTTTGCTTAAAGTTGCACAAGCTTTTGAATAATTACCTTTTTACACCCACACCTGAAAAAAAAAATATATTGAGAAATGAACATCTCCGGCTCTCCGCTACCTATAATGCACGAAATTTCCTTTTTTTTAAAGTATAGTGCAATAAGGTTTGTTTCGATCCCCTTTTCATATAAAACAAACTCGTAAAAGTTTGAATTTCCTATGCATTATAGATTATTATTTATTAATGCTTTTATCTTATAGCACCTATTATAATTTATAATGACACATCAATCACTAATATAAATTTATATGTTTAGAAACCCATAACTTAAATTAATCAAATATAAGCCTCAGCAGTACGTTAACTAATATATGCAAATACACAATACATAAGTGTCTTCCACGTGGTATTTTACGTCATTTAAATTGAAAAACACACATATAATTTAGGTTTTAAGTAATGGAAGTTATAAGCAACTGAAAATAGATAAGTTGAGATCAAGTGGATGCACAAAAAAGCAATGAAGTGGCTTTGCTTTACGCTAATAATATGGTCGAGCTTTTTCGTTGGCTTGCTTCTTCTTTCCAATCATCTAGATGAAACTCAAGCAGCCGCCTAAGATTAACATTTGCACGAAACTATATGAAAAAAAAAAAAAAGAAAAAAAATTGTCATATAATCCAATAATTTTCTTCATAATCTATGATTATACTGGTTATGGAAATGCAAACATCGTACATATTGTGAATATGTTTACTTATGTGCGTCCCAAGTCATACAATGATTGGCTTAAAATAAAGTACAATGATAAGTAAATAGATCAGGTCAGCCTTTAAGGCCGAAGGGACCAGTTTTTAAAGCATGTGCTTTGCCATGTGACGACTTGGAAGAAAATACATAAAACAATGTGATGATTTAGAGCAAACAAAATTTGCCAGAACTAACAAAAAGTTATTTGCCACACTACAAAGCATAATGTGCCTATCGTGATTTCGAGT
Source organism: Citrus glauca (assembly GCA_029633175.1). Classification (NCBI taxonomy): domain Eukaryota; kingdom Viridiplantae; phylum Streptophyta; class Magnoliopsida; order Sapindales; family Rutaceae; genus Citrus; species Citrus glauca. Next base: position 3,591,358 of record JAQOOD010000001.1, read on the forward strand.
TTGGGCCAGTATAATTTATACCAACAGCCCATTTTGGCCCAAATATAAATCTATTTGTTAAGCCCCACTTGGCCTATTTCTGTTTCTTAAAGGCCACAACCCACAAATAAATTTTTTTTATAGAGTAATAATACAATCACAAACTCTTGTATAAATTTATTTTGTACAAATTGATGTGGTATGATAAGATTGGTTAAATTAAATATCACTTAGCCCACATAATTTATTTTATTAATTTATATTTTTATTCAACCAATGAATTAATGCCACATCAATTTATACAAAATAAATTTGTATAAGAGTTTGTGGCTGTATCATTACTCTTTTCTATAAACTGTATACTCTCGTTCTTATACAAACTTACGTGGAATTAAATATATATAATTAGTTGAATAAAAAAATTGTGTAACTCATATAATTATTTTTATTTTTATTTAATAAATTTATTATGTCATATTAATTTGTATAAAAAAATTATATGTGTATCAATTGTTCTTCAAAAATAAGAATCATGGGTTGATTTAATAAATTTTAACATACTAATTCGGTTTGGGTTTTTAGGAAATTAAAACTGAAAAAGAAAACAATAACAGTTTCGATGTTGGCTTTGTTTAGTTATGAAAAAATTGAACCAAACTAAAAAATATCAACCGCGAATTTCAGTGGTCAAGGACAATCGTTGCTGATGCTGTCGCAAGTGACATTAATCACTTGATACAGTTCATAAAACTTGTGTCACAAATGATCGTGGGATGATTACAAGAATAACCTTGCAATGGTGACTTATTGAAACAACAACTGTACGGCCTTATCAATCTTGTCGCACTGTTACACATGCCACATCACTTATTGTTAAGTACAATTAAACAAGTTTGGTCATCTCCTTTAATCTTTCGATAGGTCTCACGATAATTATTTCATAATTGTAATTTAACTTTTAATCACCCTTCCGCATCTCTCCCGAACCCTCGATAAAAGTATCGAAAGCTGGAAGCTTATTCCCGAAAGTAGAAATTAAGGAATAATTCCAAGCGATCCCATGCCAGTAGACCCCACTCAAAACTCTCACAGCCCCTTCTAATTGACTGTCATTTGTACTTTCCTCACTATACGTGACCCTATCATTTATCCTATGTACTTTTATTTTTTTCCTTTTCTTGCAAGAAAAAGAAAAAGAAAAAAAATCATTAGAATTTAAAAACATATACACTTAAATTTTTTTTTTGTCATTACAGTCTCTTGATTTAGAAACTTAAAAAAATAATAATAAAAATTATTAGAAATTTAATTGAAAGAGGGAGAATTGATGCATGTCGGAGGAATAACAGTGGATCTGAATTGGTTCTTGCAATTGATATTAACAGTATTTATAATCGCGTTCGGTTTGCTTCACTTGGTTAAGAATACGGCGTCGAAGTACTTCGAGGTCGACGCCAATTTCGAAGGCGGCACCACCACCGATCGCAGCAACCGACACGCAATGTCGTCGTCTGTTCCTTCGTGCATCGTCTGCGGCAATCCCGCCTCCAAAAAGTGTTCTCGTTGTAAATCTGTCCGTTACTGGTATATGCTCCTTGGAATTTTCCTTTCTTTTTATTTTAATAATCATTATTGATTCAATGTTTGATTTTTACGTTTAAACCAAAAGAAAAAGGAATTTTATTGTACTAAACATATTTATTAGGCATGTTAAATTTAAAGTATTTGGTATCTAATTATGAGAAATTTGATAACAGAGGGAAGGGTTTTGTTTTTTCTAATTTATGCTTAGAAACCGTTGTAATCAAACAGTGTTAACTTTTAATTATTGGATTCTATTAATTTTATTTTTGTTCGTGTAAATTTTTGTTTTATTATGAGATTTTTTCTTTTCAAGGATTAATCAGTTTGTATAACCAAGAAAGTTTTTTTAGGGAATAGGGGCAGTTTGCCTGTGTGCCAGCTTGAATTTGAACGCCATTCTGAAAATATTTAGCTTGGTTTTATGGATTTGTATAGTGGCTGTTGTTCACTGGATAAAACTTTGGATGGAATATTTCTCATTAAGTCTTTGTCTATTTATTAGCTAAAACAGTTCATGTGGTTGAGGCGTATATTAACAAAGAGTCACATGGATGATATTATGTTTATCAGATTAAATGGAATTACTAGTGAAATAATGTAGTGCATGGTGAACCAATATAAGTTAACGGCTGTCTCAGATTAAATCTTCTAAAGGAAAGCCCAAAAAAAAAATCAACGTTTAATCAAGAAATTAATTAGTCACTATCTTAAAATTTTGGAATGAACTATCTTTGGCAGTTTTTATCACCTGAGCAGTTAGAAGATCTGAATTTATCTAAACTCATAGCTCTTGATGTACAAGATGATCCTAGGTACTAATATGATTGATGCAAATATTTGTCCTTACCTTATAGAGTGAATTAAAGCTGTTATTACTTTCAATGCTGGCCGAAGACAAATTTGAATAGGTAATTTGAGGGATACCGTTTTCTGTTGTCTCTACCATCTGTGTTTTGTGGTAGGAAATTATTGCATTGCCTTTGTGATAGTCTTGATTCTGTTGTCAGTCTCTTTTATTAGCATCCTTGTGCTTTAAGGTTCTTTATGTTTCTGCCACAGTAGTTTAGTGTGTTTAATTCTATTATTTTAATGGTTGGATGATGGTTTGAATGCCCTAGCGTTTTCTTTTTCTTTTTTTGTCCCAAATTGAATTATTGCTTCAGACATAACACATTGCTCTCATTTCTAGCTCATCAAAATGCCAAACGAGCCACTGGCAGTCTGGGCACAAAAGAAAATGCAAGGATATTGGCAAAATAAATTCAGTGCAGGGTCCCAGAAGTGAATTTGGGTCAAAAATTTCCAGTGCTGGGGGTAAAAACTTTTCTGGGATTGCACTGGTTCCTACTCATGGAACCTCTAAGGTTATAAAAAAGCCAAGAGAGGTGAATGTTTGGACCTTTCCTTTTTATGTGCTAGTTGAAACAGTTTTCACATTTTCACTTACTAACTAGAATTTACTGTTAGATTTTCAGATTCTTTTCCCTTATGATGAGTTTTTGAAACTTTTCAACTGGGACAAGCCTGGATTTGCTCCTTGTGGCCTTTTAAATTGTGGAAACAGGTTTGCATTTGCCTTGTTTCTTATTTGCTATGCCACAAAGCTGTATGCTTTCAGCAGCTTCAGAGCCACACAAAATGAATATTGTGTGCTTGCACATTATAAATATTTTCACATGGAAACATATTAGTATATTGTGAATTCAAGATCTTACTTTATTTTTTTGTTTTTCATTATGTTCAGCTGCTTTGCAAATGTGGTTTTACAATGCCTTACATACACGAGACCGCTGGTTGCTTATCTGTTGGAGAAAGGCCATCGGAAAGAGTGTAATTCATAGATTAGAATCCTCTATGGCCTTGTCCTTTGGTTCTTACTTGGACAATTTCTCATCCATTCTCGGTTCTAATTTTCAGGTGGACATGATGATTGGTGCTTCCTTTGTGAATTTCAGACACATGTTGAAAAAGCAAGCCAAAGTTCGCATCCTTTTTCACCAATGAGTATCCTCTCACGGTTACCTAACATTGGTGGTAATCTTGGTTATGGAAGACAAGAGGATGCTCATGAGTTTATGAGGTTAGCAACTTGGTGACATGCAATCATTGATATTGTGCGGAATTAAATTGGGTTGTTAGTGGGTTTAGTTGAATATTTAGTTCAACATTTGAACTTTCAAATTCTTCCTTCTTGCAGATTTGCTATTGATACTATGCAATCAATTTGTCTTGATGAATTTGGTGGAGAAAAAGCTGTTCCTCCTAGGTCACAGGAGACAACACTTATTCAACATATCTTCGGTGGTCACCTTCAATCACAGGTGATGAAACTTATTGGTTTGAACCTTCATTTACTTGTTCTTGCTTTGTTCTTCTCTAAATCTGCAGTAATACCGTTTCTGCCAGCTTGTCAGTTTCTTGGACCCATTTTGTTCTTTACTGTCACTTTAATTAAGGAGTTAATGCATTTCTGAACTAAGCTGTTTCCTAATTTTGATCTGCTTTTTTTTTAAACCCACCTTAACTTATAGAAAATAAAAACATTGCGAGAAATGGTTAACACTTGAGTGGTTGAAGCCTCATATAGAATGAGAGTGCCACTTAGAATTGATGAACTGAGAGGTGGGAAAAGATGCTTGGCACTCTGAACCTTGTCTGATTCAATACCACTACAAAATTTCCTTTGGATAATTTTATTGGGCAAGAGTTTTGGAATTGAACAGTGGCAATGTGAACTGGAATTGCCATGTACACAAGTTGGTTTCTCCTTTGGATGGCTTTAGCATATCAAAATTATAGGGTAGAGACTTTCATGTGGATTTGTGTTATTTTCAACAGTTACTTCTGCTTGATGGTTTGTTGTAAGTAACAGTCCTAGTGTACGTCTAGCTTTAGTGAAATGGTCTGATATTTGTCTTTGTTTACAATTCAGGTGATATGTTCAAAATGCAACAATATTTCAAACCAGTATGAAAATATGATGGATTTAACGGTTGAAATTCATGGAGATGCTGCATCATTGGAGGAATGCCTTGATCAATTTACTGCCAAAGAGTGGCTTCATGGAGATAATATGTATAAATGTGATGGGTATGGTTGCTCTCTCCTGTCATGCTGTTGTACTGTAAAAGTCACTTATATTGGCTTCTTCTGGCTGGATGTTTTACGTTCACTTATTTCTTTATGTCACGCATACAAGAGTTGGCATAGTTTTTTAAAATCATTTTTTCCATCTTCCTTTTATCAGAGGTTTAACATATCTTCATGTCCAGCATTTATTTTGCTGTTCATCTGATTTAATTGTATTGACAATAACTCTTGATTTAGTGTATTTGATCTCATCTCGAGATACAGTATTAAATATGAACGCATTCCTTCTGACAGATGCAATGACTATGTTAAGGCCTGGAAGCGGTTAACCGTTCGACGAGCTCCTAACATTCTCACAATTGCCTTAAAAAGATTTCAGGTCTCCCAAATGCCCTTATTTGAGTTGCATCCGACAGTTTAAGCAATCTTAGGATTTTTCATTTTGAGAAATAGTTGTGATTCTCTGAAATCAACACTTGGCAATTTTGCAGAGCGGAAGATTTGGGAAACTTAACAAAAGAGTTACTTTTCCCGAGACTTTGGACCTAAGTCCTTACATGAGTGATGGAGGGGATTGTACAGATGTCTACAAGCTGTATGCTGTTGTTGTCCATGTGGACATGCTTAATGCCTCGTTTTTCGGTCACTATATCTGTTATGTCAAGGATTTTCGTGGACACTGGTACAGAGTTGATGACTGTAAGGTAGAGATTCTTAATCTCTGCCTCTCTCTTGCGTACACACTTATATTTATTATAATTTGTTTTTATATCCTTAAATAGTTGTACAAGGAAATCCATGTGTGTGATGGCTTCTGTTAGATTATATGGTCTCTGCTTAGATCAGAATTGGTGTACATTTTAACTAGGATACCACCTTGAAAAAGGCCCAACTGTAGATTGTGGATGAGTTATTCATTATAGTATCACAATGGTTTTGAGTGTCAGACATACGAACTTTGATGGGCATTCTATGTTCACGTGAGTATGTATAGACACGCACTTCTATATGAATATTTGCGAAGTGTTTGAATTCTATGTCTCATCTAACCTTCCTCTCAACTTTTAATAGGTTACTAGTGTTGATTTGGAAGAGGTACTTTCTCAGGGAGCATATATGCTTCTATATAGCAGGTGCCTTTTTTCTGCCCCTAATCTCGTAATTTTCTTTTTATTTTTTGGGTATGGGATGTGGTGGGGTGAGGGTAGTAATCTCTTGATAATCTTCTCCTTCATAGCACTTTAAACATTAGTAGAAAATTCGGCTCTAGAATGTGGTACCTTGATGCCTCGTAGAAGGTGGTGACTCAATTGTTCCTGTTTGCTGGTTATGCAGGGTTTCAGCACGACCTTCATATTTAGTCGATACTGAATCTTCGAGTTCAAGGAAGGAGGAGCCCAGTGCAGTTAATGCAGAAACAGAGCCAAAAGAAGTTGAATGCTCCTCAACCATGGAGTCAATTAATCCCAATAGCAGGTCTCTTTCCTTTCCATGTGATGACTTTTCGCATTTGAGGGTTTCAAGTTGCAAAAGCGAGTCAGCTAGGGTAATTGATCCTCAGGCGGTACCAGCACATTTCAAGGATACTAATGTGGGCAATATAGAGTCAAGTTCCAACGGTGTTTTCAGTCATGAAAGTCATTCTTCTTCTTTTGGCTTAAATTCTGAAGATTTAAGAGTAGATTCCATGGATGTGGATACGGCGAATGCTCAGTCAAGTTCGTGGGATCGGCAGGACTTCTCTAATTGCAATGGAAAATTGTCTGAAGCCAAGAGAGGAATTCAAGATGATAGTGATTCAGAAGCTGTGCTAAAAGACACAGAAGGTATGAATATAGTTAAATCTGAGCCAAGTTCACTTGCTGCAAAGGATATTAAAGTTTGTGGCAGTATTTGTCCTTGTCCGAGCGAGACGTCTTCAGCTACACTGTACAATTGGAAACATGAAACACCATTTAAGGGATTGGATGATGATGAAAATGGTTTCAAAAGAGTTGGAATAGAAGAAGAAATTTCCCAATAATCTGGTTGGTTGACATATTTTACCACTAATTCTTTCTTCAATATTTTTTAAGGATCCCCACCTTCAAAGGAAGAGGCTAAGTTGGGAATTCTTGTCTGGGGTTTCGATATTTGCAGAAATCACAGTCAATTGTACTGACTTTTAGATGAACTATTTATGTGATACAAGACTAAGGATATCAATAGATTGAAAACAAGAATTTTATATATATGTGGTTTTGGTTTTCCTCTTGTCTGTGAATATCATTGTTCTAGTATAGTTTTGCTTGTCAAACACTAAATACTAGGGGATCATTGAATAAATTGCCGACTCTCTAGACCTGCAAACAATCGCCCTTTTGCTAAATAATTTACTTTCTTGTAACTGTTATTTCTCTGATTGCCTAGTGACAATATCTTCTAGTTGCTTGCATATGGAGTTTAAATAATGTAATACATGGTGTGTTTGGAATTAAAGTGCTGTAGTTTTTAACATATAGCTATTGTGAAAAAAGCTTATAACTATCAAGTAAAAGTCAATAATATATTAATATGTAGTAAATATAAATTTTAAATAATAATTTTGACAAAATTATTAAAGATACAATAAATTTTTTATTATACAAATAAAAAATTGTATCAGTATATCTTTTAAGTTACAATAATTAGTGTTTATCAAGTATTTTAGTGTTGTAACTTAAAAATTACGGTTGCTCAACTTCAATTCCAAACGCTCTCATAGTCTTGTAGCTTTCACATTCACAACCTCACCGATGAGGTTGAAGATTATAGTATATAACTTTTTTCTTATTTTAGAATAAGTTCTCTTTTTATGGATCTAAATTTTACTCGAGATATATTATTAAGATAAATCTCGGCAGATAAAGTTTCAACCAAACTACATTAGTTAGAGATTCTCTTATTTCAAGCAAAATTTCGACTGTGGCTACATCAAAGTAAGTCCTAATAGACTTATGAGCTGAATTTCAATTAGTTCATATCAAAGCAGATTTTGAGAACCATATGAGGTAACCCGAAAATATTTAAAACAAAAAGAAAAAAAATGTAGGAAGCAAAACATGAATGGTGTGTTTTCTGACTATCAATTGAAATGGAAATTAGAGAATCTGAATAAATGATGTGTTTATCTGCTTGAGGAATTGAAATTTAAGTGTAAAATTGAGAATGATTATGGGAGTTTTCATTCTTATGGGATGTGATAATAGAAATTTTATTCTTTAGATTTACCATATTGCCCCACATAATTTTTAAAATTTTCATTTTATCCCTTTTTATATATTTAAAAATTGAAAAAAAAATCACCACGCATAGGATCAATCACTAATGCTACTCCTCACCGTTGCTGGTGCCCTTACTGCTGCAGTCGACCGTCAGTGATTATGATAATGAGTATTATCACTATCGTCATGATCATGAGCATTATTATTATTATGGTGATGATGATGATTTGTTTCTGTTGATGATGATGACAACAACAATAATCACAATAATAATAATTTGTTGTTGATGATGAATAATAAAAATTATTATTTTAATTATTTTTTTGTTGCTGTTATTGATTATTATTATTATTATTATTAACAATAATTTTTTTAATAATAATAATTACAATTATTATTACAAATAATAATGATAATGATAATGATTACCTAAGAACAATTTAATAATTCTATAAGTCGTTCTGATTTTAAGACAAAGAAATAATATCAATGATAATATAATTTATTTCAATTTCAATTTTAACAGTTTAAGCAGACGTTTTATTTTAATTTTTATTCATTATTATTATTTCAGTTCATTCCTATTATCCATTAATAAATGCGCCAGAAAAAAAATTGGCCTGATAAAGGCACAGCTTGTTTGAGTTGTGTGATGGGCTTCCGCACGTCTCAGTTTCCCTAACATTTTATGGGTTTGAAGAAAAAAGGTCCCTTTTGTTTTGTTATTAGGGCACTTCATGCTTGGGTACAATAGCATAAATTTTTGATAAAATTGTAAGAAATGTTAATGTACTCATTAGTTTATTTAAACATCAAAACAAATACAATTAATAATAATAATTGTCACATTTTTTTAGTGCAATAATAATTGAATCAATTATAATTTGGGATATTATCAAATACCTATAAAAAATTTCCTAACGCATTAATACACTACCAAGATTTACTGACAACTATATTTTAATATCTAATATTTCGGTTATTATTATTTTACCATTAAAACTCAACAATCTTGAAAAATTACTGAGGTCACAAGAGTATTTGAGGAACTTCAAGATGAAATTATTTTTCTAATTTTTTTCAAATTTTATCTTTTTCTCCATACATCCAATTTATGAGCTTTTTTTCTTTTATTTCAGTCATTCGAATTTTATTATATTAAAATATCTCCAAACTATAATTTTGGTTTATGATATAATTACAACAATTGAAAAATTTTCATGCATCCATGAATAAACTAATTAATGAAATTATTTTGATTTGAACAAATAAAATTCACCATATTAATATCATATAATTTTATGTTATAAAAATTATAATAAAATTATATATTATTATATTTAATTATCATTGAGCACAATATGGTTAAATTTATTTGAGAAGTGAAAATAATATCATGATTAGTTAGTTTATGGCCGCAAGAAATTTTTTCGATTGTTGTGACACTATTAGAAAACCTAGGATTTCTAATAACTAAAATAAAGAAAACAAAAAAGGCTCATAAATTAGATGTATAAAAATCTGTTAAAAAGAAAGAAACTAAAAAAATAACTTCAGATTGAAAAATACTCATATATTTTTGTGACTCATTAATTTTTTATTAGTGTTGAGGTTTTAATAATAAAAAAATAACTGAAATACTAAGGTTTCGTTTAGAATAACTTTTTAAGTAAAGTTTATTTAAATAAAGTTTTTGTTAGTGGAGTTTTTGTAAGAAAGATTTTTACTTAAAATATTTTAGTTGTTTGATTGTCAATAAAAATTTATATTAAAAATTAAAAAATTATTTTAATAAGTAATTTTTTAAATTTATGTTATGAAAATAATAAAATAAGAATGTTAAATAAGTAAATATATTTTAATATTTAAAAAAAATTAACTTCAATTTCTGAAAACCTAAAATTTAAATTTTTATTAATAGAGGTAAAATAATTTATTTAATATTTAAAAATTATAATAAAAAATAACTAAATAATACCAAAAATTTTAATAAGAACTTATAATATTAAATAAATACTTATGATAATTAGATAAATTATACAAAACACTTATTAAATAGTAAAATATTTTTACTACAAATTCTTAACGCTGGATTGAAATATAAACAAACTTTTTTAATGATATACCTGATATTTTTCAGCAGGACAGTCCGCATCTGACGGTGACGGTACACGCCATTTATCACTTGCTCTAAATAAAGCCGTACTCCAAAACCCATTTCCCTTGATCCAAGAACCGCGATTTTTTTATTTTATTTTATTTTATTTCTTTTCCTCTATTGATAAATTTTACCCTCGATATTATTTATTTATTTATCTGTTGATCCCATTTCAACTTGTTTAGTGATGATTTAAGCTCTGTCTTTCTCTTGCAGGTTTCACATTTTGCTACTGAGCTGAATTTCGATTCATTGAATCATGGAAACGAGCACTGATGCAGCAATATCACCGTTTTTGAGGTTGCTTTCTGTTAACTTTGAATTTTTATCACTTTTTTTTTTCAGAAGTATCAGATTTTGTAGTAATTTGTATACTAAAATAGTATAATTTTTTTAGCCTTCATTTTTCTTTTTGCCTTCAAATGCATTAAAGTGTGCTTCCAAAATACCTTTGTGTATTTGAAATTTTCGGAACCCGTCAGTTCTGCACATTGTTAAAATCTGAATTTTGATTTGTTTGCTTTCAATTTTCGAAATAAAAACTACATGGGTACAGAACAGATTTCTTCAACCGTGTGGTAAAATTAGTACCTCATTTCGAATTATTATTTTGTTTTGGCTTGATTTTGCATCCATTCTGTTGCCCAAGTTTTTCACCAGTTAAATATTAAGTATATTTGTACTGATTAAGTAGCTTGTTATACCAAAATGCAGTTTGTTTGCTGCCTTATCATATGGGGTTTCTTCAATGGCAATGGTTTTCATTAATAAGGCAGTTATCATGCAGTATGCTCACTCGATGACCCTCCTTACTTTACAGGTATTGAGTTAACGGCCAAAAAATGGAAATCTATATTCATTTTGTACTTGTATTTTGTAGCTAATGTTTGTTTATTGTGGGATATTAATTGGTATTTTGATTGTTTTAGCAATTGGCGACCGCGTTGCTTATACAAGCTGGTCGACAAATGGGATATACAAAATCCAAAGCAATAGATTTGATGACAGCTAAAAAGCTTCTGCCAGTTTCACTTTTTTACAATGCTAATGTGGCATTTGCTCTGGCAAGCTTGAAAGGGGTCAACATTCCAATGTACATTGCCATAAAACGACTCACACCCCTTGCAGTGCTGGTTGCTGGGTTCTTTTCAGGAAAGGGAAAACCTACAACTCAGGTTCATCCTACCCTTTCTTATCAATTGTCACCATCTATTTTCTGAATTTCTAATATCCATTTCCTGGTTTGTTATCGAATGTTTTCTGTGTAAATTTGGCCCTGTGGATGGAATGGTCAATTTCAACAATTTTCTAACACCTTGCTTAATCCCAAATGAGAAAATTGAGCATTGCATTCCCTTTCTTGAACCTGCACAATGAATTTGATTAAGGAGGTTGCTTTGAATTGGCAACCATCTGGTTTTAAAGTGGTTGCTTTTGTAATCCTTATTATAATAAATAGCATATCACATTCCTTCAGAGAAGCTTCATCATGTAGGAAATTCTCTTAATAACTGTGATTTTGTCGTTGTTACTTTTCAGGTAACACTTTCAGTTCTATTGACTGCTACTGGGTGTGTTATAGCAGCTCTGGGAGATTTTTCTTTCGACCTCTTTGGGTACAGCATGGCCCTGACCTCTGTTTTTTTCCAGGTCACGTTCTAAAGTTCTGTTTGCCATGTACGTGTATTTTATACTGCTGGTGGAAATTGTAGTGTCAGTTTTACTTATATAGGTGGTTGATCTAAATTGCAGACCATGTACCTTGTATTAGTTGAGAAATCTGGTGCAGAGGATGGGCTTTCTTCAGTTGAGATAATGTTCTATAACAGCTTCCTTTCTCTTCCATTTTTGGTATTTCTTATTATAGTTACAGGAGAGTTTCCCGGCTCATTGTCATTATTATTTTCAAAGGTCAGAATCTTTGTCCAATCTCTTTTTACTTAAACTCGCTCTTGTCTTTGTTGGAAAGCAATTTCTCTTTGACATTGTTGTGCCTGAGCAAAGAATCTCAGACTAATTGACTTTGCATTTGCTACTCTTTGTTGTTGTTCTGACAGTCATTTGTAACTGTGAATTTGTAGAAATAATAAATAAGAAAAGATTTCTTGCTAAATCCTTTATTCTTTATTTCATTTTATACCTTAATATGGATGTACACTCATGGACCTCTAACTTCATTCAGGTTCGGTTGTAGCCGTACTGACTTTTTAAATATGTAATGCATAGTTCATTACTTTGCCTTAGGTTTGCCACTCTAAATTGGTCAAGTCCCTGAAAGCAATGACCGCAATTCATTGATGTGTAAATTGACTTGTCCACTTGAAGAGTCAATTCTTCTCTTCTAATCAGCATCACAATTAAACTTCCACTAGTTCTTCATGAGTGTTTTTATGTTGGGATTGTAGATTGCTGGTGGTATTCTCATGCACAAAAGTAAAGATCCATAATCCTAATATTCTGCAAACAATTTTGCTTTAACAGTGAGTGATTTATTAACACCTGGAGCCTTTATTTAACTGAAAATTATCTTTATTTGCAGAGTAACTCCTTTTCTTTTTTGGTGATCCTTATTCTTTCTTTGGTGATGGGCATCATTCTCAACTTTACCATGTTCTTATGTACTATTGTCAATTCTGCTCTAACCACAACAATTGTTGGAGTCCTCAAAGGCGTTGGGTCCACAGTATGTACCAAACAACCTTTCAGACTTTGTTTTTGGTCACTTTTTGAGAAATGCAATAAGGAAAGGAAGCTGTGATTTTATCCATTTCCATGCCAACTATTGTAAAATTTTTAAATTTGTTCTTTCTCAAGTTGATAACAGTGGCATTTCGTTTTTCCCTCCTCAGGCCCTTGGTTTTGTCGTGCTGGGTGGTGTGCAAGTGCATGCTTTGAATGTGACTGGATTATTTCTTAACACAGCTGGTGGTGTATGGTATTCATACGCAAAATATCAGCAAAAGAAGAAGAAATTACCAAAATCTGATGTGGAGGCTCATCGTAAATAGATTATATGTGAGGATGCCAGTGGTTACTAACTTCTGCTTCCTCTTGCTGTAGGGTTGTGTCATTCATACCCCATATCTTTTTGTAGTTCCATGATTGAGTATGATAGCAATTTCTTGCCGAAACAGTACTCACTCGTATGCTGTATAAACAAATAGATTAACAGAATCATCATATATAGTTGATTATCTTGATCTTGTGATTTCTAGTTTGCTGCTTTCTGATAACATTCTGATTCTCTTTTGCTGCAACCACGTCTAAAGACTTGTTGTAGTGTGAAAATTGAGAATAATTGTACTAAAGCGTATGGGTATCTGTTGTCAAGAACTCAAGATCAAGAATAATTCTGCTAGAAACTGCTGGGTGGTAGTGTTTGCAAATCGCACATGCACTTGTTTTCTAGTTCTCAAATGACACTGCATATTTTCAGTAGTGATTTTCCTTTCTTTTGGAGTCTCCTTGTCTCCACTCTTTAAGCAAAGGTCTCAGTTAAGTCGAATTATTTTCATAGTCTAAAAAATGTCCACCTGTAAGTCCAAAAGTACAAAGTAGCTTCTAACACAAGTGATTCTTGGCTTCAGTATTAGATAGTTGACCAAATCGGAGAAAGGAAAATAATTTAACAGAAAATTTTGAAGGATCCGAGGACTACAAAATTTCAGGAAAATAAGAAAAATTTCAGCAAAATATAAATAAAGAGTAACTTAAAAGCGACGAGACAGTGACTACCTAGGTGAACGGAATGATGTGATTCTTATTATTAACAAGAAGTGACAGCAATGTCACTTTCTCCTTGCTTATCAGAACTTCTCCTCTTTTGTAATATTCTCATCTCATTAATTTTAGTTTCTTTGTTTGTCATTTTATCTTTTCACTTTCTTATTACATTTTAGTATTTTATCACGTTTTTGTCGGTTTCTCATTACACAATGCTTCGAACAAAATACGAAGCGCACAATTTTGGACGGATCGTAGGAAGCACCAGCTTGTTCGTACCACAAGTGACTGCTGGCTTCAAAATCAAACAGCTGACTAAAGTTTGTAGCTCTTGCAAAAGTTTTATTTTCCAAGAGAATAAGAACATGGAATCTCAGGCTTTCTTATTAATGGTTCAATATAAAAGAAACCCAGTTGGAAGCGGAGATGTTAATGACTCGAAAGGAGAAATCAAAGTTCAGTGATCTAAAAAATTGTAGGTCCCTTGCATAACTTTTAATTTTAACTTTATTCATAAGAATTGTAAAATTTTCAGCCGACAAAAGATTGGGCTGGTGGGAAGCAGCATGCGGTGGGCTTTAATTTCGAGTAGGGCATTGCTTGTGGGTGGTTGCTTCCCTTGATTCCAAATCCTCGCTGCCCACAAGTTAAAACAACATTTTAACAGTAGGTCCAAAAAAAACTTTCGCGTTTTGGTACAAATTTTGGATTCACCACATTTTATTTTATTTTTTTAATACTGGACATTAGATATTTTTAAGCAGCATTGCACCAAATAATACTGCAATATATAGGGGCGGATGCAATATGTGACTAGTGGGCTGCAGCCGCTGCTGGCTAAAAAAAAAAGGTTCTAAGAATAAAATAAAAAATATTTAAGATTTGTAAGTAGTTCTTATTAAATCTATTAAAATTGACCTTATAAATTTATAAACTCACAAATTTAAACTTTAACTTTTTTTTATACACTGATATATTACAATCCTGGTATTTACAATCAAAAATCTGTCGGGACTTATCCTAAATAATTCTATTACAGCACAACCCGAATATCAATTCTCACTAAACTAGAGGGAGATTTACCTTCACTATTAATATTAAAACTTTAACTTTTAGAATTATAAAAGCCTACACTATAATTAAAAATAATAATAGGTCATCATCACAAATTTTTTTATTCTTAAAAATATGTCGAGAACAATTATAAATGTATTAATAAATATTTTATATATTTAAAATTTTAGTTTTAAATTTTCACTAT
Organism: Citrus glauca; assembly: GCA_029633175.1. Classification (NCBI taxonomy): domain Eukaryota; kingdom Viridiplantae; phylum Streptophyta; class Magnoliopsida; order Sapindales; family Rutaceae; genus Citrus; species Citrus glauca. The sequence goes on from JAQOOD010000001.1 coordinate 3,606,395, forward strand.
TATGTAATTTAGCTCTCGGTAAATTATTTTTTTAAATCCGCCAATATACATATACTAGACAATTCAATTTTTTTTTTAACAAAACGATCAGGTTATAAATAGCAATCTGTTAAGGGATTTGATATCTGAAGCAAATTATAGACCAATTACTTGAAGGAAATTCTGGAGAAAATCTTTATTATGTTCCATGGGTTTCAGCTTGCCGTCACATTTTAAATGCTCAACCCTAAATTGGGTTTCCTTTCTATAAGCTAGTGTTAAGTGGTGAGCCATTTTTTTAATTTTTTATTTAACTTTTTTTTGATTTCATGTCACGGTGTGTGCAGATGTTTTATCTATTTTGATGAATGATTATGAAACCATTTTCTTTATTTATTTATATGAGAAATGTTACAGTCATAAATTTTAAAATGTGGTAAAGTGCGAAAAACCTTTAAAACCGCATAATTTTAAAAGTTTAAAACTGTAACCCTTTAAAACCGTGTAGTTTTAAAATTTTTCTGAATTTTCATGCACTTAAAAATCCCTAACTAGAAAACTACTCTTATATAAACTACTCATATATATATATAAGAATAGTTTTCTAATTAAGAATTTTAAAATACGAAAAAGTCTAAGATTATATATATATATATAGAGAGAGAGAGAGAGAGAGAGAGAGAGAAATAATGAAATATGAGGGTTTGAGTGTGAGTGATAAAGAGTTAACATCCATATTTCTCCAGCTCAGGGTTGCCGATTTTTTAGTTCTTGTTGGATTTTGTTCAACAATTGTTTATATCACATGCAGCAGCACAGGTCCAGAAATAATTGCTTAAATTATTTAAATAAAATAAATAAATAAATATAATCACCAGCGTAAAGAGAAAGAGAAAGACCTAAAAGCTTAAATTTTATTGCACAAAGTACGCAATGTTAACGTGTAAATCATTTTGAGGATGAGTATATAATTTTTTTTTAATTTCAGGTAATTTTTTATTACCAATTCTTTAATTTTTAATTCTTAACCCTCAACTTATGATTTATGTTATATTAACTAACGCTGCATTATAAATAATAAAATGTAAAACCAGCCAATTACAACTTAAACTCATCGAGTTCAAATCATCATTTGAGTGAGTAGTTAAAAAAACTTGTCATAACTTAAACTCATCCAGTTCAAACCATCATTTGGGTACTTGAAAAAAGCTTGTCTTCTGATGTGGATTCATCACATACATGGCACCGGATGTATGCCACCAAATCGCAAATCTGAAACAGGCCTTTGTGTTTTTAGATAATCATATTAATTTTCAGATTCCAATGAGATTACGGTTGATGCAAACGCTTGTTTTTCTGTTAAGCGAATAAAACACAGAAATAGCAGTCCATTGAATTCCAACAAGAAAACGTGCGACTTTTTGTCTTTTCATTGTAATTGGTCAGAGCTCCAGCGAAACAGTGAAAGAGAACAAACAAATGTCAAGAAACTCGAGAGGAGGACAATAAAGTGTAATGAGATCACTGGATAAGTTACTACAAACACAGGTCAATTAATTGCTTTCCTTTTTGACAAATTAATTAGTTTCACCAGTTCAAAGAATGCTCATGATAACCATTCCAACACACGTGGTAAAAAGCAATAAAAAGTCGGCAACACCATCACAATTCACAAGCAAGTTCTTCACACATCTGCCCTCTTCTTCTTCTTCAAGCTTTCAATGGTTTTGAGACTTGCCACTTGTTAAGGCCAATTTTCCCTAATCATTAAATTTTCTTTGAATGGCTCCCTAGTGTTCTAGGGTTACATTCACCCAGTTATTTAACTTTCAGATATTTAAAATAAAAATTCTCATATAATATACAGTGATTAAGTGAATCTCTCATCTACCATTTAAATAATTCGAGAAATAAATAAATAAATTTATTTTTAGATATTTAAATAAAATGATGCATATAAATATTCAAACTCCTTAATCCATAATAATAAGATATAGTCTAAATATCTAGATATGCTTATATCTTCGAGATACCATACATTGAGTACTTTCCTCATTCTTCAATCTCTCCATAATTATATGCGCTACATAATCTAATACTACCTGCACACTATTATTAATCCTCAATTTAATTCCTTAAAAACTAACCAATACAACCATAAACTGAATGGCCAAGCTTTAATGGACAACTATGCAAATTAGCCCCGTCACAATATTTAAAGTTGTGCCAAGACAAAAGTAACATAACAAAAGAATATTCTTATACTATTTATGTGCATAACCGACATGATCCGGTGGTAATAATAAAAATAACAATGATAATCTTCTAATTAATCGCCATTTATTACATGATACCTTGAGTGACCCAATTAAGTTGCATTTTTTTTTGGTGTGGGGGGGGGGGGGGGATGGGGAATCTTTTTTAACACTTGAGGTTTTTATTTTTATTTTTATTAGAACGAGTCAACAAGATCATGTATTAAAAATTTATTTTATTAAGTATCCGATGGTAAAAATAATTTTTTTGAGGATGAGAGAGTATTTTTATTTAGATTTCGTAGCTCCGTGATCTTGAATTATTATTCCTAAGTAACAATAACACTATTTAGTCAAAAGGAAACTGAAGCCTAATCAGGGTTTTTTCACTCAGAATAGAGTGTGGTGTTTAACGTGTTGAATGAAGTGTTCACTTTGTGAGTCAACTTGTGTTGTGTGTACTAGTTAGCTGACGTTAGCCCATGTTAAGCAATATTTCGGTAATTTATTATCTCAGCATATTCTGCGAGCTAAAATTATTAACAAAATGGTTAATTTAGTTAAGTTAAATGGAAGCTTTGTGGTGCTTTGTTTTGTTTTAGTTTAGGGTCTCTTCTTACTCATACTCTTCCAGCAGCAGCTTCAGATACTTTTCCTCATGATGTTGCTTTCCCATGTTGCTTGTGTCTTCTAGATTGTCTTTCAGCCTCTCAAAGCCTCCACTTTTTTTTCGCTTTTTTTAGGTACATTGTGTTGTAAAATGGAGAAACTTTAAATTTTTGTAGTGGGTTCTTACTTCCTTTTTATTTGATTGGGGGATCTAGTTCGTTTGTTGAAGCAAGATCTGGGTTCTGAAGATTTCTGCTTCTTAGTTTCTGATTGTTTTTGTTTCTATTTTTTTCCTGTTTCTCGTGCCTGTGATACAAAAATAGTGTTTTTGGCTTTAAAATGGCTCCAAGTTTAGATTTTTCAGAGCGGTGGTCAAAGGATACGAGAAAGGGAACTCCAGTGGTGGTTACAATGGAGAATCCTAACTATTCAGTTGTTGAAATCAACGGCCCAGATGCTGCATTCAGGCCAGTTGAGAAGAGTAGAGGCAAAAATGCTAAGCAAGTCACATGGGTTTTGCTTCTCAAAGCTCACCGTGCCGTTGGTTGTGTAGCTTCGCTAGCTACTTTCCTTTGGGCTCTGCTTGGTGCCATCAAGAAAAGATTGATCTTTAGACAAGGCGTTTCAATGGATAATGAGAAGATGGAAAAGGGGAAAGCGCTTTTCACAGTCATTAAAATGTTTTTGGTTACTGCATTGGCAATTCTTGCTTTTGAACTAGTTGCTTATTTCAAAGGCTGGCATTATTTTAGAAACCCCCATTTACACATGCCAAGAACCAGTGATATCCAAAGCTTGTTTCATGTGGTATACGTTGCTTGGTTGACATTTCGAGCTGATTACATTGCACCCACAGTTCAAGCACTCTCTACTTTCTGTGTTGTTTTATTCCTTATCCAGTCTGTGGATCGATTAGTGCTGTGTTTCGGTTGTTTTTGGATTAAGTACAAGAAGATTAAGCCAAGGATTGAGGGGAATCAATTCGAGTCTGATGATGTTGAGGGGTCCGGTTTTGAGTATCCCATGGTTCTTGTTCAAATTCCCATGTGCAATGAGAAAGAGGTAACACAGAGAACTTGATCTTTTTTGTGTTTTAATTTGATTTGGTCTGTGTTGTATTGCTGTATGCTTCTAGCAAATGATAACTCTAGATTTGAGACTGATTGATTTATAGGAGTATTTTATAATTTAGGAATTGATGGGATAATGTCCTAGAATCTCACAGCTTGAATGGAACTGTAGTGCTGAAATTTAAGAGGTTTTAAAAGTATGGATGAACGTCGGAAGATGAAGGGTCGATCAACTTCAGTAAAGATGTAATTTTTAGAACTTGATAATATAGTTCAAAAATATTTGCAAAGTTTAAAAAATTATGTGTGGAGTTTTAGTATCTTAAAATGAAATACTTCTAATTAAAAGTATAAGATACAACTATAGCACTTCCAAAGAACTTTCCTGATTTTTTCTGAATATCTAGATCTGTCAATTTAACTGAAGAACTGGACAGAAGTCCATGAGGCTTATGACATAAAGCAGGAACATCCAGAATTAGCATGATCAATGGTGTTGATGGAACTCCTCTGGCTTGTGCAGGTATATGAGCAGTCCATCTCTGCTGTCTGCCAACTTGATTGGCCAAAAGATCGGTTCCTGATTCAAGTTCTTGATGATTCTGATGATGAGAGCATCCAATATTTAATTAAGGCAGAGGTCTCTGAGTGGAGACAAAAGGGTATTAACATAGTTTATCGTCATCGCTTGGTTAGAACCGGTTACAAAGCTGGGAATCTTAAGTCAGCAATGGGTTGTGATTACGTGAAAGACTACGAGTTTGTTGCAATATTTGATGCAGATTTCCAACCTAATCCAGATTTTCTTAAAACTACAGTTCCACATTTCAAGGTACAGAAATAAAGCATTAGTCATTTTATTGAATTTTGCTAAGAAATTACTTTGTAGACAATCAATCGGTGCCTATTGTTTCCCTTGTTGCTGCAGGACAATCCCAGCTTAGGTTTGGTACAGGCTAGGTGGGCTTTTGTGAACAAGAATGAGAACTTGCTGACACGCCTCCAGAACATTAATTTGTCTTTTCATTTCGAGGTGGAACAACAGGTTAACGGAGTATTTCTAAGCTTTTTTGGTTTCAATGGAACAGCTGGCGTCTGGAGAATTAAGGCCCTTGAAGAGTCTGGAGGATGGCTTGAAAGAACAACCGTAGAGGACATGGACATAGCTGTTCGTGCTCATCTCAATGGTTGGAAATTCATATTCCTTAATGATGTCAAGGTACTGGTTTAATCTTGGCTGATCTCCTTTTGTATTCAAATTGTGTAATATTATCTTTATGTGATTGTACTCCTAGGGTTGCTTCCAGATTTAGTTAATAAGTTATTGATGGATTCGAGTGAAACAGATATATAATTTCCTGAAAAATTTTCAGAATGATTTTAGAAAGCTGACTACTTTGTAAATTTTTCAGGTCCTTTGTGAAGTTCCTGAGTCTTATGAAGCTTATAGAAAGCAGCAACATCGTTGGCATTCCGGCCCTATGCAACTTTTCCGCTTGTGTCTTCCAGCAATCATAAAATCTAAGGTACATTTGGTACTCAAATTATTTTTCCAACTGTTCTAATAAACTAAAATACAACTAATGAATTCTGTAACACTGCAGATACCGACGTGGAAGAAAGGAAACTTAATACTGCTCTTCTTTTTATTGAGGAAACTTATACTTCCTTTCTATTCCTTCACATTGTTCTGCATAATTCTTCCTCTAACCATGTTCATACCTGAAGCAGAGCTTCCTGTGTGGGTCATTTGTTACGTTCCCGTTTTCATGTCATTCCTCAATATTCTTCCTGCCCCAAAGTCCTTTCCTTTCATTGTGCCTTACCTCTTATTCGAGAACACTATGTCAGTGACCAAATTCAATGCAATGGTATCTGGACTATTCCAGTTGGGTAGCTCTTATGAGTGGGTTGTCACCAAGAAGGCTGGCAGATCATCAGAATCTGACTTGCTAGCAGCTGTTGAGAGAGAATCTAAGACAATGAACCAGCCACAGATGCTCAGAGGCGCTTCCGAGAGTGAGCTTTCTGAGTTAACCCAGTTAAAGGAACAGAAAGAATCAGCTCCCGCAGCTAAGAAAAAGGTCAACAAGATATACAGGAAAGAACTGACGCTCGCATTCCTCCTACTTACAGCTTCCGTCAGAAGCTTGTTAGCAGCCCAGGGAGTGCACTTCTACTTCTTGCTCTTTCAAGGTGTGACCTTCCTCCTTGTGGGGCTTGATTTGATTGGGGAGCAGATGAGCTGATAGCGCATTGAGGCAAGACAGAAATGAAAAGCATACATCTCAAATTCAACCAAAGCACATCACAACAGCAGACATTCATGTTAGCGGTGAAATTGAAGATCATCTCATTTATCCTTAGCAAGTAGTGGAAGGGTGCCTACTTAATTCAATACCATTTAATTCAATAAAATGAACTTTCACTTTCGACATTTAAAATTTTCTCTCTTCATCAATCATTTTCCATACCATAGTCACAGTCTTCTGAATTTCTTTCATGTTTTACATGAAATATCTGTCACTCTAGTCATTAGGCACTGAATTATTGTTGTTTGTCATAGATAGGATGTTGTATCTTTTTTTTCCCCGCCATTTTACAGTTGGTTTTTGATTCTTGATTGGGTGTGATTTGGCCTTTCAGATTCAAGCCATATTAAATTTGTAAAGTCCAGACATTTGAGTGAGGTCCAAGCACGAGCATGCTTGCTTGATGCTTCCTGGTTTTTAGATTCCAAAAACTTAAATCATATGTATGTACATTTGCATTTATTGACCTCTTCTGTCTAATGTAAATCTCACTTGCTCTTCACTCTTTCGTGTCAAACTTCCCTTTGGCTTTGTTTCTTAACGCAATTTGCTCCTACACTTGTGCAAACCAGCACGTGTATGGTTTGATAAATTTGAAGTGTCGGCAGGCAATGAAGTGGTGGCAGTTGTTGGAGGCTTTTTGGTGCTTGGACAAATCAATTTTTCATTAGTAGGGTTAGAAAGCTGGGGCCAAGTGATCTGTTTGTGAGCATATGCAGATTCTTGTTTACGTTTAGTTTATGAAGCTCAATGTTAGGTTGTTTTAAGTAGGACAAAAATGTACCTTTCCTTGGCCGTGCGTCCTAGGTCCACTTCATTAAGATTTTGCCCAGCAAAGTTCATTTGGGGCAAAAAAAAAAAAAAAAAAGAGGGAAAAATCATTGACTTGACAAAACCCTACCTAGTTTCTGTTATATTCCTTCGCCACATGGTATTCATTATGGGATTAAACCTGTTACCTGCAGGTAGGTTTTAGGTTTTGTAATTAATGTAGGGCCAAAATTTACTCGCCTTGTCCAAAAGTGTTCAAATAAACAACCCGTTCGACATTTGAGAAATAAAATGAGAAATTATTGGTTCATTTATTTTAGGAAATCTTAATGTATGAACACACAAAATTTCTTTTAGTTTATGTTGTTGTGGAATAGAGCCACACACAGAAAATATGGTCTGAAATTTGATGTTCCCAAATAACAAAAAATAAATAAATAAATAAAATGAGAAAAATAAAAACGAACAAAAAATAATTTATCCATATTCCTAAAACATTAAGAATCTACTTATATATCTGGAAAAATTTTTAGGAGATAAAAGAGTGTCATTTTCCCTTAATTTTATATATGAAGATAGGTAGAACACTTATTTTTAATGAACGAGGTTCTTTTTGTATTTTAAAATGACTTCAGTAGTTGGCTAATGATTAAAACCTGGAGTGCACATGCTAATAGCTACAAGATTAGCTGATTTTTCATTTTTGTAGTTTCGAATTTTAAATTGGAAGATTATAAATTTCCCCCTATTGAAATTAATATATATCACTTATTTTTATAATATTACCAATAATCTCTAATTTCAAAAATTTGAAGAAAAAGAAGGATAAATGAATAATTTTCTTGATATTTGATATTAAGAATATAAAAATATATTTATTATAAGAAAAAAATTTATAAAATAATAAAAAATACAATAAAAATATCTTATTATCTTACCGAAATATATACTTTCTTTATTTTTTTTAGTGTATATTTTTTTATTTCAATCTATATGATTTATTCAATTTATGATAAATATGAATAAAAGTGTAATTAAAAATAAAGATAATATCTTAAAATATTGGTATTATAAAAGTAACGAAAGTAAATAATATATATTAATTTTAGTGTAGAAAACTGAAAATCGCCCTTTTAAAGCCGGCATTTGTGGGTACGAGCTGTAAAAATTACTTTGCTTTCTCGCAGAGCTTGTAATGTGCGAAAGAAAATAATAGTAGCCTTGTCATCTCGAGGACCACAGCCCGGAAAGCTAAGTTTGATAAAGAAAGTGAAAGTAACAATAACAGATCCCTATTGAGAGGTGCAAGAAAATGGTTGTTGATCAAGAAGCAACCAAAATTAAAAAGTGCTGGAATGTTACTAGAAATTGCCAAGCAACAAGAGAGTGACAACAATCTTTTGTCATTTATCATAATACAAATCAAGTTCCAGTTGGATCGAAGATACATTATATATATATATATATTATGTGTTTCCAAGTTCCAACCTGAAAAAGTCGATTGGCGGTGTAACACCGGCGGAGCAACAACTGCCTCCGCCATCTAATAATCTTGAGTTGATGCCCCAGCCAGAAAGCTGTAGTTGTTGCTCGAGTTATTACTAACGATAGAATAAGTATCGAGGAGCCGAGATGGAGGTTTCAATTAAATGGAAGGGACTGCAACTTGAGGATGCAACTTGGAAGAAGAACAAATGGCGATTTTTGAGGAGTTGCCCAGACTTCAACCTTGAGGACGAGGTTCGTACCAAGGTGGGGTGGAACTGTGTGTGCCTAATCTATTCGTGCACGTTGTTCGCTTGTGAATTCGGTAGTTGCTGTATTATTATTGCACTTCACTGCTTCAGTTATTGAGTTAGCGAGTCATGTCAGTGGGTTGCAGTGGAAGTTGTTATTTGTGTTTTAATTGTTCAGTTATTGTAAGTTAGAAAAATGGATGAAGGAAGAGGATATGTTATTTTGTAAATTTATATTTCTTTTTTAAGAGAACGGTTTTATGGAACAACTATGTTTCTTTTATTTTTTATTACTCTGTGATAAAATTTGATGATAAAGTGACGAAAAATAAAGAATTATAAGAATATTAAGAAGAAAATAATTAAAAGTGATAAGAATCTTGTTAATTATTACAACTTTCTTATTATGTTTATGTTCTCCCAGTGTTTAATGAAAAAAATAACCAAAAAAAAAGTGATGAGAAAATAATAAAAAATAATATTTTTCTCGATACTCTCGTTGAACGTCAAAGAATAGAGGATAAGAGACAAAAATGTTAGGCTAAAGTGATGGGACACTAATTGACAAGTACAAGAACGTGATTAGAAGTGATGAGGATCTCATCATTTTAGTTTATAGTCAATTGTCACTTCGTATGACTTTTTTCCTACTTTGATAACTAATTGATCCTGTTACCAGCATTCAGCCAGCCTTTATTTTAGGGTTTTGATGCCTTTTCTCCTTTGTAGGAGAAATTGGTGCAACACATCAATTCAAGACCAGAATGGTATGAAACAAGTGGTGAAAATGTAATGATAAGTCATTCTATAAGGAGAATACAACGAGTATAAGAGAAAAGAGGATCGAATTTACAATGGAATTCTCCTCTGATACAAGTCAATGTATAAGTCTAATTTCTGAAAATACATAGAATAAATACATCGAGCTCATGACTCCACGTATAGCTCAATGCCACATTATGACGATATACGCGCAGACCAAACCACATTAAACAAATTACAATCAGCTTGGACCTGTCATATTGAGTAGTTTCTGATTAGCTATGGCTATGAAATGAATAGTCTTAGCATCTTAGGAGGGTGTTTTAATCTTGGGTTTTCAGGTAAAATATTGAATTTCAGACCTTTGGAAGCAGTTGTTTGGGTGGAGTTGGATTAGTTATCATCTGCCCCTGCTGAGAAGTCAGGCTCATTAGGCCCTTGCAATCTCGGCATTTCAACACCCTTGATTTTCTCAGCTACTCTCCGAGTGTTTGCAGCAAACCTAGAAGCCAGAATTGTAACATTCAGATTCTGCTTTGCTTGAGAAGAAGTTGAGGTACGATGCTCTTCCTCCTCTTGCTCAGTTTCACAGGCCACTTGCTCATCAGGAACTTATGAGAAAGACTCCATCATACCAAGGTTCTTGGCCATTTTCCTCTTCTTGCAGTGGCACCAAGAAGCCTGAATGAAGCAGGCAGCCCATGTCCTCCAGTGATCAGAGTAGAAACAAAAAGTGTGTTGGAGCTTCTTACTGTGTAGTCTAAATTGATTTGCTACAAACTTGAGATCTTCTGCTCTTAACACAAAGGCTTCTACTTCAATAAGAGCTTTCACTGTCCTTGTAGAAGAAGGCAAGTTGGCTGTAGACTTCGAAAGCAATGCCCATGCAAACAATTCCTCACCACCAAAGTCGCCTGGCCTCAAAGTAATTGAATTGAGGAAACCAGTCCGGCCCCCATTTGTTGTCGAGCTTTCCAGCCTCCCTCTGATTATAAAAAGCATTTCTGTGATAGGGTCACCTTCACGAACTATGTACGTGCCCTGAGTACCTAACGAGGATACCAAGCGTTCACAAAGGGCATCTGGTAGCTGATCATCCATCTGCGAGAAAAAGGGAACCTGCAATTCCACTATAAGCACAGGCTAAACAACATCTCTTTTGCTAAGCTTTCGACATATATGTGATTATAATATTAGAAACAGAACGCATCTTTACAAATGATGCTCTGGTCCCCTCAAAATAAGGTTAGTTGAAAAGGAACTCACACGTCGAACAAGATCCAAGCAAAGGTGACGTGGATATCTCTACGAAGATCTGTAGGAAGGGCATGTAAGATTGATTCTTCATCAACTCCTCGAGTTGCAAGCCACTTATACTGGACAAATCGCCTAACAAGTTCTCGAAGATTTTGGGGGATTTGGCGATGTCTCATCCATTCCTCAGTGTCTCGTCGCTTAAGCCTCCACTCCTCAAATCTCACAGTAATGGATTGCAAATAGGTCTGTACTTGATATAGAATGATTGAAGGGTGAGCAATTGGAATGTTAAGGAACGGAATTAAATATGAAACAAGCATGATTGCTCAGAGGCTTCTCAGTAGCTGCATGTTTCCAATTAAATGAGCGAACAAAACTAGACTAAGGATTGAGATGAACAAGGCAAACAAGGTTTCTCCAATATATGTGCTTATGGCCAAAGAATGAGCATAAGAACTGAAATTGACGAAGGAAAAAAAGATATATCAAAGTTCTGTGCTAACAAAACAAGAAGCAAAGCAGAGACAATTATCAATGAGCCATTCAAGAAAAGCAGGAAAATCAGTTTATTTAAACTGAAACACTGCATCACAATTATCATTGTCATCATCCAGAATGGAAAGTGGAGAATGAGATAACACAGCAAACATGAAGCATACCTCAGTTCTGTAAGCCCCACCAGAGACAATAGAAATACTTCTCCAAGAACTTAAGAGGAGACAACATTATTTGTCAAAGTATTTTCAAACATGCCATTTATGAAACTGGTTGTACTCTCAGGCTTGCAGTTATTAAACACAAGAGTACTGTTTTCCCATATTCCCTGATCATTGTCATCCAATGTGTCACATTCCAAGTAATGAGGAGAGCATTTCACGGGCCTGATTCGTTTTTGCATTCAGATTTCCAGCATGTTGCTTGCCGTTCAATTGACAATAAATACCATGATGCCCCTAAGAACTGCAGGAGCAGAAGCCAAGTCATGAGAAATTTAAAGTAATTGACTAATTAGAGACTGCTAATAGGGTGTAATGATTGGCACCAATGGTGAGGGACAAATTTTGAGTGAGGTGAATTTACATACATGACTAGCCAACATGTACAAAAGAAGAGTTTATGCAGCCCCCACCCAACCAGTCTTTGCAACTACTGTCATCTTGATAATCTAGAAACTTAAGGGAAAAATCAAATATAATCTGGGATTGGGAACATATTGGAGCAGAACAATCAGTACGACGGCATTGTTGGTGTGATCAGCATGAGATCTTCTGACAGCCGGTAAAATGAATCATATCATAATCTGCCAAATCAAGAGAGAGAAAAAGAACAACAATAAGATGTTACTTATTCACTTTTGCTTCAGAAGTTACAAACTTCAAGCAATGAGAAGGAAAAAAAATCATGTGCGAGAAACGGATGTGTAATTTAATACTATGTGCTGGGATTTTTACTCCTAAATCCTGTAATTTATTTAAGGAACAAGCATCCAATGGCCACTTCTCGTTATACACCTAAATGTTTTTTTATCATGTTTCCAAAATCCAAATTATTGAGCTGCTTCACCCCCCAACTGACTATATAGGAATTTCAAGTTCATCTACTACTCTATTTTAGTTTCTTACACTCTCTCAGAATCCAAACAGAGTATGATTAGTCTTTCTGTGCTTTCCTCTACTGTCCAAGCACTACTCATTTTCATCCGGAATACTCAATTAACATATTATTGATGTATTAACAAAAACTTTTAATCCTAATCCCAGAAAATTAAAAAAAAAATTCATAATAGTACCTGAGGAAGGGGAAGTGCAGCCACCAGATCTATGAAAAAATCTGATTTCAGGTACCGCCTTGAAATCATCTATGGATCCATAACAAGTTCACCTCTTCCAAAAACGCTTGAATTAGGGGAAACATAACCTGTCCTGAACTTAATAACCGTGTGCAACAGATAAAATACATCGGCAAAAATTAGAAAACAAGTGACAATAATCCCAAAATTTAAATGAGAAGTCATACGTGATGAATTGCCGCTGTGCACTACTTATGGGAGGTAAAAATACAAAGGATCGACAAACAATGCAACTAAGTACCAACACAGAAAAACCCTATTCCATTTTAAGAAAATATCACTGCTTGGATCAAGAATTTTCCTCCTCAATGGCTCATAATTTTCTGGGAAAACTTTAACCTTTCCAAATTTTGGGATTCTGTCAGTAGTGGTCCTGTTTCTTTCACCTATACCGCCCTCATGTTCTATCCAAGGAGCTGATGCTTTGTATACTGGCAATGGCTTTTCTGTTTCAAGGTTATTCTCTCCAACATTGTAAAAGCTACGAATAATAATAATAATAATAATAATAATAATAATAATACATTGATCAAAAGTTGCAAGAAACTGAAAAAGCAAGTAAAGCAGACAGTTAGTCACCTCACAAGCTTCTCGTAGTGAAACTCCATGCTTTTGAAAGTCATTCACCTGCATACAAATTCACCATTATTTAATGAATTAATCCCAAAAGAGAGCTTGCGCAACATATTTCTTGAAAGAATTTGATGGGAGACTTGTGGGGAAGAAACATAACTAAGTGGTTATGTGTTTTGAGTTCCATTAAAAGCCCATTAAAAACTAACTGTAAAACAAATAATTTTATAGTAAAATAAAAAAATTGCAATAATTAGTTTGAAGACGACGGTTTGACTGAGATTAGATATAGATGTGAAGGGCATATCCGTTCGAAAAATGAAAGGAAGTGAAAAGAGAATAGAATGAAATTTGTTAACGGAGTTTTCGGGGGAATTTTGATTTGACTCTTCCATCATTTTCGTCCATTAGTGAATAGTGAGTGACTCGCACATCCGAATGCATGCCCGGGTACATACACACACATTTCAGTATAAAGGCATCTAGAAGCATGATCCCGTGTCAGTCAGTCAATTAGATAGAACAGGGATAGTGGTGCAGCCACCAGAACAGGATTCAATTAGTAGGTCCCAGGCGCAGCCGTCTTTTTTTAATTATTTATAATTGGTATAATAACAACCTCTTCTTGCATAGATAAAATTTGTCATGCGACTCATGTAAATTTTTCCTCAGGGTATGTTGTAATTTATTTATAATAGAGCAGGAATTTTATTTATACATATAAAATAATAAATAATAAATTATATCATTATAATTTATTATTTTATATGTGTAATTAAAATTTATATTCCATCATAAAAGAACTCTAACGTAACCATAACTTTTTCTTCAATATTCATTATGAATGTGAATGATTGTTGAGGAGAGGAGGTGAGGGCCGGCCGCCATTGTCCTTTTGGAGGATCAGGCCAATGACTATTAGAGACGAAATGGAGTAGTAACACTCTCCTACTGGTTCGTGTAAATAGTAACAATGATGATAAGGATGATGATGATGCAGCTATACATAATTTCAATTGACGAAAGTTATTGATTAGTCAGTTGTGTAATATTCGGAACTAACGTGTCTCGTTAATGAGAAATGACAAGCTCTGCACCCCGTAATTCACAGGTTCCAAAAGTGAGGCGTGCGGCTCGCGGTCCCCACACGATCGATTATCCGGCGGCGAACCAACGACATTGCCCGAACGCACGTGGGGAAACGACAAGTTGAAATTTGCATCAAATCAAACCAATGACGGGTATCGCGGGGGAAATATGAAAATTTTTTGCTTCTCGGTGTTTCTGTTTGCCAGGTGTACCCGCAAAATGCATACTATTGAGTATTGACGATGCCGTTTCGTTTTTACAAAGATTACAGAGTGAATGCTGACGCAGAATCCAATTATTGTACATCTCAAATTCGTAATCCTGCGTTCAAACATTACAAACGGTATCATCATCATCTTTATTATTATTATTATTATTATTTTATCTTCAATTCCAATTTCCTAGTCAATTACTCCCCGGCCCAGTGGTGAACACTAACGATTGACACCTCCTTAAAGCCAGCCCCGAGAAACCTTGTACAAGTCTATGCTTTCATAATTTAGAAGTATATGCCAAGCGGGTCTCAACAAGGTACAGCCGCGCTCTGATATTACGGTCGAAAAAGGCTTCAATTCTCTAATAGCATCACATGAAAAACAAAAATCTTCTATGATTTCACTCGGTGGTAAAAGAAGCTTTGCACATTTCACATTCTCAAATTAGGATGCGTTTAGAATTAAAATTGAGTAGTTAAATTTTTTAAGTTACAACAATAAAATATCTAATAAACACTAATTTTTAATAATTTTATCAAAATTATTATTTAAAATTTACATTTACTATATATTATTAATTTTTATTTCATAATTACAATATTAAAATTATTACTATTTTTTTTCCACAACTAGAGTACCTCAGGACATTAATCTGTATCCAATCATAACCATCATTCATAGTTGGCGACAAATTTGTTACTGATTCCGATCACCACATATTGAAAATATGCGTTGCCATGACTGATTTAGAGAAATAATGCTTCATATACAAGACTTGCGCTTTTTAGCTAAAGGTTTTGGTGAAATACATGTACTTAATTCACAACTAAAATCATCAATTTAGCATGCCAATGAAAAATGGCAACTCATTATTTAGCTAACATGCAGAATGAAATCCTTCTTGAATGGATTCAATCAGTAAATCAGATCAGACTCAACGGCGTTAATGATTTCAACATGATTCCGCTCACAACACCTATCGCAAACCCATCTAATTAATATCAATAATAAAATTAAGCTGAGACTTCATTGACACCATGGAAATATTAAAAGAAAGAAAGCAACAGTGTAAGTCGCCATATGCCAGTGAAATCTCAACGATTCTGAGACAATTCTGGGGGTGATAAGATAGCAATCTAGAAATGAGATGCCTCGCGTAATGACAGAAGCAAACTAGCAAAGACTGATTTAGATCCAGGCTAATATTAGAAAACTAAACCACAAACATAACATAGTGGCTAAAAATAAGTAGGTTGATGCTCCAGTGAATACCAAAACAAAATGAGTACGCCAATTCATATTGCAGCTTGTTTAAAGTCATACAAAATCCTAGAAGATCAAACATATTATCTGTGGCAGAATATGTCAACCAGCTATGATGGGTCTGAGCCAAAGGCCAATTGGTACTGGAGACCTCTCAATGATGGCAAGAGCTCCTCTAGCAGGCCAAAGCAACATCAATCAGCCAAGGTCACCAAAAGACAGATGAACAATCCATGACCCCAAATGCCCGAATTAAAATAAAAGATCACCAAGAGAATCTAACGACATACCCAACCAGAGACTGAATTTTACGGCTCCGTACTGATTCTTGTCATGCAGAAGACTTCAATGGAATATGAAATAACAAGTTGGTAGATCATGCATGCTCAAGAGAACAAACTCACCATCATATCTATTTAATTCATGTTAAACTTAGATTTCAATATTCCAAACCCATTTGTTTTAGAAAGACCAGAAGACCCCAACTTCTGAAGAACAGATTAAATACCTTCCAGAAGTGTTTGAAGCAGCTCCAGTATCCATTTAAGTTAAAATAAAAGAAAAGCCACTAGAATTTGAGGGAGGCGCTCCACAGCAGGAGACTCAAATCAAACAGAGAAGCATCTAAAGATGAAGCCGGTAGGGACCCACAATAATTGGAAATTGAAGATCCCAAAGCAGGGCAGCACACAATGAAGCAAAATTGATTGCAGGGCAGCAGAGAATGAAGCAAAATTGAAGATCCCATAGCAGGGCAGCACAGAATGAAGCCCCAGGGGAGTGTAGAACCACTAAACCAATGATGCAGACCCAGAAGACACCTTGTCCTCGACACAAAAAGAAAAAGGAAAAGCATGTACTTTTAGCAGCATTCTAAACAGCTATCTCAATAAATTATAAGCATTAAATAGTTTTGTGTTCATTAAGAAACTGCAACTATTCATAACTAAAGTAAATGTAACCAACATGGTAGTAAAGTAAGAAGAAAACTTATCCAAATCCAAGAGCCTGAGGGCGTCACCAAAATAAAAACATAGATGTATTGAAGTCCAAAACATATTAAACACACTTAATCCCAGGATCCTCCCAACGAAGGCAAGTTACCAAGTTTTCACTGCTCAACTCCTGCTTCTGCGACGATCCCTTGCACCATTTCTGCAGAAAAATTGGCAGTAATACTTCATTGATATAATAAATTAAAAACCAAACTGCACACAGGACCCTAAATGAATGATTGTGTGCATGTGTATCAATGTGAATGTGAGAGTGTCTTTGTGTTTGACTTAAATAACACACTATTGTTTCTGAAGTCTGCAAAAGGTCTTTTGACATTTCAACAAGGAAGCCCTTCAATCAATTAGCATTGCAATGAAATCAAAAGTAGGGAAAGAATGCAGAGTTAAAGAAAACTATACCCATTGGCATATGGCAACTCCTCACGCCCACGGTACGGTGGTGATCTGCTATAGCTACGCCCACGAGGTGACACACTGCGGCGTCTCGGGGATCTCCCACGAGGGCTGTAACTCCTGCTTCACAATAATGAGGTTCATAAAAGCATGTTAAAGACCCCATATCCAGATTATGTGAGATGCCCATCACAGTTTTTTATTTTGGAAAAAATCCT
Organism: Citrus glauca; assembly: GCA_029633175.1. NCBI lineage: Eukaryota > Viridiplantae > Streptophyta > Magnoliopsida > Sapindales > Rutaceae > Citrus > Citrus glauca. Next base: position 3,623,762 of record JAQOOD010000001.1, read on the forward strand.
CGAAAAATACAATGGGCAAGTAAGACAACAACAGCTGGAAGTCCAAATACAAGTATGGTATGAAACCAAGTAAGTTAGACATCCTAAAAAATAAAAAATAACTGATTCAGTAAAATCACCTTCGTCCATAACTTGGGCTCCTGCGATATCTCGGACTGCGGCTACGACGTCTCCCTGAACCACCACGCAAACGGCATTCACGGGCAAAATGACCAGGCTCACCACACTCATAGCACTTCAAATCAGAACCACCAGAACGACCACGACCCCCTCCGCGGCCACCACCTCCACCTCTTGAATTGTGAGAAAGCTCAACTCTCCAGCCATTCTTGCCTGAATAATATATGAGTAACCTCTCAAAACATAATAGATGAAAGAAAGACAGCATCAAAATAGTTGTTAGACCGGTCAAGTATATCAAGAGAAGGCAATACATCTGAAGACTTTCTTTTCAGCATGAGCTCATATTACCAACCACATGCCACCCATCATCCAACCAACAGAAAAATAAAAATAAAAATGACGTGAAAGAGCATTTCATTAAGCAAGCAAAAGAATTTGAGAATGACAAAGAACTGCTGTTAATCTTTGAAATAGTCATAATCAGATATGAAGGATCTTGACATACCATCTAATTCACGAATCGCATCCTGTGCATCCCTATAGTCATCAAAGTCGATAAAAGCATAACCAGGCGGCCTCCGAGCAACCCAAACACTGCACACAAAGATAATGTATCAGACAGTGAGCTAGGAGAAGCATTGGAAGTACTATCTCTTAAGGCTTAACAAACAAAGTTCAGTCCATGGCAAAGCCTTCAACAACTTGGAACCCATGAGATTCACACTTTGCAAGTAACCATGGATCAATAAAGAAGAATTCACAGTTTCCAGTAGGGATGGGCGTTTGGGTCAGGTCGAACAGAACCAAACCGAACCTCGAATTTATTTCAGGTTTTGATTCGGTTCTGTTAGAACCTAAAACCCGAACGGATTGAAAATCTAAAACCAATCAGTTTTGTTATTTGGTTTGGGTTTACTCGAATCAAATAGCAAAACCGATTGGGTTTTATATTAAAAAAAATATAGATACCCCTACCAACCCGATTGACCTAATCTCCCCCAATCCCAAAAATCCCTAACTTCTCTCTCAGACTCTCACAACTCTCCCAACCCGATTGACGGCAAATCTCAAGCCCCTAACAGCGTCACACCGCCAGCCCCTAGCCGTGCCACACCGCCAACTCATCATCAGTGGTCAGCAGTCATCACTCAACTCCATCACACGCCAGCAGCAGTCGGTTGCTCCTCCCACCAGTAATGCCACCCAATTTCACATCCCACCAGTAACACCGCTCAATTTCACGGCTTCCATCTCGTTGGTGTTTCAGCACCCGGAGGTTAATCATCGGCATTGCAAGCTCATTGCTCTCCATTTAATGTTGATCGTAAGTGGTAAAGATGTTCTGTTTATTTTTTCTTTCACCAAATGAACAAATACTTTTATTATAAGATTAATTTTAAGAAAATACATGTCTAATTGCACCTTGGAGCTGATTATGAGAGTGATACTACTGGCAAAGCATACTTGTATATTTTAAAGCAAGCAAAAAATGAGTCAAATTTAGTGTAGTATAATCTCATTTCTGTGTATGAATTAATTAATTTTTTATGCTCTACTGTTTAGACAAAGTTTTGGATTTCTTTGTTGGGGCTTTGCTTATTTTGTTTATAATTTGTGTTGTTGTCTCGTTAAAAAATGTTCTGTGTTTTCAGTATTTGTAACAAATTATAGTTCGATAGTGCTAATGCTTGATTTGGTATAAACAGAAGCAGACTTTACCATATGATTTAAGCTGTTATGAATTTTTCAAGCCGAAATTCCAATCCAAACCGTAATTGAAACCAAAATTATGACCCAATCCCGGACCGAATTTGAAACTGAACTGAACCAAAATAATTTTTCAAGCCATTTGGGTTGAATTTTCAAACCCGAACAGGTTGCAACCCGAACCAAAACTTGTAAAAACCAAACCGAAACCCAAAACGCCCACCGCTATTTACCAGCTTCCCAGATAAGGAAACTACCAAGCGCAGGGTCAGTCTAACATATACACTTTCAAATAAGTGCAAACATACACAAATGAATACACAAGCAAGCAAACAATCACAAACACAAATACAAACAAAAAGAGAAATATAGTGCGTTTGGACTTTCACTCTCTGCAAAGTAGGAACATAGAGATATACTCTATTGACCAGTAACAACATATTGATAACAAAAATTGCTCAATAACATAAATTTGCAAAAAAGGAATCCTTACCTTCGAATAACTCCAAACACACGAAACTCATCCTCAAGATCCCGCTCAGACACTCGTGAATCCAAGTTACCCACGTACACACGAGACATTTTATCAGAGAAACCTGTCACATACACTCAATATTAACTTCAAAAATCTAATTCTAAAAGAAACACAAAACATCAATCAAAATTTTAAAATTTCTAAAAAGCCTACCAGCAAAATAACCAAATAACTAATCATATCATACAAAAATCCAACCAAAAAAAAAGATTCAGAAAAGATATTTTCTAATTCATCCACTTAATCAGAGATCTTAAGCGCCAAAAATAAATTCATCGCAATCAATTTCCTAATCAACAAAATCTGAACCGTTCGTCAGATGATGGACGAGAGACGCAGAAGCACGTGGGGGTTGTACAAAGAGAGACCTGAACCTGAAGATATTTGCAGAGAAGGAGATGAAGCCTCCAGCAGCAGCAGCAAACGCAGTGTTTCTCGTTACAATTCTTAGGGCAGCAGAATTTTTATTTTATATACAACATTGCAATTTTACATTGATGTCCCTTTAAATTTTATTTATTCTAAATTGTCCATTATTATTCTTTTTTTCATTTTCATACCCAAATCTTTTTATTCTCACCCCCCCCCCCTCTTTCCTTTTTCCCTCTTTTGCAGTTTGTTTTTCATTTTAAAGACCATAGGTAAATTGAACACATCATTAAATTTGAGGCGTTTATAAATTGAACTTAAATTTGCATCTGGGAAAAATAAACTTTGAATGGTTTGCCAATTGATATTAGAGTTGCTGGGGGACCTGAGGAGCTTCTCAGCAGATGTTATTGCAAAGGCTTGTTTCGTAAGCACTAATTTCCGAATTCCGAGGCAGGCAGATTTTTTCCAAGCTTAGGAATCTCCAAAAAACCATTACACTTGTACGAGTGGATGTATACTCATATAAGGTTCTTCATGACAGGAAGCGGTTTCAGAAAATAGATTGATACATTGATAGGGGATACGGTTGAAGAAAGGCAATAGCACAGTGTAGAGACAGGAAGTGATGAAAAGGAATAAATGTAGCTAATACTGGAGGAAGCTTAAGCCGCTAATGATGATACCGTTGTGGGCAAGGTTTCATCAAAGCGCTTTGTGATTGAAAATCTAAAGCATGTGTACTTTAATGCTAGCCATGAATCAACTGCTGTTGCTGCCTCCTGGTGCTTGATGCTTCTTGCTCTGCAATCCAGAGTGGCAATCCCGTTTATGCGCAGAGTAGGCACAATTTTGCAAAGCAAGCACGGATTGGTTGATATAAATTCAATCACCAATTAGAAAATGGAAAGTAGTTCTGTCACTCATATATTCTTTTTTATCAGACATCAAACACCCGTATGATGTATAATTTGCTCAGATCATGGAGAGAACTCCTATCCGAAAAACAGGAGGTACAAGTGAGAGTACCAAATGTAGACAAATAATTGATTCTTACTTTCTGATCCATTGATGAGATATATATCTATGAACCCACGATGATGTAATTTTATTCACATACTTTGTCAACCGTTACAGTTAATGAATACACAAAACAGACGCATAATGAGTGAGAGCTAAGCCAACAGGCCTTCAGTGGGGATGCCATTCGTAAATTGCCAAAAAGAAAACAAAAATAGCAGGTCGCTAGCTAGCTTGAGAGTTGATGATAATTCTCTTATGTGATGAAAACGAAAGCTGATGTTAATCATCTAATTATTAATACTGATATTGACATCTTATATTGTATATTATTGATGAATACAATATTATTGTTGCCTAATGAGCTTATATATCATTGGTTTCTTCTGATTTTGCACCTTAAACTTTTTCCTTGTCACCAAGGTCGGCCGATTATCAGCTTTGGGAACACAAGAATGAAGAGAGATCGATCTCTCTGGATATCTTTGTGCAGACGCGTATGTATGTCTGTGTATGTAGATAGTCTTTTTTAAGTGGACTAATAGACAGAATATTCCAAATTTCCAAGAAGATTTTGCCTTCAATATAAGCACCATTCTTCATAAATATCAAGAGCTGTTTGAAATGGTTTCCGTGGAATTATATTGGACTCAAAATTTATACCTATTCTCTAATCTATTTCTTATTTTTCTTTCTAAATTACAAGATTATGAAGCTCTTTTTTTTTAATACTAATTAAGGTCTCATATATGGACGTAGTCCTTTGAATTTGTAAGATTCGTATTTATTGGATAAGATATGTTTGTTATATTCGTAATATATTTTTTCTTTCTTTTTTTAATTAATGATCAATATTATACCTATAAACTACTAACAATAAAAAATTTACCATAATTTCGTCAACCTCAGCCCATAATTAGTCCGTTTTGTTTTTCCACAATTGAACCCATAATCTAATGAATTTGATCACCTCAAATTGTCTCATTAGCCCTCCTTTTTTTCTAAAATTAATCTTATTAAAAATAAAAATATTTTTTTTATTTTATTCGTTCTCTCTCTCTAGCACAGCCATCACCATCATCGTATATCTTTTGAGTAATAATATAATCATAAATTTTTATATAAATTTTTGTTGTACAACCTGACATAGCATGATTAAATTAGTTTTTTTAAAGGATTAAATTAGTTAGATTAAATATATTTAAATTAGTTAGATTAAATATATTTTAGTCCACGTAATTTATTTTTATTTTTTTATTCAAATAATGAGTTAATACTAAATCAATTTACACAAAATAATTTTGTACAAAAATTTATAGTTGTATCGTCATTCTATATCTTTATCAACAACTAATTCATCACAACCATTGCCACCAACTATTATTTTTCCATCAATCCATCTCCTCCACCAGCAAACGATGAATTCCAATGTTGGATTTTACTAAAATTTATGAAGAAATGGTGGGTTTTGTTGTTGTTAATGAAATTGGTTTTGATTTTTTTATAATAACCTAAAAATTTAACTTTGATTTTGGGATTTGATTAAAAGCCAATACAAGACTTAAAAGGTGAATCAGTTAAAGAAAAAATTAAGAGATAAAAAGTTAATTTATTAAGAGCTTAAAAGAGAAGAAAAAAATATATTTACTTTTAATAAGGACAATTCTAAGAATAAAAAATAAAAATTGAAAAATGAGAGCTGATAAAATAGATGGAGTCACCAAATATCACATATACTTAATGCTTATGTGAAAATACTAGCACTTAATGTCTTTACATCATTGGTGGCCGCTCCACTAATGTCAAAAATCAAATTTTGCACGTACAACTAACGAAGATCACGGATCCTTCGCAGTCCAGTCCTGGGTTGTTCACTGGATTAATTTAGTTAGGCACTAAAATTCCTCACTACTGGACACTGATCGCGCACGTTGACATGATCTTGAAAGGTTTGTTTTTATATAGACATAAATGCTAAGAAACGGCGATTATAATATATAATAATAAGTTCAAATATTCATTTCCTTAAGTGATACAATAGTTTGCTGCTTATACAAATAACTGATTATTGATCAAAACAATGTGAAAATCTAATATTGATCAACCATTATTCTTCAAAATGTGGCGCCCATCCCTTCAAATCCTGCATTTTGATAAATATTGAATTCAACATAGATTAAAAAACAAGATCATAGGTCTGGCTAGCTGTATATATAATTAATTTTAGTACTTACTGTTGGTAAGAAATGTTGATAACACCGGAGGCAGTGTCAGCAACGGAAGCAAAAGCTTCCTGTGACAAGTCAATGGTGCCCTTGCACGACCCTGCCGGGCACAGGTCTACAATCTTCACCACCACGGAGCTGCTTCCTTGACAAGGGTATGGGGTGCCAGCGTTTGTGCCACTTACACAGGTTACTTGATAATACTGCCCGCATGCACCACCTCCGTTCCATATTGCTTCACTTGCTGCTGCTATCATCACTCCTTGATCCGCAAATCCATAGCAAGCAGAAGCTGAAATCCCCCGAAAAAAAAAAATTAACAAAAAGGAAAAAAGGGTATGCTTAATTAATTTATCCATATAATGATATCAGAGAATGAGTCTTTTATCTACGGTGACACATGCAGTGGCGGAACCGAGACGAATTGTGGCTCGATGAGGGGCATAATGAAGAAATTATAAACTTAAGTAGTCTATAACGTAATATCTAGAAAAAGGGAAGAATACTTACGCGTGTACGGAGGAGTGTAGTAGGTAGCAGTCCCATAATTTTGAGCTGAGGCTGATGAGTGGAAGCTCATAATTAAGCACGAGAATAGAATGAGGGCAATACAGGAGTTGTTTGATAGGAATGCCATTGATCAGTATATTGCAAAGAATGAAGCTAGCTAGCCAGATAGTGAGAGTTGATGATTCTCTTTAATTAATTATTAGCTAGAAAGCTTAATCAATTTAAAGTGGTGTTTTGATTGGCAGTGACAAGAAGTTATTTATAGTGCTAGAATTTCAGTTAACTCGAACTATTTAATGGTATACACTGATGAATACAATAAGAATATTCTGATTTCGCAGCATAAACTTTTTCATTGTCACCAAGGTCGGCCAATCATCAGCTTTGGATATTTTACAAAGTAGCCGATTAGCAAATAAAAACTTCCCGGAATTAATTAATCCATCCCCGGCGCGCAGTTCTTTTGTATTATGGTTTCACCGAATATTATTTATTATAGTTTAATTAAAATACGAGGCTTGTATCAAGTCTTATTCTTATTTAATCCTTATATTTTGAGAGATTAATACATGTTTAATTATTATATTTTTAAAAAATGCAAATGAAAGGATTTTTCTCAACTTGATCCATTGATATTTCTTTTTTTTTTCCGCAAGGACTAAACCATCTGATTAACTATCTATTTTAAGGATAACAACTTATTATTACAATTGTAAAATGGCATTCTTTTATGTCATATATGTACCATTATTCATTTTCATGCATACTCTTAGTATTATAAATTGATGGGAGGTATTTTACTGTATTACATTTGCTACATGATATGTAGAATTAAGTATTAGGCTCATAATTTGCGTGTTGATAAGGTACAAACAAGTTTTAATTTTATTTCATATCAAAATTGCATATTGCACACATATATAAAAACAATGTTTGCTCTCATAGCCAAGTTTAATTATTTATCTAAGATTTTCGGTCAATTTGGTAATGTTGTTACTTTTAAAATAATAATTATTAACAGTGCTATAAAAATAATAAAGAGAATCATTTTTTTAGTAAATTTTGTTTTGAAGCGTAATATTCATTTTAAAAGCATGCAACATTTTGCGTTTGGTAAATTAAATATGTTGTTGAAGTGTAGTAGCAAGTGCAATAACACATATCACTAAAATAGACAAAATAGACAAAATGATGAATAAAAAATATTTTCAAATATTGATCTCATTTAGGTTTAAACTATATCTAATGATTTTGTTTCTCCATAAAGTTTTTAAGTCAATAATTTGTATGGATATTTTATGTGTTTGCGTAATTTTTACAAAGAGATTTTTTTGGAATTATCTTGAAAAATGTTGACAAATTACTCTTTCAATACTTATCAAAATTTGTTGTAAGATTAAGTGATCTTACTTTCAATGATTTTTAAAAAGTTTATCAAACACAAACTAATTAATCTTTAACTTCTCAAAATTACTTGTGTTCCCCAAAAAAACAAATTGAAATTAGACCTTTTTAGCAAAAAAAAAAATTCTTCTCAACCGGCCGGGGGGGGGGGGGGGGGGGGGGGGGGGGGGGTTGTTGGGGGCCGGCAATTAACAGCTGTGCTCGAGAAGTGTACAATGAGACATACATACAAGGATATATTTCCCAAAGAGATCAAACTCTTTGCAACTTGGTGCCTGGATAGCATCAATTTGCAACAATTTTTTTTTTTTATCTTGTATTACGCAAATAGACAACTGAGTGTTCAAGTAGTACTTCGTTTCTATTGGGAAGAAAGAAATCAATCATTTTCAAGAACCACTTGAAAATGTTTCAGTAAAGTTATATAATACATATAAGACTAATGCCTGCTTTGTAGTCTTACTTGTTGGAACCTCCACCTTGTTGTCAAATAATTTTTCTCTCAAAGTCATAATAGATTTTGCTTCTTCATGCTGATGGCTTGAATTCGATCCAACTTCATGCACTCCTTTGGGATTAGGAATTGGTTGACTTGGAAATTTTTCTTTTTCTCTCTCCACTACAGTAGTTGCTAATTGACCCAATTGATGTTTAAGCTTTAGAATAGTTTGAGTGTTTGACTAAAAAGCTTGTTGGGTTGACTGAATGAAACTTTGAAATGTATCCTCTAAAGAAGGCTTTCTTTATTGGGGTGCAATAAATTGAGACATGGGTTGTTGGACAGGAGGATTTACTTGGTTAGGAGGGACAAATTGTTAATTGGGCATGTTAAATTGTCACCCTCTTTGGTTTAACAAAGGTTGATTTTGTTTCTAAGAAAAATTAGGGTGATTCCTCCAATTAGGATTATATGTGGATGAATATGAACTATTGGAGGTTTTTTCATATGATTGTAAGTTATGTACTTGCTTAGAATAAGTCTCTTGATAGGCTGGTAATGATAGACAATTCTATATATACTGTATGAGACAAGTTAGAACAAAGAGCACAAACCTTATTAGCTACACTAGGATGATGATTTATGGATTGGTTCATAACTAAGGCATTTACTTTCCTAGAAAGTGTAGCTAGAGTGGATTTCATATCTAAATCATCCATAACTCCATATAACCCCTTTCTAGAAACTTGAGATGATTTTTCCTTTTGATTTGAAAAATCCCACTGTTGAGAATTTTCAGAAAATGAATTAAAGAAATCTCATGCAACTCCTTCATGTAAGTTCAAAAATCTCTCATCATTCATAGACTCTACCATATGACGATTTGACATAGTTAAACCATTATAAAAACACTGTATAAGTCTCCATTTTTTAAAACCATGGTGGGGATACTTGAGAAGTAAATCATTAAATCTTTCCCAACATTCATAAAATTGCTCACCCTCTCTTTGATAAAAATCACTTATCTCTCTCCTAAGGGCATTTGTTTTAGACATAGGAAAAAACTTGATGAGAAACTTATTACTCAATTCATCCCATGTACTAATAGACTCAGCAGGTAGTGAATTCAATCAAGCTTTTGCTTTGTCTTTTAATGAGAAAGGGAACATATGAAGCCTAATTGACTCGTCATTAAAATTTTGAAAATGGAATGTAGAACATATGCCAATAAATTCCTTAATGTGCAAATATGGTTCCTCTCTCTCTAACCCATGGAAGGATGACAAAAGTTGAATGACATAGGGCTTAAGTTCAAAGTGTGTTGCTGTAGTTTGTGGCAACACAATACAAGATGGTTGGTTGGCTGCAAGTGGTGAAAAATATTCTCTAAGGGTTTTCTCTGCTTGCACTGGTGGAAGTATTAGCAATAATCTATTGGGGTTATCCATCACTTCTAAAGAACTAGCTTGACTACTATCAATTTTTGACTCTCTTTTTACCAAAAGATTTGTTAAATCACGTTCCCAGACACTCATAAACTAACTAGACAAGAAAAAAAAGAAAAAAATAAACCAACAATAATGAGAATAAATAAAATTTAAAAATAAAAAATCAAACCACCAAACAATGAATTTAAAGACAAATAAAAGTTTTTTTTTGTGTTTTTTTAATTAAAAAATAAATGACAACCTAAATTATAACTAGTGGAAGAATCAAAACAACCTAGATTAAACTGACTTTCTAATACAATCCCTGGCAAGGCGCCAAAAACTTATTAAGAAAATTTTAATATACTTGCAAGCGCATAAATCTAAAGATAAAATAGTGGTAAGGAGGTCAATTCCACAGAGATTGTTATAAATTGAAAAGTCTAATTTAAATCTAAAATTAATATTAATTCTAACCTAGTTGATCAAATTGAGTTTTAAGAGAAATTAAACTAAGGAAGCAATTAAAATAAAAGAGAATTCAATAAGATAAGAATTACTAAGGTTTCAGAATCCATTACTATTCAACTAGTAATTATCTAAATATTCATTAATCCCCAATTTTAGAGTGACAACTCGAAATCAATCTATGTTATCTCATAAGTATAACAATTAAGCTCAATTAATTAAATATAATATAGGTTCTTTTTCCGCTTAATAGTATGACATCTAAGTATCTCATATGAACATCTTGAATAACAAAGAGTCAAAGTTTTCCTGAGCACTTCATGTAAACAATTTAATTAAAGACATAAAATCAAAGATAATCATGCATAAACTTTATAAATCCAAGCATAGATTTAATTGAATATTAATTTTAACAATCAATAATGCATGACAGAATTGACGAAAAGATTTTAATAACATTCAATTAATCATATGAAATAAAAATCATAATCATTAAAGAACATATATGGAGAATTAAATAAATAAAAACATAATTATTTCATTGAATAGGGCTTCATCATCAACCTTAGTATAAGAAAATTAGCTAAACATATTTGAATTGTGAGCAACAAAAGAAATAAATTCAGCCATGGGAGTCAAACTACTGCAGATTTTCTTCTCTGTCTCGCGTTTTCCTCCTCTGGCGGCTCCTCTCTTGCCTTTATAAAATGTTAATGACTTCCGTAATCCTTATTGGATTCTAATTGCATTAATTCTTCACAACTTATCATAAGTCAAAGTCATCCACCGACTTATAAACCCACTCACCAAGCCCTTTTTAAATTATTTCCTTACTAAACTTTGAAAGCTAAGCACACGTTAGACCACAAAAGCAAAAGACCAATTAATGACTTCTTCTTTTACTGCCAGCACATGCACTCCAAATTGTCAAATCTTTGCCCACCGTTCATCTTTTGAAGAGATTAACTTCTAATTTTAGTCTTATTGACGTTCAAATTTGAATTTTCTCATGTCCTTTTTATCCTTAATCTTTAATTAATTCCCTATTCAAACAAAACAATTCAATTAATTAAAAATAACAAATAAATATAACTAGCAATTATTTAATTAAGGGTAAAATATGTATATATTATATGCTCATCAATGATAACAAAGATATATATATATATATAACTTATTGGCAATCCAATTTCCTGCCCACCCAGTGAGTAGAGTTCAAACCCTGACATCTTGCTTTCGTCTCAACTAGATGGCATACACACTACTAACAATGAAGATAAACGATCTTGATAAGTCAATCTTCCAATATAATGGCGTGAAAATTTCAGATCCAAGGCTCATTAATTCCTCCAAAAGTTCAAATCCTGTAAGAACATTTGAATTGAACATAGAATTAAAATCATTAAGAAAACGGATGCATAGAGTTACTCAAGGAAATAATATCACAAGTGTAGCTGGCTATATAATCAATTGTAGTACGTACTGTTGGTAAGAAATGCTAACACCGCAGGCAGTGTCAGCAATGGAAGCAAAAGCTTCTTGTGACAAGTCAATGGTGCCCCTACACGACCCTGCCGGGCACAGGTCTACAATCTTCACCACCACAGAGCTGCTTCCTTGACAAGGGTTAGGGGTGCCTCTATTTGCCACTTACACAGGTTACTTTATAATACTGCCCACATGCACCACCTCCGTTCCATATTGCTTCACTTGCTGCTGCTATCATCACTCCTTTATCCCCAAATCCATAACAAGCAGAAGCTGAAACCCAGAAACTACAATCATGCAAAGAATGAGCTCTTCTCTGATCAAGGCCAGGGCAAGAATTGAAACAATGGGTTGTGAGTACTGATATTTGAACTGAAAAATCTGTCACAATGGCAGCAAAACAACTGTAAAATCATATGGCGTTATAGAGTTAAGTAAAAAATTGGCACTATTTTCTGATTAACACTATAACACTGCCAAGGTTTTACTGTTATTTTTATCGCCATTGTGTCACCATTAAGACTCTTTGTCATTTTTCGTTTAGAATATAGATAAAAAGAGTTAAAATTCATATAACTGTCAAAATTTTGTATTTTAACACTTAAGTGTACGATATTACGGGTCAGCATTAATAGAAGAGGCGAATATTAATGTACACATAATAATTTTCCAAAAAAAAAGATTAGCGTATGTAAGAGGAATGCTTACGGATATAGGGAGGAGTGTAATACGTCGCAGTCCCGTGATTTTGAGCTGATGCCATTGAATAGACGCTTAGAGTTAGAATTAAGCATGAGAAGAGAATGAGGGTCATTTCCGAATTCTTCAGAAGCAATACTGCCATTCATTAATTTCAATTCAAGAATAAAGTAGTTGCTAGCTCAAGACGAGTAGATGATTCTTCGTGTCTAAAATTAAGCTATGAAGCTTTGAAGTTGGTGCTTTAATTATCATGAAGCTAAGCGTATTTATAGGATCAGCGATTTACCAAACGAAATAACAATTTCATATTATAATGATAAATACAATGTTTACGCACGTGACGTTTTATTCTAAGATTTTGTTATATGAAGTTTTTATTTGTAATTATCAAGGACGCCGTAGGCAGGCCATGGGAAACTTACAATGTAATTACATAATACAAGAGATCGAATCTCAGCAGGTTTGTACACAAATAGCTTCACATGCAACAAAATTTTTCTTGTTTTTTAGCAGAAAATGACAATCGTTTTAATATGGCTAAAACTCAGCATTTTGATTGACTTAATTGTGTGTGTCAGTCACCTTTCTCTTTTGTTACTATGTGCATGGCTTCACAAGGAAAATCTCGGGACATATCTCATAAATTACTTCTGTTCTTGCATTTTCTTTTCTTTTTTTTTTTAGTTTTACAATACAAATTTATTAATATGTACAATAAAATATGCCAAGACCTCAAGGAATATTAACTATGCGGTAGCACAACTAATATGAAATCTATTACATAACAAATTTATTTACAATATGAAATCTACCAAAACCTCCTATATTAGCTTCATCATAAAATAACCTTTACATGTGAACCCATGACATGCGGTATAGAAAAAAAATGCTCTCTCACAAATGTATATTCGTGCGTGCTTAATTAAGGAGGTTTAATGTAGATTGAATGTTGTGTTTGACATTTTCAAGTTAATATATAAAATTAGGAAAAGCTCTTTTACTTTTATCTAGAAGATCCCACGTAAGATTGAATAGACAAACGAACTTAGTTTTTATCCAATATTCATGGAAAAAAGAAAAAAGAAAAAACTGGTTAAGGCTTAATTAACTTTTCAGTTCTTGCATTCACTTAGTTTTAATGTTTTGAACAAACTAATCGGGATATGCAACACGTAATATGGCTTTTAAGCCTACTAAACAGTCAGATCAGATCTGCTTAATCCCTGACAGTTACAAATTACCAACACATATCCTTCTGGCATTCTCTATTCAGCCAGCCAAGACTCAACTTGTTTCCTTAATTAATCTTCCATGCACTGGGTTTATTATGTAGTTGATTTATGCACCAGCAGCTGTAAGTGATCTCATTCTCTTGCATTCATCATTTTTATCACTCTATTCCTTAGACTGTTGTTGTTGTATTGTTCACGTACGGTATAAGAGCTTAGCAAAATTAATCATTCTGTAACAGCGATCTCATTCTCTAACAATTAACCCACGAGTATAGTTACATCAAATGCAAATTTGAGCAGTACTGTGTTGTCTTATGAATCAGAACAAACAAACAAACAACAATACTTTCAATTGCTTCCATATGCATTCCGTAATGAGTATGAAGTCCGCTCTTAAGAATTTTCATTTATTTGTATGCTCAACATTTGTTAGCTAACATAATGATATATGAAAATACTACTCAAAGTGAGCCATTATAGTTTTTACATATTTGTCTAGAGAGCAATTTCGATGCGTTAAACATTGTTTAAAAATAGCATGTCTTTTAATTACGCAGTTCTTCTCTCCTACATAAAACTGGCACTTTATAAACTGTGGATTGGAGTAAATACATTTCCTCTTTTTTTTGGGGGGGGGGGGGGGGGTGGGGAGGGAGTAACAGAAAGCAACTTACAGACTGCGTGCTGCTTCAATATGTATTTTGCATAGCTAGTACGATTGCCTCCACCTAAGAATTTTCATGTGGGACATGTCGGGTGATGAGTTTGGAATATGAAGATATTTTCAGTGAACTGTGAACAGGTATTACAATTGCACCTAAAACAAGATTGCCTTAGTTGCTGCAGATTTTGTAATGGCTTCATTCAAAAAACATTTGAAGCAGAAACATTTCAAGCCAATTTACAATCATTGCTTTTGTAGTTCTGTACTAGATAATGCAGGATATGTATGCATATGAATTTAATTAGTTTCTTAACTCCCACTAATTCATCGTATAACTTCATTTTTTTTTTAACCTATGAAATTCAGTGAAATAAGGCACACTGAATCAGGAAATAGCAACAATCACAGAGCAAAAATGTCTGGAGAATTCGAACCAGCTTCATATAAACCCAAAAAGATCCTCATAACTGGAGCTGCCGGTTTCATTGGCTCTCATGTCACAAACAGGCTCATAAAAAATTATCCTGATTACGAGATTGTAGCCCTTGACAAGCTTGATTATTGCTCTAGCCTCAAGAACCTTCATCCTAGTCGCGCCTCGCCGAATTTAAAGTTTCTCAAGGGTGACATTACTTGTGCTGATCTCATGAATTACCTCTTGGTTTCAGAGGGTATTGATACTATTATGCACTTTGCTGCTCAAACCCATGTGGATAATTCTTTTGGCAACTCATTTGAGTTCACAAACAACAACATTTATGGGACACATGTACTTCTGGAAGCATGTAAACTCACAGGGCAGGTCAAGAGGTTCATTCATGTTAGTACCGACGAAGTTTATGGCGAAACTGACATGGAGAGTGACATTGGCAATCCTGAAGCCTCTCAATTGCTGCCCACAAATCCTTACTCTGCGACGAAAGCAGGGGCCGAAATGCTCGTCATGGCTTATCATAGATCTTATGGCCTGCCAACAATTACTACTAGAGGCAATAATGTGTATGGCCCTAACCAATTCCCGGAGAAACTGATACCAAAGTTTATTCTTCTCGCAATGAAAGGACAGCAGCTGCCGATTCATGGGAATGGCTCAAATGTACGAAGCTATTTGTATTGCGCCGATGTTGCCGAGGCGTTTGATGTGATACTCCACAAAGGAGTTATAGGACACGTTTACAATGTTGGCACTAAGAAGGAGAGAAGCGTCCTTGATGTGGCAGCAGATATATGCACGTTGTTTAAATTGGAACCCGAGAAAACTATACATTATGTGCAAGATAGGCCTTTCAATGATCACAGATATTTCTTGGATGATCAAAAGCTTAAGAGACTAGGCTGGAAGGAAAAAACACCATGGGAAGAAGGGCTGGAGTTGACATTAGAGTGGTACAAAAAGAATCCTCATTGGTGGGGGGACGTAGCGGGTGCCCTTTGCCCTCACCCGTCAGTCATATTGCTTACCGACTCCTGTGGAAACGATGACGCGTTTTTCTTGCATAACGGGTATGAGATTTGTGGGAGGTCAAGGCTAAAATTTTTAATATACGGAAAGACTGGATGGATTGGGGGACTATTGGGGAAGTACTGCAAAGACAAAGGGATAGCATTTGAGTTTGGAACAGGAAGATTGGAAGATAAAAATTCTTTACTTGATGACATGAAGAGAGTAAGGCCAACTCATGTGTTGAATGCAGCTGGGATTACCGGAAGGCCTAACGTTAATTGGTGTGAATCTCACAGAGTCGAAACCATTAGGATTAATGTGATGGGCACTCTAACTCTAGCCGATGTTTGCAAAGAGAAAAATGTATTGATGATGAACTTCGCGACTGGCTGCATATACGAGTATGACTCCAAGCATCCTCAAGGTTCAGGTATCGGATTCAAGGAGGACGATGAGCCAAACTTCACCCGTTCGTTCTACTCTAAGACAAAGGCTATGGTAACTTTCCTATCTTATCTTGAAATTTTCGTATTGGTTATTTGTATCAAATATTTGATAAATTTTCAGGTTGAGGGGCTACTCAAAGCATATGAAAATGTTTGTACTCTGAGACTCCGAATGCCAATCTCTTCTGATCTAAGCAATCCGCGAAACTTTGTAACGAAGCTGGCGCGTCACAACAAAGTTGTGAACATTCCGAATAGCATGACCGTGTTGGATGAGATGTTACCAATTGCCATTGAAATGGCAAGAAGGAACTGCAGAGGAGCGTGGAACTTTACAAATCCCGGAGTCATAAGCTACAATGAGATATTGGAGCTTTACAAAGAGTACATTGACCCTCAATTGAAATGGTCCAATTTTAACCTGGAAGAGCAGGCCAAGGTGCTTGTGGCCCCAAGAAGTGACAATCACTTGGATGTTACAAAGCTAAAGAAGGAGTTTCCTGAAGTGTTGCCAATTAAAGATTCAATCATTAGGTATGTGCTTGAGCCCAACAAGAAGAAAAAATAATGACATGTACTAGCTGCATTATTTGGACGGCGGAAATAATTTTAGCTGAAATCTAGAAATCGCTGGATTGTTTACTTGTTCGTTTACTTTTGTTTGTTTTGTGTTCATCCCTCATCGTATCCTGATGAGAAATGTACAATTATGCAGTCTTAGATCAATACATAGACTTTTTCAATTTACTGAAGATTAAACTAAATAAGATACCCGTCACCGACCAATATAGTAAACTGGTTCTTTTCTTCATCTTTTGTCAATTTTTAGTCGATCTTTGGGTTCTATTCGAGCTTTTGACTCAGTTCAATTTCTTATGTTCGCCTTATAGTGACAACATTATGAGTTGAATGGTAAGTTTTATTGGATTAATATATTCTTCTTCAACTTGATGCGTCTTGAGGGATAAGTCATTTATCCTTAGGACTGTAAATCGACTAGTCGGCCACTTGCTTAGTGAGTGATTAACCCTTCGACTTTTAAAACGTGATCCACTTCTCATTCCTTCTTAAACATGAACGGATAAAAGTGTAGCTAATAACCAGGTCTAAGTTTAGTTCTTGGCCCTAATTTTGTAGACCATAAAACTCTCAGTTAATTTCCCCTTACTAAAAATACTTAATAGTTTCCCAGCATTAATATGAGGATTCAAAGCTTCATTGTATAATAAAATATTGAAAATTGAAATAAGAAAAACAAAATGTGCAATAAAAGATATGGTCCTACAAGTTCCATAAAATTGCTGGGAAGTAATTTCAAATACAAAATTTAAGCCTAAACTAACGAATAGAACTTTGAAGCAAATTGCGGGTTTCATTCCTTTTATGGTCAATTTTGAGCTAATATAATTTTTCATGCTATAACATAAGTAAGAAGTTCTCACTTTCATGAATTTGGTCGAGTGATTTTGAAAAAATATTTTTTAATTAGCCATCATAATTTGAATCTAAAGTATTAAAAATGATTTCTACGTTAATTAGCCATCATTTTGTTCGGACGTATTTGTCGTTCTCAGTGGGGGGGTATTCCCTTCAGCTCTAATATATTAATTAAATTAGAGCCCACTAAAACGCTAATGCAGCTACTAAAATAAGGGAAAATGTAAAGATTCGCCCATTTTGTAGAATCTTTCAAACGTGACTGCGCGATAAATTAATAAGGAGTAGTCTTGTGACACTCCAAATCTAACACACGTTTATGCCTATAATACTCTCAATTAACTCAACATCTTTAATAAATACGAGATATGATAATCAATAATTTATTTTAAAAATTTAGTTTTTTTAATTCATACTCATATAGGTTTGATTCTTAGAATTTTAACTCTTAATTTAAACTCAAAATAACATATTATTTTACAGGGCTATTCTGGACATCCATGGATACCTCATATAAAATTTTCAAGAGGATCCAATACCGAAAACATTTTCAAAACTATTTATTACTTGACAAATCCAAAACTGTTTTCACAGTACCTTAATCGAACAGAATGGGTTCTGAGATTTTTATAAAATAAAATAAAAATCCGATAATTATAAAATTAAAATTGGGAATACTAAACACATATATTAACTTCCATATAGAATTTCAAAATCATTTGAGTTCATTTGGTGGTACAAATAATCTTGTGAATCCAATCGCAATGCTGGAATCACAATTTTCCAGTGCAGTGGTTTCTATTGCGAAAATATATATAAAATTGAAAACGAAGCCGAATTTAATGAAATCAAATATATTCAAGAAGCTCTGCATGTCTTTTTTCCAGAAATATAAATTTCATAAGAAAAATAGTTCATAAATTATAGGTTTAAGTTTGAGATATTCATGATGTCCAAAATTTTCTTGTGCTTAACGCCTCAAGGATGAATAAACTAAACTCATAATAAATCAGAACCCTAAACAAAGCCTAAATACATCATAAATCATGCATTATGATCTATAACAATCTAAAATCATGCCAATATAAACCCTAGATAGAGTGATTAGAAATCTTGTGGGGAATAAGGGGAGTAGACTTACTAATCACTTTTATTCTCTCTTAAACAAAGGCTTGAATCCTAGGATTTGGGTAAGAGCGTAATGAGCAGTACAGAAACAAAAGAAACATCGTGGGTTTGGGGTTATGGAAGGGGAAAAATATGAATTTATAGAGTCTTAAGAAACCCTATTGAATTTGAGAAAATAACTCTTTTTAAAAAATTACCCCAAAAATAATCCCTATTTATAAGGGCAATAATGTCATTTAAAAATTCCATTAAAAAAAAAAAGAAATTTGGCGTTACAAATCTATTGATATCCTTTGAAATCTCTCATAAAATGTCTTTTTTAATTAGAATTATCTAAATAACTAAGAAAAATTAATTTATATCTTATGTTGAATAGAATTTCAATTGAACGATTAATAAGTTTATAAATTTTTTAAGCCCATCTCATTTTTTTATTTATATTCATATTTTAAATTTAATTAAAACATTTTTTTGAAAAAATTATAAAAGTTTAAATTTATGGAGACATAAACAAGTATTTATTTTAATATATATAAATCCTAAAATCTTCAACTTTTTTTATTATAAATAAAAAATTAAAAAAATACGTGTTTTAAGAGTGAGATTTTATGAAAGATAGTTAATTTTAACTATAAATGGGTCTATCTTTTATAAATTAAAATGGGGTATTTTAGGAAATAAAATTTAAAATTGGTGTTATAAGATTTTGTAAGGGTGTTAAAAACTGCAATCATTAATAAAACCAATTAAAATATCAAATTAAAACAAACACTATAGTGGAATCATTTTTTAATGTAATGTGCATACACTAGATTATAAAGCATGTAGTACAGCTTTAAACATGTTGAGATTGATTTGATGCATAATATCAAACCAATAATCTCAAGACCTAATTCTAGTTAAAAACTTATTGATGAACTATAAAACTAAAGGTCATCTAAATTTTTTTATTGTTTCCTAAGTTTTTCATTCAATTTTCTCTAAGTTATGTACTATATATTAGTTTTCTAAGAAATTGGGAAAATAAAATTAACGATTGAAATGTCTAAGTGTGTAACCTCCAAATCTTAGCTTAATTATAGACTCAATGCTCTAAAAAGGTGGTTTTTAATAAACCAATCAACACCATGCATTATTCGAAACTGTTTTTTTTTTCCTTTTTTGATAGAATTGAAAGATTGGTTATGGATATTTTAGCTAAATTTTATCAAACTAAATGTTCTATGCGTGTCATTTTTAATAAACAAAATTGGCAATGTGAGATGAAGTGAAAATTGGAATATCATACATTAAACTAAAATCTAAGAGCATCTCTAAGAGACTCTATTAATTTTACTCTTTAAATATCTATTTGCTTACGTGTATGGTAAAACAGAGAGTGAAAAAAATATGTTATTCTCCAAAAGACTCTTCAAATATAAATAAGTTAATATTATTTTAATCAAATAATTATTTTTTTAAAGGAAAATAAATGGTAATTAAAGTACTTCACTCTCTCTCTCTCATAAAAAGTAATAAAATATAAATTGAAGAGGGAGAAAGCAGCTCTACAAATTTAAAGAGAGAGAATAATTTTTTATTTAAACAATCTTAATTGAAGTGTCTTTTTTAGTCTTAAATGTTGATGTGACTCCTTAAATAAATAATAAAATCTTATTTTAAGGGTCTTTTAGAGATGCTCTTAAGAGTTTGTTTCTTAAGGATCTATAGTTTGAAATTTATTAATTTTAGATATTTTTAAAAATTTACTCTTTTTTTTCAGCTTATGTCTGAAAAACATATGAAAAAATAATTTTTTGTGACTTTTATCATAATAGAAAAATATCTGAATGAAAAGTAAATATTATATTATAAAAATATCTATATAAAATATACTTATTTCTAAACTATAAAAATCTAGTCATTTTTTTCTTATTTACATGGACATAAAATTCAAATAATTATTTTTGGGATATTTTTATTTATAAAAATAAACAAGATGTACTTATATTCAGATATTAAAAAAAATCATTCAAATATTTATATTTAAATTCATTTAAACTTAAAAAAATTTAGACCTAATTAAATTTTAGACCAAAAATCAAACACTATCTAAGTTATGTTTGGTTGGAAGAAATGAGAAAAAAAAAAGACAAATGAAATGAAAAGGATGTGACAAAATGAGGAAAAAAAATTGAGATCAGTCTTAACTTTATTATTTGATTTGATATAAAAATTCATCCGTTTCTCATATTTTTCTTATGATTTGATATGAAATATATCTCGTTCCGTTATTTTCCCTATGATTTGATGTAAAACTCATCTTCTCCTTTCTTATCATTTCTTTATCAAACGTGTCGTTAACAGTATTGATTGACTAACGCAGCAAATTGTGTGCTGAGGAATGTTGAAGAGAGAGTTTAGATTTGAAGAAGAAAGAAAATTAAAAATTAAAAAGGGGTGGTGGAAGCATGTTTTACAATCGAAATGATTGAAGCGACAAAGTGCACTCCCCATTAATGCACTTTTGATTTTAGTTCAATGGCTTCCAATACTCCACACGGAATCTACTTCCTCTTTTAAGCTTGGAGAAAGCTAGTGCGTGTGATAATGCCGAAAAGTTGGATTCTATTAACAAAAATAGCAAATAAAAAAACAAAGAAGCAGAAAAGCAATAGCAATGGAATCATAACTCATCGTGTATCACGTGGACTCTCAAGTTTGTATTGATCACTTTCCACTTTTGAAGAGTTCAAAACGGATCCATCACGGCGCTAAAGTGAAAAAAGACAATACGACTACAGAACAGTATTGAATTTTTCTTTTACTAATTATTATTTAAAATGTAAGGTGGAGAAAGTTGATATATATTTTTAGTCATCGATTTTTTCAGGATTCAAATTCAGTGGTTAGTAAAATAAAGTTACTTAATAATTACTTATTAAATTCATGATATTAAGCATCCGTTTGGGGCAGTTGTGCTACCTTAAATTCAAGGGAAATTTCTCCTATAATATAGGGTGGAGAGCAATTGTCCTAAACGCACTCTAAAATTATTTAATACAACATTTCCATACACCTTTAATCGTCACCTATTATAGTTGAAAAATCTCAAATATTTTAAATTTTTTTAGTCAAACCTTAAGTTTTCATTTTTGCCCCCCACCCCCCAACTTATAATATATTATGTATAATATTGTAAAAGTTGGAGTATCAAATATTTAAAAATTTAGAAATACAACTGAAAACTAAAGTTTTTAATGGAGATTGTGTGAAGTGTTGAACCAAACACCGCTTTATTTCATTAGATATAGCTTGAAAAGAAATCTCATGTATTTGGCTTTTTTTTTTTATAATATATATATATACGAGAATATGTTTTAAAGATGATACAAATCAATTGGTACAATGAGTTTGTATAACAATTTAAACATAAAGACATAACTACATATATCTTAAGACGTTGTTAAGTTGTTATACAATGTACATAACTACATATATCGTAAGACATTATTAAGTTATTATGCAATGTCATCTCATTTTTCAATAACAAAAGATTTTCTTTTTTCTTTTTTTTGGACAGCAGACAAGTGTAAATTCATGGATATGCTCAAAATGGTTGAGCGGACTAATTAGGGTTGCAGATATTTACGTTGAAATCCGCTGCATGAACAGCTAGCTATTTTTTTAGCTGATGATGCTAACGAGCGAACTACTGGTTGTTCACCAAATACTATTCTCTGTCAACTTAAAAGAGGAAAGAAGTAGAAAACTAGAAATTACAGCAACCGGATAAGTGATAGCCTCATCACTTCATCATATTTTTGCATAAAATGCCATTCTGAACCTGGCCCCCACTCACAATGAGTTGCCGCACTTGTGTGTATAATAATGTACGGATAAGATTCAAAGTATTTATTATTTATTTTATTTTATTAAATAGTTATTTATTTCAATAGTATAATAAAGAGTTTAACTCAAACATTAAATCTGTATCACCTGATCAATGAACGTAGATGGGTCCAACTCCCCACCGTATAATTCTAAGTAAGTGAACTTGAATCAATCATATGATTACAAGTTGGAGAAAGTTGAATTCTAAAGATGGAGCGCCCACATATATTCATGCAAGTGGATCGCATGCTGGGCCATCACCATAGAACTCACGTGTTTTTATGATGGTCAGGCCAATTCCTCGGCGAGCGTGCATCTAAAATTCTTTCTTCAGTTCCATTAATTACAGTATTACACACAAAATAGAGCCACATGCGCACACAATTTATCATGGTACGTAAGGGCAGAGCTCGTATAATGTAAATTTACATGTACCAACAAATTACTAATTTCGCACCTAAGTTTGCTTAGCGCTGCCTACGCAAAGTTCGCACAAAATATTTTGTGCGTATCACTGGCACTGCTCTTCCAATGTCGTAAAATGGCAGAGATGCAATTTTCATATATTATTTGTCTCTTTTCATGATGTTTCCACCTTAAAACGTACCCAACCCATCACACATACACACACATCCAAGTCTCTTCACTCCAAAGCTATCCTGCCCGTGAAAAAAATGGAATTCCCTGGCGAAAAGTTCGATGTAATAGTGGTGGGTGCAGGCATCATGGGCAGTTCAGCTGCCTACCAACTAGCCAAACGAGGCCAAAAGACACTACTGCTAGAGCAATTCGATTTCTTGCACCACCGTGGCTCCTCACACGGCGAGTCACGCACCATTCGAGCTACTTACCCGGAAGATTATTACCACCCCATGATCCTTGAGTCTTGTCTTTTATGGGAACAAGCTCAATCTGAAATCGGCTACAAGGTCTACTTCAAAGCCCATCAGTTCGACATGGGCCCATCTGAAAACAAGTCTCTCCGCTCCGTCATTGCCAGCTGCCGCAAAAATTCTGTCCCACACCAAGTGCTCGACTGCCGCCAAGTGCTGGAAAAATACTCCGGCCGGATTGAGATACCGGAGAATTGGGTCGGTGTGGCGACTGAGCTTGGTGGTGTAATTAAACCCACCAAGGCAGTTTCCATGTATCAGACACTAGCCATTAAGAATGGAGCAGTGCTCCGAGATAACATGGAGGTAAAAAGTGTACTAAAAGTAGAAGACGCTGTTAAGGGAGGAGTTACTGTGGTTACCAGTAATGGTGAAAAGTTCTGGGGTAAAAAATGTGTGGTAACTGCTGGTGCTTGGGTGGGAAAGTTAGTTAAAAGAATCACTGGGCTTGAGCTGCCTATTCAAGCTGTGGAGACTACTGTGTGTTATTGGAGGATTAAGGAAGGTAATGAAGCCGATTATGCCGTCGGCGGTGATTTTCCAAGTTTCGCAAACTATGGTAATCCTTACATTTACGGCACCCCGTCGTTGGAGTATCCAGGGCTGATTAAGATTGCGCTGCATGGCGGGTACCCATGTGACCCGGATAGGAGACCGTGGGGACCTGGACTGTTGTTGGATTCGTTGAAGGAGTGGATTCAAGGGAGGTTCGCCGGCAGGGTTGATTCAAATGGTCCCGTAGCTACTCAATTTTGCATGTATTCAATCACCCCGGACGAGGATTTTGTGATTGATTTTCTGGGTGGGGAATTTGGGGAGGATGTGGTGGTTGCCGGTGGGTTTTCCGGTCATGGGTTCAAGATGGCTCCGGCTGTTGGGAGGATATTGGCTGATCTTGTGCTCAGTGGGGAGGCACAAGGAGTGGAGCTACAGCACTTTAGGATATCAAGGTTTAAAGAGAATCCTAAAGGCAATGTCAAAGATTATGAAGACCAAGTTAGCTTCAGCGTCCATCCACAGTGATCCGTTTGATATTATTCTCTCTTGGAATCGCATTTGCAATAATTCATGTAACCAATATTGGTACATTAATGGTGGTGACGTATTTGTTTAAATTGCATAATCAATCCATAAAACGGTCTCAGGCAAGTCCACAATAGATTACCGTGCATCGCCAACACACCGCGGTAGTGGTTGAATGCATTTAATCAAATTGTGTACAATTTGCTGCAAAACTATAACGTTGCTCGCGCAAACTTAAAAACCTTTTTGACTTGTAGAGTTTTGTAACGGTGACAGCAGTTACATTCATTCAACCTTTTGGTTGAGTTCACAAATGAAACAAAAATATTCTCAATCTATCCTGTATAATAATAACAAAGATTTTTTTGCTTATTGGATGCAACCAAGCAATCCTGAGATTTATGTAACTAAAAAGGGGAAATCACAGTTTGCCTGGTTGAGCTAAATAATCAATCAATCTGACCACATCTAGACAGGAAAACTGGGTGTGATTAATTAATTATACAGATGAGCTCGATGCTCATTTTGAAGCATAATTATGGTTGGGAATGCCAGCAAACCTGAAGATAAGGAAAATCACGAATCTTTCAGCATTCAAAGAATTACAAAAACCTACCAGTTCATAACATTCGAATTAAAATAATCAATCATACAACTTTCCTTTACATATTAAACCATACTCTATCCAATAGAAAAAGAATGGGCATCTATAATTTAAATGAAGAAAGGATTACTCACCGGTATGGCTTGTCAAAATACAAAACTCGCTATAAGTGTGTGCAATACAGCCCAATAGACTATAATACTAAGCCGTAAAGCAGGTTGTCGCATGAGTGCTCGATCACAAGAAACCCTGGATGTAAGAAAATTTAAGTAACTTCTGCATCTGGATAAGCCTCAAAATCAATATAAAGCATAAGAGAAAAAAAGCCTTACCATAAGCCATCTATCATGTCTGTTACAGGTCTCGTACATCTTGGGACAATACTTGATGTAGTAAGTGACTTGAAACCATGAACTAAAAAGGAACAAAGTAAAATACAGAAACAATGTGCTCAGTCAATTATATGGACAGCTAAGAAAAGCAAAGAGGAAGGAAACAAGCGTTTCAGTATAGGATTACCTTTTTCATCATCTTCGTCTTCTAACCTACCACTAGCACTACCAGGTTCCATATCTATTGCAATGGCAACCTGATCATTGTTATTGACTTTCCGTAAACTGCGAACTTGAGATGTAGTAGAAGGCCCAGGTGCTGCCCACTTGTTTATCTGTGCACAAAATTCCACCAAGATTGAATGGCTTAGACATGATGATATAGATACATTTACACACTTCCTATATAAATCACAAAGTAAGATTTCTTTTCTCATTCTATGCATTAAACCATGACACAAGTTTCAATATGATTTCTATACATCAAACTTCACTTTATCACTATTTTTTAAAATGCGGTGGATAGTAAAGCAATATCAAGAAACTTGATGACATATCAGATGACTCACCACAGGTTCAACTTCCAAAATTTCAGAGGTCACCCTAGTTGCCCGGCCTGAATCTCCAACACCTTCAAGCATGTTGATGTGTGCCTCTTTCTCATGCAAAGAATTCCGAAGAAGTTCTTCTTTGCGAGTTAACTCTTGTACTCTGTTCCTTTCTACTTGCAACAACGTGTCCTGGCTTTGGGCCACCGCTCGCAGATCCTCAAACTCAGATATAATTCCTGAAATCTTTTTCTGAAGTATTTCCTTGTACTCGTGTGCCTGACTGCTTTCCTTTTCAAGATGCACATCCTGTACCCCAACCTCAGAAATCAAGGAGTCAAGCCAAGAAATAAGCTCCTGGATTTCATTTAAATCTCTCTTGTTATTCATCTGTGATGAAGCAAGAACTTCATTGGTGCATCTAGTGACCTCCTGTCTCAAGAAAGAGATCTCAGCATCCCGATCTTGTAATTGCAATTCAAGCTTTTCCACCTCACTGAGAAGAGTTTCAGACATAAGATGAAGCTCATCAAACTTGCTCACTGTGACAGAAAGTCTTTTTGCAATCTTTCCACGAGAAACTTCAAGGTTCTCTAAATCCAAGTTCTTTTGCTGCACAACTTTTTCCAAATCCACAAGTTTTTTCTTCAGCTCTTCTATTTGATTCTCCTCCTCGTCAAGTGCTTGCATTAGAGCCTCAATTTCTGTGATCAAAAGATAGCATTCACATTTAGAACATTTGCATAATTTAGCTACTAAATAACATTTGCCATAAGCTTCAAACTTGAAAAAACTGACCTTGGTCTTTGGCAGCTAGCACCCTGTCCTTTGACTCCAAGAAGGTGGCTTGCTCATCTCGCAACTCCTTCAATCTCTCCTCCAATAAACCTCGTTCCTCCTTCACCGCCTGGACTTGCTGTTCCATATCAAATATCCGAGTTTCTGCAGATTGAACATCTAGTGAACATCTTCGAGCAGCAGCTTCAGCTTCCTTAATTTGACCCACGAGCTCCGAGCAAATTCTGTCTCTTTGGATGTCCTTCTCCTGAAGATCTCTCTGCATTTTTGCAATGGTGATTTTCATTTCCTTAAGGTTACCATCTTCGAACTCAGTTCTCATCATAGCAAAATCCTTCACAGTAGATAAGAGTTTGTCTGCAATAGCCTTGATAAACTCCTCAGAGGACAAATGGTTCTGACCACCAAATGGAAGTCCTGCTTCACCAATTGTTGCAGGATTCAAGGTCATTTCCAGGTCTCCCGCAACCAAATTACTTTCTACCAGTGCTGCTTTTCTGTTTTCAATTTCCATGATTGAATTAGCAGATGCTTCATAAAGCAACACAATGTTTCTGCGTAACACTACATTATCCAAGTCCTTTGCTCTTTCAATAGACTCCAAATGTGCAACGTCTCTTTTCAAGGCTTCAACTGAATTTTTCTGGGAAGTCAACTCCCCACAAAGGATATTGATTACTTCAAATACATTTCTAGCTTTATCATGAAACACTTTAGGGTGCTTGTGCAACTTCTCTCTTAAAGAACTAACATTACTCATCAATTCTTGCAAAGTAATTCCAATAGAACTACAGAGTTCAACTATTACAGTGTCATCCACATGGTCTGGTGTCTTCAAAGCTGGCCATGAATCCATAAATAGAATATTCTCCTGAAAAGAAAAATTCATGGAGGAATAAGTGTAAAGAATATGAATAATTTAATTGACAACGTCATGTTGAAAACAACAAGCTATTCAGAGAATTTAAATTTCTGCTAAACAGAGAGGTTTGTGTTCCAAAATAAGCTAATGATGGATGAAATTACATGGTGATATGAAAAAAAAAAATGTAGGCATATATAATAAATGTAACAAAGAAATAGATGCCTCGTGTTGCAGAAGTAGGATGAGGTGCACCAGGAGGCACTGTTCATAACAACAATACCTTGTCTACTGAATTGCTGGAAGCATAGCCACCATATGCACTTGTAATGGGCATACTAACCACATCTGAAGTATCGCCTTGCTTGAGACATGATTGAATGTAAGCCTCCAAATTGAGCACAAATTCCAAGTCCTTGAAGAAAACATCAGCCAGTAAACTATCAATATCAAGAAAGTCCTTCCTGAGTTCATTTGCCCCGGATTTTAACATCAACATTTCAGAATATTGTTTCTGTTTTCCCTCAGAGAAAACTGTAGATAACCTGTCAAGATGTGAGAGTGCATCAACTTTGGCAGCCTCAGCTACATCCCTTTCCTTGGAGATTTCAGAGAGTTCACTGGCAGCTTTTTCCAACTCCTCCTGAAGAACATCATTTCTCTCTTGAACTTCATTCAGTTCCGCTAGCAGTAGCTCTGCTGCTCTTCTAGATTTCTTCAATTCTTGTTCAGAAGAAGCCAGAGCTGCATGCAAAACATGGAATTGTTTCCCAACTTGTTCCAGCTTCTCAACTGGATCACAGTTACTAACTTCACCACCAACATCAATGCCAATTAAGGCATTCGTGATTACATTCAAAATATTTTCTCTCTCCTGCAACAACCGCTCAGCTTCAGCCAGACGATTCCTCAAGAACAATTTCTCTGATTCTAGGGTTTCCACCATCTCAGGGTAAGTGGATAAATCCCTAATTTTCTGTTCATAACCTACAAGAGCATTTTCCCTGTGGCTGATCTCAGACTTTAAGTGTTCCAATTCATTAGTCATCTGTTCCAAGGTTTGTTTCAAACTATCCCGCTGTTGCACCACCGACTTCCCTTTTCTAACAGCAACATTTAACTTCTCCCTCAG
Source organism: Citrus glauca (assembly GCA_029633175.1). Taxonomy (NCBI): domain Eukaryota; kingdom Viridiplantae; phylum Streptophyta; class Magnoliopsida; order Sapindales; family Rutaceae; genus Citrus; species Citrus glauca. The sequence continues at coordinate 3,652,595 of JAQOOD010000001.1, forward strand.
AGAAGCTGACTTCTGCTCCTCCTGAGCAAGTAGCTCCTGCAACTCCATCCTTTTTTTATCAAGTGCGGCAACTTCACAAATGAAAGACTGCTGCTTCTCCATGTATGCATCTCTCTCCTCCTTCACATGCATTAGGTTAGCTAAAGCATCCTCCAGATCTTTCTCCAGATGCGCTGTATCTGAGTCCCCAGAAATTACAACATCTCTGTTTCCAGATTTATCAAGGCTTGCATCCGCTTCTTCAGTGCGGTGCTCAGCAAATGTATCCTCAGGTACAGTTTTTGGCTCGGAAAGGGTCAAGTAATAATCTATAAGCTTCCTCAGTAGAACCTCCAAGCACTCAGTACTACTGTCACCCGAAGCCAATTCTTTCGCACTAGGATCACGCTCACCAACCAAACCCACCAATCTACGTATCCCATTTTCAATGGTTTCGATGCGCCCCTCAATTCGAACCCTCTCTTCCAATTTCTCCTGTAAACCAGTCATTTCATTCTCCAGTATTTCCTTCTCAAGTTCAAACTGGACCACCTTTGATAAGATTTTCTCATGATCACAGGTCAGAATCTCCATTCTTTCAGAAAGCTTCTCCCTCTCATGAACAACAACTTGAAGGTCTGCCTGAAGCTCAGATATCCGCTTTTGTGACTCTTCCAGATCAGCAGTAACAGATCCATAGTTGTCTTCCAGGTTTTCAATCTTCTGATGGAGAGAATCCCTATCATTATTAGCATCCAACAGTGCAGTTCCTAACCACTCAATCCTATCCTCAGGTTCCATAGACCGCAAGTGTGAAGGCATATTGATTCTGTCCAAAAGTTCTTCCCATCTCTGCACCAAGTAGTTTCTCTCCATTAAAGATTGTTCGAGCATTTCATTTTGTTCAGCCAATCCATAAAACTTGCTCTGCAGCTCCTCATATTTTCTCCTCATATCATCCCCTGAACTTGAGCTTGGTGGTGTATCTTCTTTCCAGGCTTCTGTAACAACAAAACCAGCATCGGAGTGGGAACCTCGCACAGAACTCTTCTGCTCCCAATTAGTAACAGGCAAAGAGTTTCGTGTAACTGATCGTGCTAACCAATCAACCTTTTCTATTATGTCCCTTGAATGAAACTGTTCAGGTAGATCAAGGTCTTCCATTATCTCTTCAATTCTCTGGAGTACAGAGTCTTTGAGGAGAAATGACTCTCTTAAAGCAGTAGCTGAGTTGCGAATGTATGAAAGCTCAGATTCAAGAGCTTCCACGCGGTCACCTGCCTCCATATTAGAAAGTTTTGTTTCTAGCTCATTAAGTCTAGCATCTCTCAACTGCAGCTCTTGCGTGCATTTCTCAAGTTCCTTGGATGTTTCAGCCAGAGACTGCTTCAGACTATCGCGCTGCATAATCAACCCTTTCCCCTTAGAAACAGCAATGCTAAGCTTCTCTCTGATAGAAGATATCCGCTGCTCTGACTGTTCTAGTTCACTTACTTTTTCCTGCAATTCAGATAGTGAGACAGCAGGCGCTTCTTCTGCCTGCCTTAAACTTTCTTTGAGAACAAGGATTTCAGTTTCATGCTGAAGCTTCAAAGCATTTAACTGGTTTATCTTTTCCTGCTGTTCAGTCAATTCCATCCCCATAAATCCAAACTCTTCTCTTGACGAACTCACCTGCTCCACAACCTCTTTATACCTCTTAACAAGTGAAGACACCAATGATTCAAGGTGTGAAAAAGGTGTTTTATCTACGTCCGTCTCGGTGTTTTCCAGTTTTCCAACACTCAAAACATTTTCTATTAACTTCTGGATGGCATCGGAATCAAGGCATCTTCCATTCAATACTTCCACATCATTTGTTCTACTAATCAACTCTGACTTAAGTTTATTGTTTAAAGTTTTGAGCTCCAGTCTCTCACCCAGAAAATTTTCCAGTTGTTCAACAACAGTCTTATACTTGATGTAGTCAACGGGATCAGATAGAGCCCCAACTTGAAAGTTCATCCGTGGTTCATCATCCATAGACCCAGCAGAATCAATTACAAGTTTCCTGAGATCACCATAAAGTGTATGTAACATAACAGAAGCTGATTCATTCTTTCTAAACAAATCATTGAACTTCTCATTTACTTCTTTGTAAGAACTACAAACTTTTTCATGGTCTGAATGAGCAGTTTCTAATTTCTCCCGCAGGTCCTCAATCACCTTGATAGCGGCATCTACAGAAGCATCAACGCGACTGTTAGCATCCAAGCCATCATTTGTTTCTGTGCCAGCAGAGATTGACACTCCCCCAGTAAACTCATCAAGCTTTTCCACTGTTTTAACAATCTGAGTAATGATAGAATTCCATTCTCGTTCAAGTATCAATGTCCTCTCAGATGCTTCCTTCTGCAAGCTTTCTACTTGATATTCTAGCATCAAAATCTTCTCATCTGAACTTCGCTGTAAATCATGGAACTGACTCAGCAATTCACTAACTCTTGATTGGTGCTCGCTTAATTTTTCACCAACCTCATGATATTCTGCTTTCAGACTAAGGTCCCGTTGTTTGTAGTTCTCAACAAGAACCTGAAGCTCATCACTTCTTGCCTCAACTCCATATACATGTTGCTTTATGACTTCATACAAAACTCCAAGCTCAATGTTTGTTGCTTCCAAATTGTCACTGTGCTCCTTCAAAGCTTCATATCCAGCCTTGGACTTCCCGACTGCAACATCAGAAATCTTTCTAAGCTCCTCTTCGGCATTCTCAGAATCCAGGTGAAACTGCTGAAGCAGTGCCCTCAATTTCCATGTATGCTCTTTTATTGACATAAATGCATCTGATGGTGATAGTTTTTCAGTCGCAGCCTTCTCCTCTGTCTCATGTTCATCATGATGCACCTTTGACTCGAATGCTTGAATCAGTTTGGATACCCCAGGTGAAGGCACTTTACTAACAGACCAATTAAAAGAAGTTAACTCAAAGTGCATCTTTTCAACAGCCTTTTCAAGGTCCTGCAGTAAGTTTTCTGCCTCCCTGAAGTGTCCTTTCAAGACTGACAACAAAGAAGAATCATCAAAAACTTCCTCCAGCTCACGTGTTGCACCTCCAACAGGGCCATCAGATAAGGGTTTCTCCAATATAGGAGAGGAAATGCCACCATCTTGCCTAAATGCCGCATTTTCAGTAGGAAACTTCTGTTGAAAAATAAGTAGCTCGTTCGACAATCTCTTATTTTCTAGAACAAAATATTCCTCAAGCTTCATCCTCTCTTCTGTTATCAAAGCAAGGCTCCCATTTAAGTTGGCATTTTCAACTTGCAGAGCTGCCACCAGACCCTTACAATCAGTCAATTCTGTGGATATTTTCTCAAACTCCAAGACAAGAGATTCCTTTTCTTCTACAAGCTTCTTTCTCTCCTCTGTTACCAAACCCTTACATTCAGTCAATTCCATAGACATTTTCTCATTCTCAGTAGCAAGAGACTCCTTTTCTTCTTCAAGCTTCTTTCTCTCCTCCATTATCAAAGCAAGGCTGCCTTTTAATTCAGCATATTCATCTTGTAGAGCTGCCACCAAACCCTTACATTCTGTCAATTCTGTACACATTTTGTCATTTTCACCAGTAAGAGACTCCTTTTCTTCTTCAAGCTTCTTTCTCTCCTCTGTTACTGAAGCAAGGCTGTCGTTTAATTTAGCATTTTCATCCTGTAGAGATTCCACCAAAATCCGACAGTCAGTCAATTCCATACACATTTTCTGATTATCACCTGCAAGAGACTCCTTTTCTTCTTCAATCTTCTTTCTCTCCTCTGTCACCAGTGCATGAATTGCAGTTAAGTTGGATTTTTCTACCTGCAGAGCTTCTAGTAAACTTTTGCAATCAGTTAACTCCAATGACAGCTTCTCATTCTCATGGAGACAAGATTCTGTTTCCTCCGCAAGTTTCTTTCTGTCCTCAGTCACTGAAGCAAGTTTCGTACTTAAGTTCTCATTCTCCACCTTTAAAGAAGCAACCCAACCCTTGTAGTCAGCTAACTCCATTGACAGACTTGATAAATCCCCCAGAGATCTTTCCAAGCTGATCTGCAATTCATTTGCCCTATCTGAAAACTCCTGAGCCTCTGCCTTTACTGAATGAACTTGGTTTTCAAGTTCCTCCCTACTGCTAGCAACAGCCTGGAGTTCAGACCTGCAATGTGCTACCTCTTCAGCCATGCATTCATTCTTCTGCTGAACTTCATAGAGGGAAGCTCGGAGCAAGGATATTTCATCAACCAACTGATGATGGTTTTGATCAAATTCCATTTGCAGCTCAGACATCTCCGAAACTTGCAGGTGAAAGATATCTTTTGTAAAGCTTGTAAGATACAACTCTTCTTTCAGTCTCTCAAACATATCATGACCGGCACACTCAGATAGAACCAAACTATCAATCCCCAACTTTGCATTACCCGATCCTCTCGAACTGAGCAGAGACCTAAACTCATCCCCACTAAGCCCCCTTACGATCTCTTTGAGCTCTGAAAGGCTGACTGAGCACCCATCTCCATCTGAAGAAACAGCCACCATAGATGAATGCACCGTGTCTTTCTCAAGAGATCTTTCCTGAGCTTTACTGTCAGTCATCAAAGATCCCACTGGCATAGACTGCTGATTATTCGCTTCTGCAAGCATCAAACTCTGTCTATCTGCTTGAACCACTTCATACCCATCACTTCCCGCATCAGGAGGGAGCATTCCTTTTCTTCCTTCATTAGGAAAACTTGCCACTACATCCTTCAGGTGATCTATACCTTGAAGACTAACAGCTGAAATACCATCGGCTTCATGTGAAAGAAGGGCAGGAGACAAAGACCCATCAGCTGTGTTGGTTGCATCAGTTGATGCAGGCACCTTATCAGCATTGCTAGTTAACTTTTCTTCATAGGTTACCTTGTGCACACCCGTCAATCCTGACGCAGATTCTTCAAGAGTTGCAGTGCTTCCACCAAGCTCAGGTGGATTAGGCTTCCCTTCCCCTGCCGGCTCAGTTTTACTGCTTTTATCATGGTGCTTCAAACCCGAACCATCTGCTTCCTGCATCGCCCCTACCCAGCAACAAATGAGAATTTAATTACATCAACTCCAGACATCAATTGTCCCAACTTTCCCAATTGACTCACCTTACAAACACATATTACAATAGAAATGAGAAAATTGAAAAAGACTAAAGAGAAGGAGAGCACAACCTACATCTGTTACCTGATCTCCCCTCACTTGAATCAGGGTCGTATCAGGAACTTCTTGCGAAGCTGGCGATTCCAGCCTCCCATCCCTATTTGCATTTTCCATTTCAACTGTAACCGTCTCCCTCTTGTCAGTATCTGCTAATATGGATTGTGTTGACCCATCAGTGACTACAGATATATCGGCATCCTTGGTTTCCCCATCTAAAACTGGGATATCTACAGTTGATGAGGGCACTGCTCTGGCTGCCTCGGCATCGGTATTCTGCATTCTTTCCCCTTCGTTAGGCACCGAGGAAGGAACATCACCACCTTGTGGTGATAACACAGCATCACGAGCCAAAGATATTTCAACCATGCGTGACTCAGGTGTAACAACCACTGATGACGAATCAACGGCTGCAACATCAATCTCAGGAGCCAATGAATTCTCTATTGAATTTGAATCCATAACTCCCAGATTGGAATCAACATGAGATGGAGATGCACTTTCCCCTTCAGGAACTAATGATCCTGTTGGTTTCCCAGCAGTTGATGCTGCATCGATATCAGCTTCATGCTGCTCAGATTTACCAGACTTCTTCAAGGATTTACCTTGGCTGCTACTGCCCTTGCCATCCTTCTTCTGTCGGAATTGTTGAAGCTGATAAAACATAAATAAAAATTAAATATCAAAATGTACAACAAAAGCCTTCCCTCTCTATATGGTATCAACATAAAAGATTAGAATAAACAAGATCAACTGTTTACTTTCACAAATCTAATCAGTAAATACACTGAACAAACTAGAAAATCCTATCACTGTAATTTACACAAATCATAGAACTTAATCCAAGTTCTTTGTTTATTTATAAGCTAATGATCAGAAAAATCATAAGATTAGCATAAGAAAAGAGTTCAGGTTTCACTTTCACAAAGCAAGATTAAGAAAACACAAATCTAATCAATAGACGGGCAAACTCGAAACCTAGTACAGCAATTCCAAAAAGCTACGCGGCTAATAAACCTAGTTTTTCATTTATTTTATCAGCTAACCATCAGAAATGCATTAGTTTTGTTGCTGAGAAAGCAAATTGAATACAAGATATTAGCATAATAAACGAGGTTTGGAAATTGCAAATCTAATATATATATATATATATATATAACCAGTAAAATAAAATTGAATTAATCAGTAAATACACTTATAACCAGTAATACAACAACGACAAAATGTTCTACAGGATGATTTGTGAAAGCAAATTGATTGGCTCCTTTCACAAATCTAATCAGTAAATACACTTATAACCAGTAAAAAATTCACCACACACACAGAAGTTATACGCTGTTTTGCATTATATATATATATATAATGCAACTAATAAAGAAAGTGATTTCATTTATTTATGAGCTAAACATAGGCAATGAAGCGGGTTCTCGTTAACTAAACACTTATAATCCAAGAATAACAGAAAATTAAAGCCAAAAAAAAACAAAAACCTTTTTACGGCCAGCAGCAAGCATATCGGTACGGCTCTTGTTCTTGTCCATCCGGTCCACTCCGTTTTTAGAACCCAGAGAAACTCAACACCAAGTCACCTCCTCCGCCAGCAAATCTCTTTCACCATTAGATTAGATCCTCCCTCTACAAACAAATACACACACAATTTATTTCGTTAACCAAAAAATAATAATAGTAACGCAAACGAATTGATTCGAGAGACAGTGGCAACGGATTGATTAAAGAACGGGAGCACACCTTAACCGCGATTTGGCATCGATCAAATTCGACGTACAAATTATTGAAACTAAATAAATGACAAAGAATTTTATGAATGAGTGTGTATGTGCGTGTGCCTTAGTTTAATATCTTAGATCTAAAGCGAACGTCGTTTTCGTCGATTGGTGAAACGCCCGATAGGTGATGAGCAAACAAATTGCACCAATTTTCTTTTTTCCCTTTTTGTTTTTTAAAACTGAAGTAGTTTTAGGCAGTGCAGCAGGCTTTTAACAGTTTTGTTTCGGCGTATGAAGAACCGTAAATCCGACGTCGAAGCTGGATCTGGCGTAGGTTTCACACTTGCATTGCTTTAAACCCCACCCACAACGAAAAGCCCACGAAAGCAACCTTAATGTGTGGGCCTCGATTCCCAAGTATACAAGAAAAGTGAGCAAACTTATAAATAAGCCCAAATGAGTCCAGTTCCGATTCCGATAGCTTTTCGGTTAAGTCTTCAAAGACAAACAAAACGGACCTATTTTAGGAGGGCTGAAGTATTATGTGTAAAGATGAGTTGTGCTACTCCCACCCCTTAATTCATGTTATGAAACACTTTTCCAAAGATAGAGATTAGAGCCGTTACAATTCCACGAATAAACTTCTACATAAATATAGGGTGGTAAAATTCTCGCCAGGTCTGGCGTCTCGTGGAGCCTCACCAAATGAGAAAAAAATTTAATAATTTTTAGGGAGTGAGAGAAAAATAATTCCTAAATTTTTAATAGGGTAGAATTTAATTTTGTACTCCCCACCCTAATCCCCATTATATATAATTAATTATTTTTATTTTATCAACTATATTGTCAATTAATAATTTTTTAATTTTTATGTAGTATAAACATGATATGAATAAAATAAAATCCTACAATATTTTTCAACTTTGAAACATTGTTATATTTTCTTTTTTCTTTTAAGGTGCTACACTCTTTAAATATTTTTTACTTTTAATATCATTTTAAGATATTGTTTCAAATTTTTAGAGATTTTTTTAAAAGAATTTAAATACTTTATAATATAGTGATGATTTTATTTTAAATCTCTAATTTTTAACTTACTGAAATCATATATTTATACCAACTATAAAATAGATAAATAGGGAATGGGGTGGGGATGGGGAAATTATTTCCCACATAGGGATTCCACTAAATTTATTGCGGAATGAGATGGAGAATGGAGGTAAAATTTTCTAATGGGGTGGGGAACGGAGTAGATCTCCCCACTCCCACCTCGATGTCATCCCTAGATAAATCTCACATAATAAATTAACTTATTTTATATTTTCATTTAGAATTGGTTGACAATTCTTTACAAATCTAAATAAATTAATCATATTATCTCACTGTTCAATTGATGAATACTACATCATTTTGAATAAAAAATTTGAAATGTGTAGCACTACTCCAAAAAAAAAAAATCTCTCTATCATGATTTCATAAATTATATTTAATATTCCTCTATTATGACTCCAATTTAATTGTTTTCCCTTCTTTATAGTTATCATTTACTCTTTTTTTTAAGATTTCTAGTTGTAATATTCTAAATTTCATATTTTCATTATCTTTTTTTTTTCCTAACAAAGTTTTGACCCATTGGCTTTAAGGGTGTGTTTGGTAATATATTTAGAATGATGTTGTTATATTTATTTTATAAAAGAAAATGTTTAGTTTTTGGTGAATCTAGAAATGCGTTAATAACTTATGTTGAAACCAGTAATAGAAAATAAAAATTATAAAACATAGAATAGATAAATAAAAACACCAGTTCATCGTTGTTAGTTTCCTTCAAAAGAAAAATTAAGAACTTCAATTAATTTCTTGAATATTATTCCCCCAAAAAAGCCTCGGAGCTGGGGTACAAAGAGAAAGTTACGAGTATGAGTTTAAGCAAGGTAGTTTTGTTTTAATTTTAAATTTACATAAATATGAATTAGTTTAAATTTAAAATAAAATTAAATGTTTGAATTTAGATGACATACTTTTTTTAGTCTAAATATCTAATAATGATTTTAAGTTTTTTTTAACTTAAAAAAAATCTGAAAACCAATACTTTTATGTTTCTGCTCTTATAATTTTTTTTGAAATAAAATACTCTATTTATTTCCAAAATAAATCCTCAAATACAACAAAGCAAACTAATTGAGGAGAAAATTATTCCATCCATTCATGAAGCCCATTATTGTCCTACAATCCCCTGATTCTCACCACCATTAGCTTGTAATTCTACCATAAACTAAAGGTATCCAAAACTCTCGAAGCATAAGTAAACACACTATAGGTAAACATGGCCTGTTTCCCACATAAATAATTATCATACACCTCTTAAATACTCTGTTACCAATAGCTGAAAGTTGGTAACAGACAACACAGATTAAGCATACTCCAGAAAATCGAAAAGTTATAGCCAATCAATCACAAGGGGTGGTAGAAGACCCATTAGGCCATTAAGTATGCAGATCACAAAGAGTTACAGCCAATTTGTAGACTGATTTAACAAAATACTCACCTTGTTTGTTAAAATGCAAAACAATATTGGAAGGAGATACACGAGAAGGCAACCTGATCGTTAATATCTATCTATGAAATATTAGTTTTCAAAAAATATTCCTATAATAGATTAACATTCCAACAATTGCCTTTCACTACCAACTGATCAACGATCACATAATTGTCCAATTATATTAGAGAAACAAGTTTGAAAAGAAATTCCCGTGGAATCCAATTATTTTGGTATGTTTTAATTGTCTTACCTACCCCTGCACTCCATCTACCACCTTATTGAACGAACTATCTATCCCAAAAAATACTTCTCTAAATAAAAAGAAAGGTTACCGACCAAATCTACCTTAAGAAAAGGAAAATGATGAAAATACCAAGCCCGTAATACGACGCGTGATACGAGCAAATCAGCCTCAACCCCCATTTAGAATTGAGGTTAAAGTTATAAGTAATCATAACTTTTAACAAAAATAACATTGGATAAAAATTTTAAAAGCTACTTATTAATAATTATTGTTGATGCTAAAATATGGTCGTCTTTTGACCAACAAAATTGGTTCACCAATGCTTGTATTGACAAAGGAACAGAGGCTGCAATCCACCAATTTCAGCAATTTTTTGAGCTCCTGAGACCTAAATCATCATTTTCTTTCCTTTCAAGCCTACTTTCACATAAATAAATTAGAGAGGCTGATAGTTTTTCTAACGTAAATCCTCCAATACTTAAGTTAGTACAAGGTGTTTACGGAAAAACTATATGATTTGTTTTATACAAATTAGTTGCAATATTCTCAATGCGAAATGTATCAAAGATTTGGATATAAGAATTTCTAATAATAATTTGGCAGAGTTTTTCCCTTTTTCTCAATTTTTGTGTCCCTTTTTTCATCGATTTCTTGGCCTTTTATAAGCAATCATCCCACGTTTTTTGAGTATTATTCATGTCTCTCATTTTCGGGTGATGACGGACTTTCATGGGTTTCCAACCATCGAATCGTGGGTAAACGCGGGGCGTCATGTTCTCCCCAATGGTTGTGAGATCGTGTCCTCTTTATTTGGATAATGAGTACTTGGTTGGTATGTACCTCTAGTCGGTACTCATTTTTAGTCAGCATATGCTTCATACAGGATGTATTACCAAGAATATGCTCAAGCCATTCACCTGGGGAGATTCACCCCAAAGTAAGAAAAGATGGGATAACTGAACCGGTACTTTTCATTACTCAATAATTATTTCACAGCAACTTTTAAAAACAAGTAGGAGGAAATTTTTCATAAACAACTTATTAAACAAGCCACTATACCGTTTTAAATTTATATTAAAACATTAATATTTTAACAAAAAGTCAAATGGACTTTTATCGGTAGCCCACATCTTTAAAGGTTGTATCATAATTAAGTAGGATCCAACTGACTTTACCCAATCTTACTGATTAAACATGTCTATTTTACTAATTAAATAAAAAAACACCAACAACAAAATTTATCAGACACCAATAAATTTTTTTTAATTAAAGAAGTGAAATATTTAATCATATAGCAGTAGCAACTTTTTTTATCTACCACCACATTCTAAAAATGGACCTTAGCCAAAATAGATTGATTAAAACAAGAGAGATCGCAAAAATCTAATCCACACAGTTTCTTTGGTTTACTAAAGGCTCACCATCCCACCTAGTGAATTCATCTTTTACGAGCAATTAACCTCTACAAAAAAGCATTGAACTTCCGAGCAATTATTGTTTACTCATACTCATAAGTAACTGGAAACCAATCATAGTATATGCCAGAATTGTTTGAGCGACAACCTTAATTAAAACCTCTTTACCCCCCACAAGAAAAAAATGCATTCCTGTCAATCTAACAATTTCTTCTCTGCACGAAAATGAAGCTCATGGAAGAAGGTTCTATGCAATCTCCCTTCCATGGAAGGCAAACACGGGTACCGATCATAAAAACTCACCTTATGAAACCAAAATACACTTTAATCCGTGTGACTTTATAAGTTTTAAATGTTAAATAAATAATAAAAATCTCAATACACATAAATAATATAGTATTTTATCATAATATCATGTTAAAATAAAAAAAATCCTTTAATATTTTAAATTAGAATATGCTAATCAATTTTATGTAGTTTGTGATGTATTGTACAAAAAAATACCCATAAAAATTGTAAAGATAAGTAATACCAATTTGAAGATTATAAAAAGATAGAAATAAAAATTATATACTATTATATTATCATATGTTATGGAGACGAATAATAATGTTAATTAATAAGTTATTGTTTAAGTAAGGATGAAAATAACTAATTAGATATGATATTTTAGAGAAATCTTTTAATAATATCATTCAGACTTTTTAAGTTAACAAAAAAAAAAGACTCAATAACTTAGTAACTAAATTTTTATTGATATTTGGGAAGGAAACACAAGGCCAATGATGAAGTGCCACGTGTCAATATTGAAAAAATTAGCTTACCTCGGGGGGTACCCTAGCTACCCTAAGTACTTCGGGGATACCTCAGGTACACCATGTAAGGATATAAAAAGTTTTTGTAAAAATTTCAAGGCATAGATGAGCCCCAAATCTAAAAAAGATTGGTTGAATACATGTCAAAAAATAAGAAATCGGTGAGGAAATCTCATACTACAAAAGAGGAGACAGTCGCCTATCACGCCAGCAAATCAGCTAAAAGTTTGATATTATGACAGTTGGGACCATAAGTTTTTCCTGTTGCGCCTGCAAAATTACAACAGAACTGCAGAGGTATGAAGGACCACTCCACTATGCCTAGCACTTGAATACGCCACAAACTTGTTATCCACACATATTTTTGAAATACTTAAGCCATCATAGGCATTTAAATAAGAATATTTCTGACATGACAGCAGCGAACGCCAATAATATAATGCCAAGTGGCACGAAGACCTAGGGTACACCATCTAAATGCTCATGTTTAGTTTTTATCAAGTAAGTGAACACGCACACAAAAAAAAAAACTAGGGTTTCTTCAACCTCAAAACCTTTATTACCGAGAGCTTACAAACTCTCTAACCTGAGATAACCCAACTCTGACTTGAACGTCAGAGTGTGATGGCCAGCCACTCCCAGCTCCACCTCTAACCTCTTTTTTGGTTGTTTTGCAGGTTTAACATGATTTTTGCCAGCCCTCCGCACCTGAAGTTAGACCCCCTCCATATCCACCGCCATCTCAATTATCCTTCACTCCACAAAAAGTCTAAACAGCTCGCCCGCACCGAACAACCAAGGCATCCCGTTCCCCAACAAAAAAAAAACAAATTTATTATTCTTGGCTTGGTTTTATGGTTTTTTTTATTCATTGACCCGAAATCAGCCGCAAATAATTGAATTAGAAAAAAAACAAATTTAATGACTTAATTGATTGAGATTATGTTAATTAAGTCATTAAGTTACAAAATTAAATACCCCCTAAATCTCTCTCTCTCTCTTCGATTTGATAAAAATAAAGTTTAAGTAAGGGGTTTCTTAAGACTTTCAAACAGGTGTTGACAAGTAACAACTCAACTCTAAGTTCATATGGTATAGAGGCTAGGGAAGCTAAAAAAGCCTAGGTCAGTGCAGTTCATTCCCATAGGCTTTGCCCCAGACCTCTCATTTAAGAGTTTAGACAAGTGCATAGGAAATTTTTTAAAAATAATAAATTTATAAATTAGGATAATAAATAAAAAAATAATAGAAAAAAGACAGCTTAAATTCCTAATTCATATTCCAATATTAAATCAAAAAACTTAAAATTATAATATTGACCTCTCTTTTAAGTATTAATTAATTAAGCATATGCTTGAATTAAAGATTTAGTATTAAGAAATAAATCTCTAAATTTTTATTTGTTTTATTTTCTTTCTTTATTATTATTATTATTATTTTATTTTAAGGTATTTTTTTAATTTGATTATAACAATTTGATTATTATTAATTCATTTAAAATTTACAGTTATTTAAAAATATTATTTTTTTAAAAAAATTTATTTCAGTATATAATTATAGTTTGGTCGTTTATAGGATTTACAGCAATATTGGATTTAAAATTGAGCTTGATTAATTGTGTTGTTCTCTTTTTACATCAAAATTTTTAGGTTTTTTTTTTTTATATATATTCAGTGTTAGTTCGATTCGACTTCTTAGAAAAATAGAACCAAACTGATCCCCATATAGATTTTGGAATTGAATCAAACATATGGCTTTGATTTGGTTTTGGAAAAGTCGAACCATATTTGTGAAAGAATACGCCAAATACTAGTCAATACAATCAAACTACTTCCTTTCATATTTGTGAAAGCATATATAATATGGACCTTGTTGCCGTCGATGCGTTTCGAAGATTGAATGGGAAACGTTTTTTTTTTTTTTTTTTTGCTGACCTTGGAGGAGGACTAGGGAATCGAAATGCCTCGATGGTCCGTCACTCACCATATTTGTTTATGGTGTTCGAGAAGTTGACGGTCGTTTTATTTAATATTTAGGCCCATGATTTAATTAAAAAATATCTGAGTTGTCGCCCACCAAACTTGTGAACGAAATAATATTTGTTTAGTGCGCAAACACGTGACTGCCCTTTGTCAATGCCTCAAAAGTCAAACGTCAATTTGCAATAAATCTATTGCCGAACGAGTTAAATATGTTAAATAAAAAAAAGTACTTTGAAATGTTAAAATGAAACTCTGAGTTACGAAGCAACTAACGTTGAGATTGGGTTAGAGATTTTGTTGTCCCTTCATCGACCTATACACAACTAAGGGGTTAAAAAAATAAAATAAAAAAATCATGTTTTGCTTTTAATTATTATTATTATTATTTTCTTATGTATCATTCATAGGTTTCAAGTCAACTATGGAGTTTAAAGCACCTGCTCTTTACGATCATTCATATGAATGGCAAAAGATATGGTGGCAAATTAATCAATTATAATAAGTCGAGCACTGTCTTAAAGTATTAATAAGGCAAGCAAAATAAGATCGGCTGAGGGACATCACAATATTTGATGAATCCGGTGCTTTGTTTTAATGGCCAATTTGTAACCTCCCATCAAATGACCAAATCCTCAAAATGGGATCCTCTGGGTTGGAGCTTAGTGGCTACACACTAACATTAAAAGTTATGTAATCTTGGTATTTTTAATTAATACGAGGTTTAAACAATACGCAAGTTGGGTCTATGTAGAGTAGAGAGAGGATGGACCTACTTTCTAAAATTAGTGGAAGCATCCCTATTGATTTTATTTAACATTGAGAGAGCCTATGAAATTGTTAAGAAGCCTCCCCACCGCTCCGCTCGCCAACCTTTTTCAGATTTATGCATCTTAAACAAAATATTAATCTTATATAATTCAAGCTTTAATTAAATAAATGCACAAATCACGTTTTCCTGCTCTTAGTTAATAAGTAAAATTATAATAAAAAGAGTTAGAATGTGCAAATTGCATGAACCAATTCAATTTAATTCACGAATCAAATCATGATTTAGTTTCAATATTCAAAATATTAATAAATTAATAAAATTCTGATAATCCTACCTAAATAACTTTTAAACCAGCTTGGATTACATAAATTGATTGATTCGGTTCAGCGTGATTACATAAATTTTAACCGACCCTTTTTTTTTTAATGCCTTTTCCTCCTCTCGTAAGTTTGGCTTAAAGCTTATTCTATTCAATTAATCGTGCTGTAGGTTTTGAGTTTTGACTTTGAACAAAACACGACCAAACTTGCATCGATGTCCATGAGCTGGCACTTGTTTTAGCATCTTATATTGTTTGACGTACGAAACCATCAACAATAAATTTACTAAGAAATGCTTTGAGAGCTTTTATCTTTTTCTTAATTATTTTGACTTTTTTTTAAAATGTAATTTTTTTTTTCAAATAAAATCAAAAGGATACTATTCTTATTTTATTGTGATCAAATTTTGAAGGGGAATATCGTAGAGGATCGAACCATTAATATATTTTTATTCCCTTATCAACAACATGGGAAGCATAATATGTATATCAACTAAAGATACGCCCAATTAAAAGTCAACAATAGAATTTTAAATGCTTTAACTGACAAATCAAATGACTCCCAAATTTTCTTATAATAAGGGTTTTTTTTTTCTCTTAGACTTTTGTTTCTTATTTTTCACTACAAAATAAAAAAAATAAAGAACCATATTTATTGTAAAAAAAATGGGTAAGAAAGAATCAAATCCACGTACGAATATCATGGATTGTCACATCAAATCAATCAACAATTTTCTATTCAAATTGCGACTTTTTCTATGACATTTGGGAGTTAAGTCAAACAAGGCATAATCAAAATTTAAAGTCGCATCGGCTATTTTTTTTTATTATACGTTATTATTATTTAAATTATAATTTATATTATATAAAAATATAATTGATATTTATAAATTAATTATTATTAAAATTAATTTACATCAATATTAATAAAATTTTGTCTAAATTTTAATCCTTATAAATATTTAAAAGATCTCCACTCTTTAATCATGAATAAAAAAAACTATCTTCACTTAA
The DNA here is from genome assembly GCA_029633175.1 of Citrus glauca. Taxonomy (NCBI): domain Eukaryota; kingdom Viridiplantae; phylum Streptophyta; class Magnoliopsida; order Sapindales; family Rutaceae; genus Citrus; species Citrus glauca. The sequence goes on from JAQOOD010000001.1 coordinate 3,668,600, forward strand.
TTTTTAATTAAAAAAAATCCTACAATATTTTTGTGGGTTCAAACTCAGCGTTGATGGCCGAGTGGCTGCACGGGCGCATATCTTAATTATATATTGTAAACTATGAAGGTTCAAGTTGCTTAATAAATTATAACAATTAAACATATTTTCATATACAATGAACATTTCTAATGTCTTTATCGCGAATGACTCATTTCAGGCCTATTGCCTTCAGCTTCTAGAATTTTGTTTATTAAAATGAGTAATCAGATGATTAATTAAGCCCAGGGCTGCCCGGCACCACAGCTCGCAGGGTCAAACCCAAGTTTCCAATCTATTCAAATATATTTTCTCATTGTTTCATGATAAATCCCCCCAAGAAAACAAATTTAATTTTATCTAAGCTAATCTTGAAATCATGCTTCAGTAAAAATAAATGTTGCACCTCATAAATAATCTAAAAATGTTCAGCACAAGTACTGCGCTATCATATCATCAACAAGACTACCCACACAAATACGACTTGAAAATTAAGTATTACTTCATAAGCATTGTATTATTCTTAATGATAACAAACAATATGTTATATGTGATAATCTTATAATAGTATTGCATCAATTTGTGTGAGTGTGTGTATAAAGAAAGCAAGTTTTCAGCAATGATCTCTAACTATATTAAACTAGAGATAAATTAAATTAGAGATTTCTTTTTATTTTTTAACTCACCGCTGGTTTAAATATAATTGAGGATTCTTGATTAGAAATATATATATAATTTTAACTTAAAAATTTGACATAAATTTCGAACTATTGATCTCAAGCAATCTAATAATAGCATTACTTAGAATGTAATAAAATAAGATCGTCATATAAATAACGCATACGTGTAACTAACATATGTCAACTAAAAAGTAAGACTTATTTATAAAGAGATACAATATACATGTGTTTGATAAAAGTTTCATTAAATTTATTATTAAAAATAATATTTTCCTAAATTATGCAAGTTGGTACATATGATTTATAATACAATTGATACGTCACAAATCATTTGATATTAACTGATTTTTATTGTAAATGAATGACATATAAAATGTCAAGTCAATTGAGATCGTGACTATGTTAAAAGTATATCTGAATTTTATAATGTATTTCCAATTAATCTCTAAAATTATCATTTGTTTAATGATATAATCGTTAGATAATATTTTACCTTCTAATTTAAACATTCAATAATCAATATTGGGAGTAATTTTTAGGTCAAGTTCTAGATTTAGGAAGACATGACTAATTTCCAATGACAAAGTCAAAATTACACCTAAGCATAGCCTAATAATCTCATTACATTAATGAAAAAAGAAAAAAGAAAAAAGAAAAAAAGAACTTTTACATCAGTGGGCCCCGTAAGTTTTGCATGCATTCGCCACGTGTCAACACCTTAATCGTCGTACTAATTCGGGAGTTTCCTTAAATTAATAAAAGTCATAGTCAACTCCCTAAGCCACATAACAAACGTTAGATTACTTGGATGAATTCGGACGGTGCATGATGAGTCACTGGCGACATCCGTTCCCTGTACGAGTGAAATTTGGTCAACAGTTTCGGATTAAAGAAAATGGTGATTCCACGTGATCCCCACTTTTAAGTCAGCTTTGTTGAACTCCCGAGGTGCCCTTGATGCGTTTTTTGTGACATTTTTCTCGGGAAAATTTGTCGAGGCTTGTCGTTACTCGGTTATTTTATTATTTTCTCAAACTTGCACACTTGTTCAAAATCGAGCAACTTTAAAATAAAAGAGTAAACTTACAATTTAGTGGAGAATTACAATACAACCCTCTCTCCTTCAGAAAAATCTCAACTTTTCAACCATATTTGTATGCAATAAGCGAGATATAGATTTTTATCTTAACTAGTATGATATTTGATGTTTATTCATTTGAAAATAGCATGATACTCATTTGATAAACTTGTGAAAGTAGCATATTCATGGTAGATAAAAAATTATTTGACACCTTACAGTACATAATTACTTAAAGGTTTTAAAAAGTTCTATGTCAAAACATACGACATTTTAGATATATATTTAATAATTTATGAATTATAATTTTCTTTTTTATATTTAATTAAAAATGCGCTGTAAAACATGCAAATTACAGTGATTATATACGGATTTTGAGCTTGGCAAAGTCGTTCTTCGTTTTGTCAAACACATTGAAAATTCAAAACCAAAAAGCACTCCTAAGACCCCCGATAATACTTTTTCCACAGGGTCCCCACCACCCACATACTAATATTTGTTACTTTTTTAAAATTCAAACAAGACCAACCTCTGATTTGTTTAATCACCATAGAAATCTTCAAACCACTTTGAACCGTTGGATCAAAACCCCACACTTTGACTAAACTCACCCTCTCCCGGTCATCCGGTCACCCCCACTTCCTCTATAATATCTTCCCCACCCCTGTATCTTCTCTCAACGACTCAAAGAAGAGAGAGAGAGCCTCCACCCTCGCAGCCTCAGCCTTAAGTTTTACTTTTTCAAAGGGTTTCGTCGAATGACATCTTGAGGCTTTTCCAAATTGCTCTCCTTCGGTAGCAGAAACTTTTTCGTTTTTCTAAATCATGGCGGTGGAGCTGATGGGATTTCCCAAAAGGATGATGGAAGATCAGACGGCGATACAAGAAGCTGCAACGCAAGGGATCAAAAGCATGGAGCACCTGATCCGTCTCATGTCTCATCACCAATCCTCCAATCACGTTGACTGCTCGGACCTCACCGATCTCACCGTCTCTAAGTTCAAAAAGGTCATTTCCCTGCTCAACCGAACCGGTCACGCCCGGTTCAGGCGCGGACCGGTTCACTCTTCGCCTTCATCTTCATCTGCATCTGCGCCGGCCGCCGCCGCCTCAGGCAACTCTCCGCACACACAGACCTTAACTCTTACTCCACCTGCCCCTACGATTGCTGTCGCTCCCTCTACGGCGAGTTACGTCCAGTCACAGCCGCACAGTCTGACTCTTGATTTTACAAAACCTAGTTTGTTTAGCGGAAACGTCAAGAGCACTGAGCTCGAGTTTTCCAAAGACAGCTTCTGTGTGTCGTCGAACTCGTCCTTCATGTCCTCTGCTATCACCGGAGACGGCAGCGTTTCGAACGGGAAGCAAGGAGGATCTTCGATCTTCTTGGCGCCACAAGCTCCTGCTGTTTCCGCTGGAAAGCCGCCGCTCGCGGCTCAGCCTTACAAGAAGAGGTGTCAAGATCATAACGATCATCCCGATGATCTTTCCGGCAAGTTCTCCGGCTCCACCTCTGGCAACAACAAGTGTCACTGCTCTAAGAGAAGGTACGTGTTGTCAAATTTCACGTTCGGCACATTTTAGCACAGACATACGCTTCAAATTTTTACTGAGAACTTTTAGGCGTTTTCTCGTTTAAAAAATTATCGATGATATTGCTGATTTACCGAGTCAACTCGGGTCTTAACATTTTGTTATTTACGAAATTCGGTCGAGTTTGAAACGGTTGGAATCGGACTCGATCTGAGAAATCGGTCGAGTTACCGGTCAACGAGTTGTTGGGTAACGCATAGCTACGAAGGAATAGACAGCGCACGCCTAACGATGTCAATAAAGACTCGAATAAAAAAATTGAAATTTGTGTTATTTTTGTCATTTTCCCATTTTTCTGAGGCGTGCTTAGACTTGGTCACGTTGATTTTGACTTTTTGACACAGTTAGCGTAGACCGTAGACAGAACACACACGGCTCATAATAGATTGCACCAACAGCGTACGATAGTGATATATTGGGAAGAAACAGTTGACGTCTAATTTATTTTTTTTAAATTGATTCCAGGAAAAACCGAGTAAAGAAAACTATTAGAGTGCCGGCGATTAGTTCAAAAATAGCCGATATTCCACCGGACGAGTATTCTTGGAGGAAGTATGGTCAAAAGCCGATCAAGGGCTCACCATACCCACGGTAACTGATCTGGACCCACTGATAATCCAGCCGTTGATTTCGATCAAATTTTTAAGATCAGTGGTAACTGATGAATATTCTTTTTGTTTATGTATATTCAGCGGCTATTACAAGTGCAGTACAATGAGAGGGTGCCCAGCCAGGAAACACGTGGAGAGGGCACCAGACGATCCAACGATGCTGATTGTGACGTACGAAGGAGAGCACCGTCATTCGCAGGCCGCGATGCAGGAGAACGTGGTACCTGCTGGAGTGGGTTTGGTTTTCGAGTCAACGTGAGAAAATGAACAAAAAAGAAAAAAAGTAGAGAGAGAGAATTGACAAAGGAAAGTGGGTGGGAAGATACTGAGTTACTGACAAGACGCGGCAGCATTTTCTAATATGGATGTTGTTGCGGGGCCGATGGGTGGTCGGATGGAGGGTTTTAATGTAAATTTTGTTGGAGTAAAATTTAAAAAAAAAATTAATTAATTGAATGGTCATTCGGTAGTTATATGATATGGATTGTTTTATTATGTGCAACTTGATGATTCCTAAATGTGAATGAGATATGCTCTGATGAGATGTGAGTGGAAGTCAACTGGTTCAATTAGGTAGCCAAAGCCCAATAATGATTTTGCGACATTATATCATGGCTTACCGGCTGCTGATTGGAAAAGCCGTAAATTCCAACCAAAAATGAAAAATTATTTCTCGTTGAATCTTTTAATCCGATCTACATGCAAAATCAATTGTTGAATGCTCATGGGTTTTGGGTGTCTGTGCTATATATCGACCTGTTGATGGTTGGTTTTTTTATTTTATAAATAGTTCGAAATCTTTCTTTTTAAAATTAAATCTCGTGAATTCTCTGTTGATAGTTGGTAATCACTTAGAAATTAATTGTTGATAGTTGATTTTTGTTTTTGGTCATAGTTTTGTCTTGCTGGTTTGTGCTAATTTTTATTGAAATTGATCAATTAGTGTGACAATGAAAGCATAAGTATAAACGCACGTTCAAATTGTGTTGGTTGATTGGTCTTTTCGTGGAGGGATTGGTGGGAGTTTTGATGGGGGTGGCTGTGGACTATTAAATCTGATATCTGCTTGTATTAATTAATGTATCCGAATGGTCGACATCGAAGTCAAATTGTGAAATTGAGGCTGTGGGGTTATGGTCAAGACCCGAGACGTCAAACCTAACATTTAATGGAGCGTAGGAATTCCCAGTGGTTGAAGGCAATGAGGGTGATAAATGATGAAATAAATATTAAAGCCTAACTTTATGGTCGGTTCGGAGTTGGAGTTTGAACTGTTTTAGGTTGCTTATTTTGTAAGTTTTTATAAAAGTAATGTTTGTCAAATTTTCTAAAAGCTTTTTCGTAATTTTCTTTATTTGATAGTAGTTTTTAAATTTTGGTAGAACATTATTTTTTTAATAAACAATTTATTAAATAGTCTATCATATATTTTTAATTTTTATTATAATCTCAACGTATTAACAAACAAATAATTCTTTTTATAAATCCTAATATATTGATAAAAAGTAATTTAAAATTTTGACTAAAATCATCAAATATACGTACTCTACCTTTTAAATTACAACACAATTTATTGGCACTAAACTATTTTCTTAATCGACGATTAATTTCGTATGCGTAGTAAAATCAGCTTATTTCATAGACATTACAATCCCAAATTAGCTTTAAATCTCACATGTTTATAAAATATAATGGATCTAGTAAGCAATATTGCCACCACTATATAATAACCAAATACCTGTCCAATCAACTTTGAACCACCTAGTAATAATATTGAAGTTGTCGAATAATGAGACTAGATATCGTCATATATTAGTATTACTGATCATAACGTGAATAACATTGTTATTTGTTCACAAAAAAGATTACTCACTAATATTATTTAAAAATAAAAAAAAAATTTTGGTATATTTTGATCTTTTATATTACATTTATATACTTAAAATCACTGATATTTTACATTATAAATCTTTTTAGAGACCTCTTAAAACTCTTCTATATGTTATTGGTGTATTGTTTACAAAAAAAACTGAGTATTATTGCGTTGGATTACGAAATCCAACAGTCAAAAAGGCTTATTATATAGAGTAGCCCGATAGCAAATCTTCTTGAATAAAGGTAGCTATGAGTGATGCAGTTATAATGGCATGTTAATTTTCACTGTTTCTTGAAAAAGTGTTCATTAAAACACAATAATTTGCTTCGAATCTACCTAAAGGTTACAAATACACTCATCAATAATAACATGAAAGATCAAATCGTACAACCATTTTATAACTAGATGCAGGTGGTGGCATCGCTGTTTCTCCAAAAAGAGGAGGATCCAATCCAATCAACGCTATGTGTGTAAATGTGATCGAGTCATGATCTCAATTCTATTCTTCACCATTGGATTCTTGTTTCGGCACAAGAAAACAAAGGCCCAAACTCTTATGCTCTTGTTTTTATTTTCATATTTAATTACTCTTGTTTGTGGTTTTTTTTTTTTTGTCACGTAATTAGGTGGGTCTGAAGTCTGAAACTTTATGAAATATCTACCGACGACGTTAATAACAAGTAAGTTCAAGGTGTACTTTGTATCACATTAACTATGTGATCAATCTCAAATTTAAAAAAAATAACAAAATGGATTAATTAGTCTGCTAATTCTCAGTTTCCAACTACCCCAAGTTATTTTTCTTGCATTATAAACAATCAGAAATCGAAGAATATTGAATAATCTTTGGCATGGATGTCGCATTTGCACCTCATAAGTAAGTAATCAAAACATTACGGGCCATCAAATGTGACAATACAGACAATATTTAATGACATAAACTCTATTTTGGTGGTGTGTGTGAAGTGATTAAAACTTATTCTTATTCAAAGACTGTCATTCCTTTAATTTGAGGGGTACCGTATACAAGATTCGAGCATCATCAAATTATTAAATTTTATTGGTATTTCAAAATGAAGGACAGTGCACCTAAAAGTATCGTAATTAGATCTTATATGACTATAATAATGTAATTTATATTAATTTAAGAATTAGTTTAAATAAGTCTAATGTTAGTAGTAGTAGTAATAATAATAATAAAAAAAGAAAAGGAAAAGACGAGAGAAAAGAGAGAGAGAGAGAGGCAGCTACCAGGTAGCTAGCTAACTTAAGCAAATGCTCTACTGTCATACACTTTGGCTGGATTCGTCGGAGATTTGCAAAAAAAGGACTGTGAAAAGTTTTATCTTTTATCAGTTATCACTCCTTCACTCTCTTCTGATCTGTATCTAGGGTTTCTCTGTTTTTGCCACCTCCTTTTCTCGTCTTTTTCTTTCTCTCTGATTCTAAATCACAATCCCAATACCTATTCAAATTTCAATATTCCATTTTTCAACTAATCAACTCGCCGGGTCTACACAGCCCACCAAGTGAGTCACTTTCGTTCTCCTTTTTTCTTTCAAACACATCATTTCACCCTGTTGTTTATTTTTTTTCTTTTGGGCGGTTGTAGTTGTTGATTTTATTTTAGTTTTTATTTTTCTGGTTAAAATAAAAAGTCTTTTTGTTTGGTTTTGATTTGGTCCACAGCTTGGTCAAACCAAACACTTGACGATCGCGACCCATGAAGATGATTTCTTCGTACAGGAGCCCCGGTTAGCTTCCGAAGAGAAAATCCATTAGATCAATTTTTTTTCTGTTTCCATTATTAGGGTTTCGAAGATCAAAATGGCCGAGTCTGTTAGTGATTCTGTGAAGGGTGGTAATAATAAGAATCATGGGATTGAGAATTTGATATCTGCGAGGAAGGCATTGAAGGTTAGCTTAGAGAAATCGAAATCTCTGACGTTAGCTCTTGAAAGAGCGGGTCCTCGACTGGATGACATTAACCAAAGACTGCCCTCATTAGAGGCTGCTGTCAGGCCTATTCGTGCTGACAAGGATGCCCTCGTTGCCGTCGGGGGCCACATTAATCGTGCTGTGGGTCCTGCTGCTGCGGTGCTTAAGGTGTTTGATGCGGTTCACGGGTTGGAGAAATCCTTGTTATCGGATCCTAGGAATGATTTGCCTGGGTACTTGTCGGTGTTGAAACGGCTGGAGGAGGCGTTGAGGTTTTTGGGGGATAATTGTGGGTTGGCCATACAGTGGTTGGAGGATATTGTTGAGTATTTGGAGGATAATCGCATGGCCGATGAGAAGTATTTGTTGAATTTAAAGAAGTCATTGAAGGGTCTTAGGGAATTGGAGAATGGCGAGGTGGAAATACGTCTTGATGGTGGGCTTTTGGATGCTGCATTAGATAAATTGGAGAGTGATTTTCGGAGACTGTTGACAGAAAATAGTGTTCCTCTTCCCATGTCATCACCATCAACGCTGGGCCAACAAGCGTGTATTGCACCTTCACCTTTACCGGTGTCCGTCATTCAGAAGTTGCAAGCAATTCTTGGGAGATTGATTGCAAATAATAGGTTTGACAAATGTATTTCTGTTTATGTTGAAGTCCGTAGCTCAAATGTCAGAGCAAGTTTGCAGGCACTTGATTTGGATTATCTTGAGATATCCATTGCAGAATTTAATGATGTGCAGAGTATAGAGGGGTATATAGCGCAGTGGGGAAGGCATTTGGAGTTTGCTGTGAAGCATTTATTTGAGGCTGAGTATAATCTTTGTAATGATGTGTTTGAGAGGATGGGGAAAGATATTTGGATGGGATGCTTTGCTAAGATAGCTGCACAGGCAGGGATGCTTGCATTCCTTCAGTTTGGTAAGACTGTTACGGAGAGTAAGAAAGACCCGATAAAGCTTCTTAAGCTATTAGATATATTTGCATCTCTTAACAAGTTAAGAACTGATTTTAACCGGCTTTTTGGTGGGGCAGCATGTGTTGAAATTCAAAACCTGACTAGGGATCTCATCAATAGGGTGATTAATGGTGCAGCTGAGATTTTCTGGGAACTTCTCATTCAGGTTGAGTTACAGAGGCAGATCCCACCACCTCCGGATGGGAGTGTTCCCCGATTGGTGAGCTTTATCACTGAGTACTGTGATAAGCTTCTCGGAGATGATTATAAGCCAGTTTTGACCCAGGTTTTGGTCATCCACCGAAGTTGGAAGCACGAGAAGTTTCAAGAGAAGCTCCTCGTTAATGAGGTTTTGAAAATCGTCAAAGCCATTGAGCAGAATCTGGAGACGTGGTTGAAAGCTTATGATGACACCACTTTATCCCAATTTTTTGCAATGAACAACCACTGCCATCTGTACAAGAGTTTGAAGGGCACAAAGCTTGGTGATCTCTTGGGGGATTCTTGGTTAAGAGAACATGAACAATACAAGGACTATTATTCTACCATATTCTTTAGAGACAGCTGGGGAAAGATTCCGAGTCATTTAAGCCGAGAAGGTCTAATTATGTTCTCAGGAGGGCGTGCCTCTGCTCGTGATCTTGTCAAGAAAAGGCTTAAAGCATTCAATGATGCTTTGGATGACGTGTATAAGAAGCAGTCAAATTGGGTTATCTTAGACAAAGATCTGAGGGAGAAAACATCTCAACTTATTACACAGGCTATTGCACCTATTTACCGCAGCTATATGCAGAATTACGGGGCCTTGGTGGAGCAAAATGCAAGCTCTGGCAAGTATGCAAAGTATACAGTGGAGACTTTGGAGAAAATGCTTGGCTCTCTTTTTCAGCCGAAACCTGGGAGATATGGCAGTTTCAAAGGCAGGTCACCTGCGGGAAAGTTTGACAATGGAATGGTGGATCTTCGTCGTACTGCTTCCGCTGTTGTGTGATTCCCAGTATTTGTTTTTCTATTGCACCTAGTCCTGAAATATGGGTATAGTTTTATCATGTACATATATATGACTTGAGGGGCCTGGAAATAATGAATTTCATGCATTCCAAGAAGGAAGTTCCTCCAAAGTTGGCCAACCAATTGCCCATTGTTCTCCATGTGGTGAAATTTTGCAAGTTGCTCATGTTTAACGGGATCGACTGTACTCTTCACAGCCTGGGTGATTCTGCATATCATGGGATTAAAAAACTGCCAGATGTAGGTAATAGCCAATGTACGAGTAGATTATCCTCTTGTATGGGTTCGTAGATAATACTTTCAGCTATAGCTATTCCATTTTTATTTCATTATTTATTCAATTACTGGCTAGTTTGAATTAAGCACCTTGGAAGTTGCTAGATTCTGTGTACAATTCTTTGATTTAAACACTAAAAGTGCATTTACAGGTCTAGCATTAACTGAATTCAAGTACTCATCAATTTTACAAAGTCAGTCATAAAGGCTTGAGGATTTGCTTCGTTCATTGTTGTACTGGATGGCAGTTGCTCTGAGCTTAGTAATGAAGTCCAGCCATGAAAATAATGAAACAGTAATGACAATAATATGTTTGCTTATTTCTGTAGTCTTTTTTCTTTTATTGTAAGACAATTGTTTATCTGCTGATTGTTGCAATAGATCATTCATGCTTCCGCTAATATATTGACTTTAAACCTCATTATTTTCTCATTTGCTATTGTATTATTTTCCTTCGGTAGCAGCATATTACTGAGACTTCGCTGGCTATTGATGTTTTTTTTCGCTTCTATCATGTTTATTTATGGTTTTTAAGTCTTGGGATGATCTCTTCTTTTCTTTCTTTTCACTTCAACTCTTTATTTTCTTTAAGGTTGCAGAAAATTTGGTCATGAGGTAATTGAGAAAAGCAAAAAAAAATATGTAAGCAGTATTGATAAAACGCTACTGCCTGCATGAAGTGACGATCCCCAAAATGTTCGAAAATACGAAAAGACTGAAATGCCGCATCTTTTACTTGCAACAGACGGACACAGCAAATGAAATTCACTTCAGTTTTTCCCAAGCAGCCGTGAAAAACCAAAAAATGCCTATCTTTTTTCTTTCGGGGGGAAAGTATGACAAACGAATAGCAATAAGCTTAGAATTACTTTCCTTTTTATCTTTAGTTGCTTTGTGTGGTGTTTGCTTTTCTTTTTCTTCTTATCAAAAATAAAACAAAGCGGCAGGAGTTGATTGCTATATATCACATTCTGGTCAAAATTCCTCAAAGATTAGTAGGAAAATTGGTGCGTGCATTTGAGTGCAAACAATGGGCTTCTGGGTTTTGATTTCTGGATCCTACAGTCACCGGAAGTGCTTTTGGATCGAAGCCCTCGAATAAGCATACTTAAAAAAAGTACCACCCCCGGTAAAGACGTCTATTCATTCAAAGGTTAGCCTGCGTGCCATCTAGATAAAAGCCCTCGCCTTGGGTATATCCACCATCAGTGCTAGCTTTTTCTTACCAAACGCTAATGTACTAATAATGGATCACGCATCTTGTCCCCATTAGCAACTCGACAATTCCTTTCAAAGCTAAAAAAATTTCAACACAACTTGTAGAGAAATGAGAACCCCCACCCAGGAAAATCTCAGGCCGTTCAACTGACAATTTGTCTGTTGAATCTAAGCACTATACTGGCCCACCGAAGATGGGTCAAATTCCATAAGAAAAATGGGTAAAAACAAAGCTTAAAATAGAAAGAAAATTAGCTGTAAAATATTAAAACTGAGGATGGGCAGGATTCAAAATGATGACAGTGCACGTGATGCACTGCCCAAAGTTTCAGATTACGTATGTCCATGTGTAATCATGCATCACTCGTTTGGTTCCTTGTTCGATTAAAACAGCCGAACAAACAACTGAAACGATTGTGATAAGAACTGCCCAGTTTAAGTAAAAGATGTATTCTTTGTCGTTTACAATTTCAACTCTTAGGATCGTCTTTTTCGAGCCCGTCCCAGGAGGTAAAAATCTAGTCAATTGAAATGCTCAATCCCTACCAAATTCATTTTTGAAGATATATATATATATATATAAGCAGAACTGATTTCTACTTGAATTATATGGGTCTCTGACTTCTGAGGTTCTATCATCTCTAGTACTTACAAGGATAGTTTAGCGTCCAAGATTGCTGTTCTTGACCTCCACCTGATTGATTTTTAAATACATAAAAATAGGCACATCCCATTAGAAGCCCGGCTTGTTATTGTTAACAGATGTGAATTTCTGCCATGTACCTGCTTTAACCATCCAGTGACAGATTCGAGCAATTTGACTAATTGGAATTTGAGCATGAAATGAATTGCTGCATGTTGGCGTGACAAGCATGGTTTTGTCTTCCTTAACGACGGCAAAGAAAATAAGTTTTCACAAAAAGTAAACAATTGCGGTGGTGATAAGCTTATCACGTTCCTACTGGCTAAGTTAGGTTTCAATGCGGTGACAACTCGACGTCAATTTTTTTGATGGAATTTTTGAAGAATTTTAGACTAATCAATTCCAAGACGTGTCCTTTAATCCTATCAGAGAATATTGATAAAAAGAAAGTCATTGTTGATGCATTTTGGAAAATACAAAATTCGAGTGTCTACATATTTTATTGAAGAAATTTTTTAATTGGGACGAAATATAATGTAATTATATGCGCAACCAATAAAATATTTTCAATATTCAAAAAACATAAATAAATAAAAATATTATCAGACGTATATTTCATTACTTATGAGCATATTAAAATTCATGAGATGATTTCATTAAATAGGTATCTCATCACCATTTTACTTGACATAGTGTAATATTTTTAAATTAATTTTTATTTATAAAGTTTAGACCAAAAAAATTTGTATTACTAATAAATAATCATTTAAAATTGGACGTCTTCACAATAATATAATATCATATAATATCATATCATATAATTTTATAAAAATAAAATTATCATTATTATAATACACTATAGTACGGCATGCTTTTTTGTTATCAACAACTTATCAGAAAGAAAACAAATACATATTATTATATCGATCAATCAATCCATTTTGATTAATCATAAAATTTGTTAGTTAAAATATTAAACCAATAAAAAAGGAGGGAAAAATGAAAAAAAAAAGAAAAAAAGAAACACATCTAGTTGCCCGGTCCCATATGAAGATGCTGGAGGATATCAACAGCTCCCAGTCACTTAATAGAGAATAATGGATCGATTTGCTACCATCAAAATAAATTTTAAATAATCTAAAGAGATAAGATAGGTTAGGTAACGTGTTAATTAGGGTAATAATGCAGCCATTGGTCGCTTCCCCATTTCCCTTAATCTCACTTTTTTTTTAATTTTAATAATTGTTTACTAATATGGGATTAGAATATCTGTCTGCCAATTACGTAAAGTTTACAAATTAATTAAAAGAAATTAAACTCCCATTACCCATTGGCTTTTGTGGCCTTGTTCAATGCTCTTACGGAAAATATTAAAATTAATTAAGCTTCGGGAATTTAATTATAGAATATTAACAACTGGATCACCCACTCAGAATATTCGGTCCGTACAATTTGATAGGCTGTGACCCACTAATTAACACGTATTTTATTTGTTTTATAAATACTTATCACAAAGCTCGATATTAGCCAATTGTGAGTCACATGTAGACCAGTCAACCCATAGATTGGCTTCGATCCGAAAAAAAAAAAATCATAGGTTGCCTCATCTATTCATAGACTAATTGTATTATTGTAAGATTTTTTTCTCCGATTATGCCATTTGCATTATCATTTATGTTTAGTGTCTTTTTAATTTAACTTATTTAATGATTGTAAATACTTATTTAGTCTCATAAATTTTTATTATCATTTTTATTATTGTTTGGTTATTATTTTGTCTCTATTTGTAAAAGCTCAAATTTTATGATTTTAAGAGTAAAAATTGAATTTTTTTAAATGTTAAAATATCTTATACTTATTTGTAATTTTATTTTTTTCTTTTCATAATATAATTTTAAAAAATTATCTATTAAAGTAATTTTATGAACTTTAATAAAAAATTTTATTGACAACCAAATAATTAAATTTTTTTATAGTAAAAGCTTTATTAACAAACACTCTACTTAAATAAGTTTAACTTGAAAAGCTGTACCAAATAGAGTCTTAATAACCTTCATCCAATTGAATTGAGTTTTTTTCTTCTAATAATGATCTTATCTTATCTAGAACAACTTCCGTCACAACACAATTTAAAATATCACAATATATATGTGTGTTTAAATCGGATTAAAAATTTTAAAAAAAATTTAAATTATTAAATTTTTCTGAATTTGAAAAGAAATGACTTTCTATCAAATCAATAATGGTTCAAGTTATGTTCTTATATGTTAAGAAATTTTGATAATTTATTTGATCATAATTTCAATTTTAGTGAATAATTTAGAACACTTAGATATGTTTATAGTCAATTAATTATGGTTTCCCCTTTCACCTCAATGTAAAATTTTCTTCATGCATTCGTATTATGATTTTTTTTTCCATGATTGCGTGCGTTAACCCAAACGAAGAATTCAAAATAATTAAGCAAGCTGGTGTTGTCAATTCTTGGAAATTTTTTTTTCTGGTTTTGGTTGATCATTATAATTGAGATTCTTAGGAGGATAAGATATTTTCTTTTTCTACAGATGATCGAACATGATAAAGGGGACCGACCAATATTTGTCTAAATGTGATGAATACTCATTACTAAGGAAATTACTTGAAACTTGTTGGGAACAAATTTAGCGAGGAGGCATGATTATTTTTTTGAATTTTTTTTCCCAACAAAAATGAGAGTAAATTTGATTGGGGGGGATAAGAAAGTAAAAGAAGAAAATAATGGAAATTGGTTCACCTGGTAGTGTCTCATCTTTGCGTGGCAAGAAACTATTGAAAATTGATGGAGATAAGTTTGAAAGAGAAAATTGTTATTATTACAATTTTCCAAAAAGAAGATTTTACTGGCTTCGGAGTTTGGTCTAAACCGTGTGCTACCTGCCGCGTCATCGTGAACGTGTCAACTAATATTCTACGTATTGTGTATTTGGCCGCCAACATAATTATACGTATCTCTATTTAGTTAAAGATCATCCATCCCCTTGTTTTGTTTTATTTTTATTTCTTTGCCCAGTTTGAGGTTGTTTTTCAGTGATTTAAAAAGTTAAAAATTAATTTTAGTTTGTAATATTTTTTTGTTGATAAAATCACCTCATTTTTAAAAAAAAAACAGAGAAAAAATATCTTTCAAAATATGATTTTAAAAAAATATTTTATATTTTATATAATTTTATATATACCCTCATATTTATATAAACAATAATTATTTTAAAAATTATAATATTATCAAACAAACTGGCCCTTATTCTCTCTTTATTTTTTTAATTTAATTACAAATAAAGTGGAAAGAATACTCAATTGTCAGTGCCAAAATAAAATTAAAATCAATCTTATCCACTTATTTAGCAGGGAAAAGACTAATAATAATAATAATAATAATAATTAAAAAAAAGAAGAAGAAGGCGCCCATCTCCATCCACACAGCACCCTAATTTTATATACATACAATCTTGTTCTGGGTAATGTAACACATGAGTCCGTACTTTTCATAGAAATTACATATAGAGCATATCTTAATCATTTTATCATATGAATCCCTATTTCAATATCCATTTAACAAAAATAAAAGTAAAAAATAAAAAAAATCGCATCTTATCCAAACTAAATTTACACATATGATTTATGTATAAAATTTAAAATTTTAAAGTGATAGATCCCACTTACTATAAATAGTCTTAATACACTAATATAATGATTCGGTGAAACTTTTCTACCTAATTAAATCCCTCTTTAATCAATGTTTGCTATTATTACTAATTATCATTATTTTATTTTAGTTATCATTCATCCTAACTAACCACATCATACATTATTAAAATAATTACTCCTTGATTATTTTCCGATGAGTATGATTCAAATCCTTGGCCTTTAAAGCTAGTGGTGAAAAAAATAAATCACTTACCTTTTGCTACTTTAAATTACCAACTGAGGGAGGCACTTATTCAGTGAAATATCCGTTAACAAAATTAGTAAATTTCATTGTTATACCCTTAGAATTTTATTTTAAAGTAAATGGGTACCATAATTTTATTAATAGAACAATTAAAAATTTATTGGGACCAATCTTAAAGAACATTAACAATGAAAATTGAGTATGATACCGACGAAAATAATTGTAAATAAATATGAAACCTAGTAATAACATAGAATAAATCCCTTAGTTTCCTGAAAAGATCAGGTGAGAACATGAGGATTATCCAAGCAAAAGGCAGTCCTCTCAATAAGTAGTTGCAGTGTTAGGAATATTAAATATAGTCAGAATTTATGTGTTAGGAGTTAGACAGAGAGTTGTTTAAAATTATATGAAAATATAGGGATGAAAAGTGAAAGTTGATAATATATTTTTGTTTTTAAATTCTTTTTATCCTAATTGCTGACTCATGTCATGTCTTTTTCTCTCTCTGAGTCTATAGATTAGATAGAAAGAATGGTAAATAGCTATTGGAGACAGCAACTACCACCACCACCACCACAACAACTATTATAGTCTTTAGGCAAAGCCGTGTTTCAAACTCAGCAGTTTTATTTATTATATCCTTAACCTACACCCACACCCACACCCACGCCCACACCACTCTTGTCCTTTTGCTTACAACACAAAACTGCTGCAAAGCGATCGATCGATCGATCGAGGTGGTGTTCGACTAACTAGAGAGTGCAGAAATGGTATAATTTCCATTTAATTCTTTTTTCATCTTCAACTTCATCATCATCATCATCATTATGCAAGTTTTGATGGGCCCCACTTATAACGTGGATGTGTCCGTGTCCGCGTCATCTTCCTCGCCGGCCTGCGTCAGAGACCGAAGCAGCAGCGGCGGCGTTTCTGCATCATCCGCATCGGCGTCGGCTGCTGCTCAGGATAGCAATAAGTGCAACGAAAAAGCTGGCTCGTCCTCGTGTTTGTTCTTGATGAACGGAGGAGACGGAGACGAGGACGAAAACGACATCGTTGGAGATCCAATAAGGAGGACTTACGGATCAGATGAACTTTCGGATAGCTCATCATCCATCGGGGCACCGGGAGACAGCGAAGAAGAAGAAGAAGAAGAAGAGGACGGCGTCGTATCGTCCTCGAAGGAGAAAGATGGGGTGGGGGGTTTGACAAGAAACAAGTTCTCCATGAGTTCATTAGAAGACTCACTTCTAAACAAGTAATTAAATTACTATCGATATTAATTTTTTCCATTATTTATTTCGAGAAATTAGTTAGTATGCATGTGGTGTGATGTGATGTGATATGAATGAATGAATGAATGAACCAACGGCAGGAGAGGATTATCGAATCACTACGGCGGGAAATCGAAGTCGTTTGGGAATTTAGCAGAGGTAGTGGAGACCAGCGGCGGGGCAGCCAAGCAAGTATTGGAGAAGGAAGAGAATCCGTTCAATAAGAGGAGGAGGGTTTTGATTGCCAACAGATTGTCCCGCAAATTATTCTATTCCACGCCCACGCACCGTAACCGTAAATCCATGCCTCTCCTCCCCGTACTTCACGACGACGACGACGACGACGAAGAAGAAACTGAAGGAGGAGGAGGAGGAGGAGATATTTACAAACATCAACAACAACGACACGACGATGACGACGAACACCAGCTGCAGCAGCAGCAGCAGCAGTATCAATATGGGAGCAGGCTTAAACTCATGATCAACAACAGCATGCGTTACAAGTCCCACAGTTGCTTCTGTCTTGCAGATCTAGGCGAGGAGGAAGAAGAAGAAGAACAACAACAACAAGAAGATTAATCTAATAGCAGCTTATTTATTACAATTATGCTAATAATTAGGTTTTAAGATTTTTACTAAAAATTGTTTTATTTCTTATTAAAATATCAAATATATATTTTTTCTTTTTATGATAATGGATATGGATAATTTAGTTTGATGTTGTTGCATTGTTTTGTGATGTGGGTATCTAAGAATGTTATTGAATTTTTTTTTTTTTTTTTGGGTTTTTGGTGGTCTGTTACTTATTTGTCTTTGTTGATGATACAATTACATATACAAAGCATCTTTTATCTATTGGACGGAGTCGAGGATCTTCAAAGATATGGTCTAAAACCTAACTAACCTTTTAAAGATAACAGGTTTTAAGTGATGCAAAAAAAAAAAAAAAAAAATCTTTGCAATCAAAACTTAATTTTGATTTCCCTCGGTTTCTTGGATGGGTTGAAGAAGAAGAAGAAGAAGAAGAAGAAGATTGCGTGCCAACTGCCAATGATGGCTTATTAAATGAAGAAACTTTTTTATTATCTTCTTCATCGTCTTTATCTTCTTTGGAATTGGAAAGAGCAAAATTTCTTTCTTTCTTTCTTTTTTTTTTGTTTTTGTTTATATTTTTCGCTTCTCTTTTACATTGCATGTGGACAATTCCAGCCAAGCCGGGTCACAGTGGACAGACACCGTTTTTCTCCATTTGTCATCTTTTGCAGCACGTGGATTGGATGCTGCAGGCTCACCGTGTGTCTCATTGCAGCAGATCATTAATTAATGTGGCCGGCAGCACGCACATTCCTCATATTCTTTGTACCTCATCCTCATGCATATAAATTCGCTTACGAGGGCCATCTATCTTTGACTAATGAACCCCCCCATGTAATTGGTTCGGACTTTGCATGGCTCAAATATTTGACACATTTTTTTTTTTTTAATGCGGACTCGATTTGAGCAGTCAGTGATCCCTTTAAATAATTGATTGTTTCATATTTAGATTTAAAGTTTTCTCACGTATGTATATAATTTTTTTTTTTAAAAAAGAAAAAACTCACAAGTGAACTTAGTTTATGACACAATTATTTATATTATATTTTGACTTATTTCTTTTATCCATTTGAACTGTGTTATATTATCTTATTCTAAAAATACTTATATCTTACCACAAATATATTACAAAAAATGTTAAATGAGGTTTTTCTTTTTCTTTTTCGACAAAATTTATGTTAAACACATTACACAATTAATAAAAGGGTTAAATTAGTGTGTATGTGATTTTTTTTTCTTTTTTTTTGGTGGTAATGATAATAATGAACTGGTTGCATTCGAAGTGATTCAAGTTCAACACCCCACAATAAGGATATGATGAGACGGCTGCCCTATAAGTTGATTTACCCACCACCGCTCGTCTTGTTTCTAAGAAAATGAAATACAATTATTAAGTTTATGGTGGAATTAATAATATAATAATCAACAGATATGCACATGTGAATACTTTTAAAACATTTTCTAATCAATAAGATAAGATCCTCTAATTACATCTTTGCAATTTTATTAACTATCCACAATGTTTCTGAAAAAGTTATTAATAAATGTTGGCTGGCAAACCCACACATTATATTTATATTATATACACACAAATGTAAGTATGTATTATTGACTAGTGGGGACCCAAGCTTTTGCCAGAGAAAATAAATTAGAAAAATTAAAGGAAAAATTACTTGGGAGTACTTTCTAATTAGTCCCACTAAATCTATTAAAATAGGGCTCCATCAAACCTATAAAAATAGTTAACTCATAAAATTTAAATGTAAATTTTAAGAATTATAAAAATCTATACTTTAATTAGAAAATAAAAAATCAAAGTTCACAATAACTTATTTGAGAGGTTCTATCATTATTTAGTCAGCTCTGACTGAATCTTGTAACATAACCTCCATAAGCTCATAAAATTTTCAATTTCCACATCTTGCTGTTATGTAATTAGTCTTTAGCAAATCAATTTTATGAATCCGTCGAGCTACCTTCTTACTAATTGCATCTTGTGAGTCCATGCCATGTTAGTATTTTTGTCAATTATCTGAGTGTTTTTTTTTTTAATCCTAACTTTATATGTTGGCTTTGTGCCTCATTATCGTATGTGTATCGGACTTCAGCTCTCATTGGACTCTTTGGTGTGTAACTGTAAACATAAGAGACAGTTCTTTACGAGGATCACTTCTGGTTCTGGTTTGGTTCCAGAAGAGAAACGTCGTGGGTAATGGAATTCGGATCGGTTTCAGACTTTCCGTTTGTTTTTCCCAACAAATGAGGAAAAAAAAAACAAAGATTATCCGCCACCCTTTCCTTCAGTAGCGAGAATGGGCTGGGCCTTTATTCTTCAAAGGCAAAAGGCTTTCTTTAGAAATCGGGTCATAACGCAGGCAAGGCAGTGCAATTTATTAGGGTGAGTGTGTCCGTCACCACACGCGCGCACACATATATAAATTAAAAGCATGTCGTATTTGCTTTCACCATGCCGTTTCCATGCCTGCTTCCCCAGCTTAACACCTCCTGTACGCATCAGCAATCGTTCTGCTAAAATTAACAACATCCCACTCGCTCTCTGCTTGTCCAGTCGACTCAGTTCGATCTCAATGAGTCAATTTACTTCTGATTCCCCAAACGACGCCACAAAGGCAGACGACAACAACAACGGCGACGTTCTGGTACAGTACGTGGTGCTCCGACGAGACCTGATAGACGCGTGGCCGCTGGGGAGCGTGGTGACTCAGGGATGCCACGCATCCGTCTCAGCCATTTGGTCCCACAAAGACGATCCTCACACTCGTCAGTATTGTAGCCCTCAAAACATCAATTCCATGCATAAGGTATATTTTATTTTCTACCAGACGCACTACCATCATCAACTCCTTATTATTATTGACTTTAAGATGATAAAGATTTGGAGAATTACTGAGAGCTGAGATTTAGGTTACCCTTGAGGTGAAGGGAGAGACCCAGATTGTGAATTTGTCGGAGAAGCTCAATGCTGGTGGCATTGCTCATAAGCTATGGATTGAGCAACCTGAAAACATACCAACCTGCCTCGCTACTAAGCCGTACCCCAAGTCTACGGTATCTTTGGTTTTCAAGAAACTGAAACTTTGCAAGTGACGATATATTGTCTCAATTTGCAAACCCACATTTGGGTATCTTGTATGGATGAATTATCTTCAACTTCGATGCATAAACGCATCGCACCAAATGCTGGAGTGTTTATTTGGATTTCTGTGATTTAGTGGTGAAATTCAATTGTTATTTTACTGGAAATCAGATACGAATCTCACGGAAAATGAATGTGCCGACATCGGAGAAAAATGTAAAAGTTCATTCATTCAATGACCTTGCTATCCCAATTGGTAATACTCGCCAACGTTTGATGCGACATATCAAACGCTTTTGAGAATCAGAATGCGCGAACATTTTATTACCAAGGTTTTCTACACAGCCAAACTCCAAATATGAAAACATAAGAGCTTCAATTCAATACTACTGAAAAATTGCAGCAAAATCCCATCTCAAATGCTATCGTTAAGAACCGAAAAAAAAGAAAAGAACACTTTCAATCATTCAGGTACTTTTCACCGTAAAATTCGTCTCAAATATAAATGTCATTTCCTCAATGCCCTAGATACAAAGTGAACAGCAAAAATGGGATGAACAAAATTCTAATTTGTAGGCAAAGCACCTGGCACCAGTTCAAGGAATTAATAATAAGAACATAAATTAAGAGAACTTGCAATAAAGTTGCGAAAACCTTCCAGTAACTAATGGCAAGCAATGAGAACAGTACCTGTGTTTCCAAAAATAATTATATGCTCATGTTCCAAATCAACTGCCTCCCTTCTGCTTGAGAGTGATCTTATCCCCAAGACTAAGGGCAATCCCTTGGGTCTTGCTCCTTATTCTGATGTAGCCACTAAGCTTACCATCGGTTTGCTTCTCAATGCTTACATTTACCAACGCATCCTCACCAAACACACTCTTGGCGTACAAGTTTGCTGCCAGGAACCCACAATCACCATCTAGTGCAGACCTGCAGCTCAAACCAATTGGCAATGGTGTATCAATAGCATTTACTTGAAAGCACCTGAGGAGTAGTCTTGGGTGCTCCTGGACCACTGCTCTTTTTGTATTCAGTGCTTGCCATGTGTATGCTTTAACCAATCATGATAATATGCATATCCATGTGGTGGCAATCACAAAATGGAGAAGAAGCAATCTCCAGGAGCACCACAGACTTGCTCAAAAATCAAATATGAGAATAATACTACGCAAGGAACGTTCAGGTTTACACCGAACTCGTCAGATGCGTCTTATTTTGATCACATCAACAAGAAAAAACAATTATTGTGTTCCCCAAGTGCAACAAACACAACTTGTAAACTTATTGCTCATATGTAATATGTTCTAAAAAACTACACTAGCTTAAAATTAAGAATAGAAGCCTACAGATTATCCATAGAAGGGCTCTTCTGACCTATGTCTCAATTATTGTCCCACTAAGCTCTCGTTATGTTGTTACCCTAATGTGACACAATGAGTCTCAATTTTTAAGTAAATCAATACATTTCCAATATTTCTCAATCAATCAACTGTTTGAAATGCATCTGCATGTGCATGTTACACAAAAGAACATACATCCCTATCAATTCATTCAAGAGGCTGCTAAACAGAAGATCAACTTACGGTGCAGTGAGGCACTTCATGTTGGTTGATTTGATGATATGATCAAGGAATTCCTTCTCATCTTGAATTACTGTGTTAACAGCAACCTGCATAGCAGAAGACAAATAAAATTAACCATAAAACTAAGCACCAGCAAGACAGATAAGTGATCAGTCAAACTGGAAATAACTTTCTAACAGTCACTGCAACTAAAGGAAAGAAGAAATTAATTCACAAGTGTACAATCAAATCAAAAAACAGTTGGCATCATATTAAGAGCTGGGAAGGTCCATAGAGTTTATGTGCTACAACCACCTATGATTGTTAGAAAGAGCACATACAGCTTGCTCGGGTAGTTAATGTTCGACTTGATTAATAATAATAATAATAATAATAATAATATAAAAAAAAAAAGAGATGAAAAAGAAAAAAACTTATGACGACATAGTATCTCTTGCTGAGTCCCATAATCAGAACCAAAATGACCTTACCTTCCAACAGATCCTTTCCACGTTGAATTGAAAATAATTTAAAATCTTCCATAAATTAAAATCTAATGTAAACAGAAAGAAGAACCTTAGTGATTTGTATGAAAGCCACAAGAAACTAACGCTAGAGATACCTTGTTTTCCCATTCAAACTCAGCCCACATAGTTCTAAAAGCTGCATCTGTACAAACAGCAGGAGAAATATAGTCCATGATGTCAATGTGAATGTCATTGAGGACAACAACCGTTCGCTCAAGCACATTTGAAGTCTCATAAACAATATTCCCAAAAATGACCCCAGTCTCAGTGGAGGACACCTTGATATTAGCCTTTATTTGCTTGCTTGATTCAGGTGCTAATGTATAATTCTGTGGACGCTCAACAAGCTTAAGATCACCCATAGTAGCTAACTCCAAGCACAAATTCTGAAGGGTTTCCTTGGTGCGGTTGATAACTGTAACATCAAGGACAATATCATAGTGGTGAACAGTAACATATGCTTCAGCATACACGGGGTCACTAAATCCAGTGAGTTGAAGAATGCGGTTGAGCTTATTTGCATCATCTCCTTCCTTGACAAACTCCCCAGTTGCGCGTTTTAGATCATCTTGCACCTCATCTTCCAACTCCAGCTGACTCATTCCCTGGAAATTTACAGTCATGAATTTTGGCTAGCCATCACTTCTATACACATAATCACCAAAATATATAAAGAAACAACAAAAGAATTAAATTTGTGAAACCTAAAAAATCAACAATAACTAAGTGTTGAGGTGAGGTGAGGGGAGGTATGCATATCAAAATATCAAGAACGTACAATAAACAGAACAAAAGATGCAGATCAAGATCCCAACATCAAAACACTTATATCAGGAGAACCATTCACATTACCCACTTTTTTCCCCTTTATATTTCATCTTTCCTCCTATTCATTCAAAAAGAACAGGCCAAGATATAGGTTTTTTCAAAAATTAAGATCAATCTGTATAATAAACCTAATCCTTCTTCCTTGTCATCCACACATTCAATAGCTATTACCTTCCTGCTCTTCAGATGGTAGAAGTCAATAAGGTCATCTGGCTGTGCATGAGAAATCTGAGCCTTTGCCTTTAATTCCTCAGATTCCCTTAACTGTTTCTCTGAAAGCATCTTCACAAAGCTCTGGCGGCAAGACTGCAACCATATCTTCCTGATATTATCACCAGTATTGCAAACCAATCTTATGCACACAACAATCCTATCATAAGAATCGTTATCAATTGGGTGTGGCAGAACTGGAGATTGTCCTAATTGCAACATTGAGACCATGATCAGTAATGCCTGTGAGGATGCTTTATTCACTTCAACTCGAGATGGCTGCACCTCCTCCAATCTCAAAATAAGCTTTGTCAGTGTGCAAGCCACAACTGCCCCAAGGAAAAAATCACCAGTGAGAAGAAGGGATCTTAAATTTCCAGAAGTCAATGTTCCCTGAACAATGGTAGGAGGGGAAAAAGCGGTTTCAGAGGCGGCACTCTGAGTAGCATAAGTTCCATCAGCAAGAACAGCTGGTCTCCTGGAAGAAACAGTAGTTGAGTTGGCTTGCTGCTGAACTTTCTTAGAAGAATCAGTATCCTCCCCTTCTTCAGAGACTGAGAAAAATGGCAACTCTCCAAGACACTGCTTAATGGTTGCTATGCCATTCTCAACTTCAGAAAGAGACTGGCAATACTCTCCAATGATCCAAAGAGCGCAAGTGCAAACTCGTGCAGCTCTGATCTGGTAGAAGTTGTCCAATAATCTTGTTATAATAGAGACCCTCAGTTTAGGATTCATTTCAATTATTTCTCGAACAAAGATAATCACATCTATAGCTGAAGCAACATTGCTGTCTCCCAAGAAATCCATCAGCAGATGGACCACTGTGCTTGCCACCTCAGGGAACTTAATGGCGCAAGAATGGATGGCTTGAATAAGCATTTGCCTATACTCACCATTCTTCTCAAGCTCCCCACTCTGGGTCTTAACAACTTCTTTCTTCAACATAAGAACTACCTCATTGATGTTTCTAGGAGTTATCAATTCAAGCACAATGTCAAGAGTCTTCCTTCGAATGTCAAGATTAGGGCTGTTAAGTGCCCTCAGCACATCCATGATCAGATCAACCATTATATCTCTGTGTGAAGACCTGAGCTCATTCAGTCGGTCAAGTACAATAAGCTTGACATTGTTGTCACTCTGAGATAGAAGAAGCTGACAGTAGGTATTAGCAGCAGCTCTAATAGCAGTGGGTGCAGATGACAAAGAGACAAGTGTCCCAGCACATTCATAAATAACTGCAGTTGAAGGGGCATTCAACAATGATATAATAATCTTGATATACTTCCCCTTCTCTCCCTTATTGGTTCGGCAGACTTTCCGAATCAACTCCAATACAACCATCTGAAGCAATTCGCCCCATTCAGAAACTCTATCAACATGGGTCAACAGGTAATTAATTGCTCGATCCTGATCACAAGTAAAGAGCATTAGGAATGCATTCCGCTTAGCTGATGGATCCTGCTCTGTCGAGAGAACCTTTTCAATCATTTCAGGTGCATCCACCAGAAGCTGCTCACCCTGTGGAAGCTTATATATTGCCATTACGGCCAATATGGCATTCCTCCGAATGTACGGGTGTCGATGTTGCAAATTTTGCAAAACTGAAGGAATCAATGGCTCAATTATTTCTGTCTCGTTCAAGCGGCAAAGAAACCTCAAAGTAACCCCACGGATATATTCATTTGGATGCTGAAGATTGTTCCTTAGATTTTGGCAAATCAAAATCATTTCAGGCAAGACCCTACCTTTAGCATCTGTTTTGTCGATGATCTCCAAATATAGAAGCAACAATTTCTGTATTGTGTGGTCCTCAGAAGGCAAAACATATCTAACAATTGTGATAAACAGCTGAGGCAATGTTTCACCATTCAACAAAAGCATGATTGCCTTCTTCATGGCATCAACTTTTGCAGGCACATCATTGCCTTCAAGAGCTTCCTTAATTTCATTTGCAATTGCTGGCGTCCCTTTGTCAAAATGAATGAGCAGAGTACATGACTTCTCCATTTTTGCAGATAGTCTTTTCTGTCATTTAAAATTCATGTAAAAAACAATCCTATGAATAACTTGATACAAAAGATCAAATTTTGCAAGTTACGTGTTCTGTTATTATTCTAGAAAAATAAATAATTCAGCTAAGCAAAATTAGAACACAATTAAATTATGGAAGAATTAGCCATCATCAGTAATCATCACATTAGTCAACCATCAGCGCAACAGATGCCAAAATACAAGATACATTTCCAATCATATGATAAACTGTCCTAGTGTTCATTTTCCAATAATACAACAATTCTATTACCTGCTCTCCATATCAATCACGGTGTGCATGTGCATGTGCTTTAGAAAGCGGAGACTAAGGAAAATTTTTAGACCAGACCTCACACAAAATCCTATCCACCTCCCTTTTGATTTCAAATAACTAGAGAAAAACAGAAATGAAACAAATCTTAATCCAGCCCTAATCAGCATTAAAAGGATAAGTTCACAAGTTAAACAGGCATTAAATGCATATGCCTCAACCAGATCAGATCGAACATTGAAATTTAAAGATAATTCAACAATTCGGGCTAAGTAAAAACATATTAAACACACACACAAAATACGACAATGATTAGCTACATCAAGATCTCATAGTTGCTAATAGTCCTATCAAAAGCTATAACTGAATTCTCTCAATTCACATCACGAATCGAAAATCTACATGCTAGATTAACAATTTCAACTTCAAAGCAAAAAAATCAATAATAACCTAATCATTGTCGTAGAATGTGGAAGCATGACATAGAAGCGTAACATTACCTGGAGTTAGATAAGAAAAATGAAACACCATGAATAACCAAATCGAACGAGAAAATTAACAAATGTTCAGTTTGGCTGCCGAGAAAATGAATCAACAAATCCGCAGGATCTAAGAAAATAGAGAGAGAAAGAAACGAACCTCTTGTGATGAGCGTTGAGTGAAATTGATGATTTAGATGTCAGATCTTAAATGCTCATTTGTTGTTAATTGTTCAAAATACGAACGACTGAGTGAGGACCATTGCAGATCTTTAGATCTGCTCTCAGTTTATATGTGGGAGAGAGAACGGGCGATGGGAGCATTGAAAGTTAAGCCGCAAGGGTCTTTTTGTCATTCGTTTTCTCTTTTCTTTTTTTTTTATTAAATTAAATTGTTCCGTTTAAAATAAAACATTGAAATTAAATTGCCTTTATATAAACAGATGATATTGTTGTGATAAATTTAAATAAATTACCAAAATTGTTAAAAAAATATGGTATGGTCACTTAGGCCATTGATCAGGAGATGAGATAAAAGATTATTCTCCTATATGAAATAAATGTTTGATTTATCCTGTCTAATATATTTGAGTTGTTGTAAAATTGTAATATCAATACATTGTGTTATGAATTTTATTTTCCAAAACTAATAGTGTTTCACTAGACGTAAATAATTGGAACTGATGAGGGATAAGGGGGGTTAAAAAATTATCTTAGACAAATTTCTATTCTTACCTTTCTGAAAAATTACTCTCCAGTGATAAAATTCTAATGGAAATGATATTTTACTAATAAAAGACTTATAAGAGCCATTATGATCTCTTAAACGTCAAAAGTAAAACGACATTCGGTCTTCAAAAGTTATGCTAACAGGTAGTAAGGAACAAAGTCCGACTCGCGATAAGAAGGGGATTGATCGGGTTCCCCCGGATAAACAGTAGATGGACTTGAAAGCCCAATTAACACGGCCCCAATGTAGTGATAGAAGATTTGGCATGAAAGGGACAAGGGAGTCAATAATCAAATAATGAAATGAAACGGTGATCCAAATCCTCGGTTGTGGACTGTGAATTCGTGGCCTGGCAAGTTGATTTTTCCTTTTAGCAAAATTTCATCCCTATTGAACAATTTCAACACGCGCACACACACACATGATATAAATGCTTTTCGTGAAGCAAAATGATGTAGAAATCACAGAAAAATCTTGTTCTAGTCTATATGATTCAATTATTTACAGATGTCACTTCCTAAATGCCGTAGGTACAAACTGAACAAGAGAGGTGGGATGGGCAATCTTCTTATTTGTCAGCAAAGCACCTGCATCGGTTCAAGTTCAATGAATCAGTAATTAGAATACAAATTAACAAAACTTGCCAAAAAAAAAAAGGTGCACCAGTTTTTCTGGGTATTGATATTGTTCCACCTCAATTGCCTCCCTTTCCCTTCTGCTTGAGAGAGATCTTATTGCTGAGAACAAGTGCTATGCTTTGGCTCTTGCTCTTTATTTTTGATGCTGCCACCGAGTCTGCCGTTGTTCTTTTTCTCAATGCTTACATTTACCATGCATCCTCACCGAACACACTCTTGGCATATAAGTTTGCGGTCAGAAATCCACAGTTACCATCTAGTCTGCAGTTCAAACCAAGCCAAAACAACCAATCAAAAGCCAATAATTATTGTGAGAGAACCATTCGCATGCATTAAAACCTGGATGTCTCCTGAGAACTTGGAAGACAGGTCCACCTGTTACTATGTTTTGACAATGTATTAAAAAAGTTTTGCAAGAGCAAAATACACTTGCAGATTTATGAATCATGCATATTGTTCTCCAAAGACTACAACATAGAAATGTGAACAATAAGGTAAGGTAAGGTGATCAGGATGTTGTTAAACTATAGACTCGATCGACTGTTAATTTAACTGCACATATATTCCCATTGTTTCTAAATCCACATTGCACAGAGAACAAGCACCCATTTCAGTTATCATTCAAGAGATTTGTTTTAAAATAGATCCAACTTATGGCGCAGTCAGGCACTTCATGTTGGTTAATTTGATTATGTGATCCAGAAATTCCTTTTCATCTTGAATTTCCGTGTCAACATCAACCTGCAGCGCCGAAGTCAGATGAAAATTAAACTAGAAGTGTCAACTCAGCACCACCACCAAGACCAAGAGAGAGAAGTAATCAGTCACGGGAATTAAAGGAATTAAACAACTAATTCAGAGTACAAGTAAGAAAAACTGATGGCATCAGGTTAAAAACGTCATATGGTGCTACAGTCACCGTTAGCGTTAGAACATGCTTTAGCTTTGCTTCATCTAGGACTTTATATTTTTGTGTCGTGATTTGAGAAGAAATTAGTAGCAGATACCTTGCAATGCCACTCGAGCTCTGCCCACAGGGTTCTAAAAGCTTCATCTGTACAAACTGCAGGAGACATATAGTCCCCGACGTCGAAGCTAATTTCACTAAGAACAACTGTTTTCTCCCCATTTGAAGTCCCTTACACCACATTACCACATATTACGCCGTTGTCAGTTGAGATCACCATGAGTTTAACCTTTATTTCCTTGTTTGATTCAGGTGCTAAAGCGTTATTCTGTGGATCCTCAACAGGGTTAAGCTCAACAATTTCAAGGCCACCCTTGGTAATCAACTCCACGACAAAATTCTGAAGGGTTGGCTTGGTGCGGTTGATAATTGTAATGTCAAGGACAATATCATGGCGGTGAACAGTAACAAAGGCTTCAGCATATACAGGCTCACTAAATCCAGTGAGTTGATGAACACGGCGGTTAAGCTTATTTACACCATCTCCATCCTTGATGAACTCTCCAGTTTCAAGTTTTTGATCGTCTGGCGTCATATCTTCCAACTCAAGCTGACTCCTCCCCTGGAAGTTTCCGGTTGGGAATTTTGATTAACTATCGCATTTATACATATAATCACAAGAAAATCAGGATATTTCGCACCTCATATTCCAAGTCAAGCAGACTCAAGAACTGGATGTTTACCGTCTTGATTATTGAATACCTCACATTTTTACATAATAATCACTAACAAATATAAAGAACCACAAAAGAACTAAAATTGAGAAGTACGGAAAATTAACAATAACTAACAGGTAAGCAAAGCGAAGTGAAGTATCAAGTTTGTACTGAAAAGGATCTAATAAGTGGATAAAATCCTAATGTCAAAGCATATATCAGGTAAACCATTTACATGCATGAACAGCAGGGCAAGAAAAAGTGTAGTTTTACAAATTAAGATAAACCCGAATGACAAACCGTAGCTCTTTCCTTGTCATCCACAATGAATAGCCATTACCTTCATGGTCTTTAGACTGTCAAAGTGAATAAGGTCATCTGGCTGTGCATGAGAAATCTGAGCCTTTGCATTTAATTCCTTAGATTCCCTTAACTGCTTCTCTGAAAGAATATTTACAAAGCTCTGACGGCAAGACTGCAACCATATCTTCCTGACATTGTCACCAGTACTGCAAAGCAATCTTATGCACACAACAATCCTATCATAAGAATCGTTATCAATTGGGTGCGGCAGAACTGGAGATTGTCCTAATTGCAACATTGAGACCATGATCAATACTGCCTGAGTGGATGCTTTATTCACTTCAACTTTAGATGACTGCACCCCTTCCAATCTCAGAACTAGCTTTGTCAGGGTGGAAGCAACAACTGCCCCGAGGAAAAAATCACCAGTGAGAAGAAAGGATCTTAAATTTCTCCATGTCAATGACCCCGATCGGGAAAAGCAGGTTCAGAGGCATCAGCAAGAACAGAAGAAACAGTAATTGAGTTCATTTTCTGCTGAACTTTCTGGGAAGAGTCAGTATGCTCCCCTTCTTCAGAGACTGGTAAAAATGGCAACTCTCCGAGACAGTGCTTGATGGTCGCTATGCCATTCTCAACTTCATCAAGAGACCGGCAATTCTCTCCAATGTTCCAAAGAGCACAAGAACAAACTCGTGAAGCTCTGATCCGATAGAGATTGTCCAATAACCTGGTTATAATAGAGACTCTCAATTCGTGATTCATTTCAACTATTTCTCGAACAGAATGAAACATATCAATAGCGGAAGCCACATTGTTTTCCCCTGAGAAATCCATCAGCAAATTGTCCACAGTGCTTGCCACTTTTGGAAACTTAAGGGTACAGATACGAATGGCTTGAATGATGCATTTGCCTATACTTTCCATTGTTCTTAAGCTCCCCACCATGACCCTGAGTCTTAAAAGCTTCGTTCTTTAACATAAGAACTACCCCCTTGATTTTCCTTTCAGTTATCAACTCGAGCACAATTTGAAGCGTTTTCTTTTGAATGTCAGTATTACCACAGTTAAGTGCCCTTAGCAGATCCATGGTCAGATCAACCATGATATCCCTGTGTGAAGACTTTAGCTCAATTAGCCGGTCAAGTGCAATAAGCTTGACATTGTTGTCACTTTGAGAACGAAGAAGCTGACAGTAGGTGTTAGCAGCAGCTATAATATCAGTGGGTTTAGATGACAAAGAGACAAGTATCCCTGCACATTCGTAAGCAACTGCAGTTGCAGTTGAAGGAGCATTGAACAATGATTTAACAATATTGATATAGGTCTCCTTCGCCCCCTTGTCCATTCGGCTGACTAAGACTTTCCGAATCAACTCCAATAAAACCATCTGAAGCAATTCACCCCATCCAGAAACACTATCAACATGACTCAACAGGTAATTAATTGCTCGATCCTGATCACAAGTAGAGAGCATGAGAAATGCACTTCGCTTGGCTGATGGATCCTCCTCTTTTGATAGAACCTCTTCAACTGTTTTGGGTGCATCCACCAGAAGCAGCTGACCCTGTGGAAGCTTATATATTGTCATTACAGCCAATATAGCATTCCTCCGAACATATGGGTGCTTATGTTGCAAATTTCCGACAACTGAAGATCTCAACTCCCGAATTATACCTAAATGTTTGTTGTTCAAGTGGCAAATAAACCTCAAAGTAGCAACACGAGTATATATATTCGAATTGTTGAGATTGTTTTTAAGATGTTGGCAAATATACATTTCATTCATGGTGCCACCGTCAGCATCTGCATCTACTTTTCCAATGTCAATGATCTCCAAATATAAAAGCAACAATTTTTGTAACATCGGTTCCTGAGAAGGTAAAACAAATCTAAAGATTGTATTAAGCAGCTGAGGTAAGGTTTCACCATTCAACAAAAGCATAATTGCTTTCTTCATGGCATCAACTTTCGCAGGCCCATCGCGGCCTTGAAGATCTTTCACAATTTGTTTTGCAATTGCTGGCGTCCCTTTGTCATAGTGAATAAGCAGAGTATGAGGCCTCTCCATTTTTGCAGATCGCTTTTTTTTCTTTTTTTCTGTTAGTTGAAGTTCGTGCATTGTCAGAGAACAGCATTATAAATAATTTGATACAAAAATGTTCAGCAAATTATACACATATATTCTTTGTTATAATTCTAGAAAACCAAAAAAATATACATAAGCAAAATTAAAATCTGAAAAAAAACTAGCCTTAAATCATTAAACCTATCACATAAAATCCTTTCCACTTCAATTCCCTCACTGATTTGGAATAAGCGTGAAGATAAAAACGGAAATGAGACAAAAAGAATCCAGTACTAGTTAGTTGGCAGCAAAAAAGATAAGTTCTTCATAAATTAAAAAAAAATTGTATGGTCTCAGCAAGATCGGACCTAGTACTGAAAATTCAAAACATAATTAGACAATCTTGGTAGGTAAAAGCATAAAGAAAGCATAAGAACAATTAGCTACATCAAGATCGCACAGTTATTCAAAGTATTATCAAACGCATGACATCGGGAATCCAAGACATAAACACTATTAATTATCTAACAATTTCAGTTAGTTTCTAAGTAAAGTTATCAGTTAAATGTAGGAAAATTTCAACATAATGTTAACTGGAAAGTGATAAGCACAGAGGAAATCGATAAGAATAACTACATCGAACGAGAAAAATCAACAAATGTCGTGTTTGGTTGCCAAGAAAACAAATCAATTAATGTGCAAGATTCAAGAAAATTAGAGAGAGAGAGAGAGAGAGAGAGAGAGAGAGAAGCAAACTTTAAACGATGCGGGCGCTGCGTAACATTTGATGTTTTGGAGTAATGAGAGTGCGAGAGATTGGATGTTTAGATTTTAAGCGCTCATTTGGTTTTAATTGTTTGCAAATATATGGACGATCTCCATAGGAAGAGAGCGAGAAGTCTCAAAAGTTTCAAAAGTTTGTTATGAATCTGCTGATGTGGCAGCCAGATCAGCTGGTTCGTTACACGCTCTTGATGCTTATTACTTTTTGGCGCCATTTTCTTGTTAGGTAGAGAAAGAGAGGCAGAGTGAGCTTGTTAGATGTTTCCAGATGCTTCTAATGAATACTAATATATGCGCAAGAAGTATTTTGTTGTATTTTCTCCGCGTCCTAAATAATAAATAAACTGTATTTTCTCTGTGCCTAAATAATAAATAAACACAAACATTTTAATTCCCTCTCAATATTTTCCACTCACCTTCCTCGGCTGCCAAACAGCCAAAATTCACCAGCAGGTCCAGCACATACATTTGCTACCTAGATGCAGATTCATGTTTAGATTTTATTCTTAAAAATCATGTTTATGCTGCTATGGCTGTTGTTCAAACTTTTCACTCAATTTGCCAATACTAAATTAAATATGACATTGAACCATAGCTCTTAAATTAAATACTAACATTATATTAATAAGCGGGAACCAATAAATGGGTTAGTGGTAAGAGATTCGAATCCTACCCCTTTATTGAATTCTCATAAATATATGAAAGTAGATTTTTTTTCCCCCACCAATATTCAAATTGCACCATCATAGAATTTTCGTTCTAATAGCTTCTAAGCACATGCATCAATAAACTGTGTTGTCATTCACTGATAAATGATAATACCATCACAGTCATTGATGGTACAAACTATCCATCCCAACTATCTGGTAGCATTATTATTTTATAAAATTTAGGTGATTCACTAATTAAGAGTGCAAATATGCAACATTATTTTTAGTAAGTAAGAAACGTTAGTTTATTCAAGCTTTACCAGAAGACGAAGTGAAGCTCATGGAACTTTGCCTTGCCTTCGTTTGATTACTCCTTCGGAGGTTGATTCAGTCGAAAATTCTAACAAGTACAGCCCTTTCGGAAACAAAATTGTTCCTTTCAGTCGCATGCCCACATGGATGATCAAGTCGCTTAAAAACAAGATTGCTTTTCACAAAGGGTACTCTGAGATTGCTGGCTACTTTGACCAGCAATAACTTTTCATTTAGAGAAAAATAAATAAATGATCCTTGAACAGATTGGAAGCTTGGGAAGATCTTATCTTCTAAAAGATATATTCTAAATACAGGCTAGAATCGTAAAGTCACGACCATGAATTTCGAATCGTCAACCTCAGACACAAAGAAGAAGAAATATTCTGCATAACGCAAACCAAAACTGGAAAATTAACAAACCCATAACACAAAAATACACACAGCGAAATTAAAAGAGAGAGTGACTCAATTTACATATGCACAAAGATAAGATGATCAAAAGCTCTTGTTTTATTATTATTATTACTGAGCAGACAAGAAGTTGTATGTATGTAAAAACTATTGGACGACCAAACGCCTGGCACAAACGGTACAATAAAACTTCCTCTTGGTTTTGAAATACAGAGGCAAGAAACAGAATCTCCACTCGCTCTGAACGTCCATGGCTCGTATCATGCCTCCACAGAACGGACATGCGCCTGGCGCTGTCTGCGTTCCTAACACTCTCTCATCCTCGTCGCACACACACACTAAACACATCCTTGATCGCCTGCTTTTCGAAATCAATTATTTGAGTCGACTGGACTAATAATTGACAAAATCCTCCGCACAAAAAAATTTATGCAAAAAGGGTATTTATAGGACAAAATTTCGGCTTCCGACAGGAGGAGAGGCTGGAAAGACATTCATAGTTAGCCCTCGAAGGCAAAGTCTTTGTTAAAGCCAGTTTCCTCTAGAACATTCTCAACGGCTTGAGTTGGATTTGGTGTTATCCTAAGCTTAAAAAAATAATAAAATAAAAATAAAAGGGAGAAATTTACGACATGGAAACGTGTGTTGCTTCTTATTCTGCGTGACTACGGGTGTGTTTTTTACGCGTATTGTTTAGTGATTACAATTACTTTTGGCTGCCCAAGCATGGACTTGGGCTTCAATTCTGTGAGACTCAAGAGTCAAGCCTAGCTCAGGAGTCTTTCTTTTGGGCCCATGGGCTAAAAACACTTGGAATCCCAAAACCAGCAGATATGATGAAATCGGATATCCCATTGGTGGTCCAGCTGTAGAGTCGGGTGGTCTGGATGAGACTGAGACTTGCGGGGCTTTGCAGTCCACGTTTAGCACTCCGGCGGATTGGGCTATCAAGCATCGATGTCCGCACAAGAAGGGATCACTAAAAAA
Source organism: Citrus glauca (assembly GCA_029633175.1). NCBI lineage: Eukaryota > Viridiplantae > Streptophyta > Magnoliopsida > Sapindales > Rutaceae > Citrus > Citrus glauca. The sequence goes on from JAQOOD010000001.1 coordinate 3,703,822, forward strand.
GTTTGACCCGAATTTAAATGTTAAAAGTTGGGCTAGGGTTCAAGCTGTTGGATCCAATTACATTCGGGTTATAGCTTGGGCCCTACCAAAATATCCTAACCCGGCCTTTAACCCTTTTAACAATCTAATATTAACGTCAAGACTAGACACTAAGGGCTGATTTGGTATGACGGATTAGATTGAATTGGATTGGATCATATTAGATTGGATAATATTGAATTATATATAATATTATATTATGTTTAGTATGTCATGAGATTAGTTAATAACTAATAATATGTCTTATATATAAATTTATTAAAATTATCGTAGATTTGCTTTAAAATGACATGTAATATAATCTAACTTAAATCAATAATTATTGGTAAATTTATAAAAAAATGCAAAATTTTTTCTTAATTTTTTTAATATTTAACATGTTATAGTTTTTAATCCCATGAAATAGTTGAGGACAAAGTTTTATTTTAGAAAATGTAATCCCAAGGGTCTTCTTGAGATGAAATTTTATCATTATTAAGATTAAGTGGTGAGATTATTATTGTTATCCTACCTTTACTTTTTTTTATACCAAACATGATATAAAGATTATTTTACATTAAAGTTATCCAATCCTATGATATATAACTAAAATCAAAAGGCCCCTAAAGCAACAAAGAGTTGAGAAAAAGAGAAAGGCAACGACTTGACTTCGGTAATTTGCATCTAGCCACCCACCACCATGGCATCACCAACCACCCAACTACCAAAATAATCGGCAGCCACGCATGAGGCAGAGGGAGACGATTGAGTCGCACAATGCTGGCACTGTTTCCAGCCGCTGCACCTTCATAGCCATTGTCTTTTTTCAAAAAAGCTTTCTGCTGATGATATTTTATCCAATAAATCTTAGCATGTCGCTCTCGGCTCGGTCTAGAATAGGGTTCTTTTTTAATAGTTTTTACTTATGATTCAATTTCGCTTAATATCTAGCTTAGATCCAACATTAAGATAAGAATGCACTGTAGAAGTATGCAGTCTCTATAGATAAATATGTAAAGTTCCGTATACAAATTTATAATTTATTGTAAGTATTGTAAATATTTGTTTGTTGCGTTGCAATTATGGAGACTTAGTTTTATGGCAACAGCAATATTAACTTTCAAGTATGGATTTTTATTTTTATATATGGTGGTATCGTTACGACCAACGTCAACATAAAAATGGAATAGCAATTCAATTATTAATAAAAGAGTCAAGAATAGCAGTCCTATTCTTAAAAAAAAATTGAAAAAAAAAATGACTGGCCTCGGATGAAACTTAAGTCTAATGTTGAACTTAAAAGTGTCAGGCCTAAGTTTGAAGGATAGACTTTTTGAGAGTTAGGGTCCTTTTATTTCAACAAAGCCCAAGCCCCGTGCATTGACAAGATTACCTAATTGATAGAGGTCGTTGGCATATAATAAGGGTGAAGTCGCACCATGAATCTAAAAGCTAGTTTAGTAGTAGAGATGCGACATATTTTCATAGTGAAGGTGCTGACTTTTTACCTTCACATGTATTTATAGTTTATAAAAAATTTATTATTATCATTGGTTTCAAATCTGATAGGGTGAGTACTTGAAAAGAACACTTCGACAGTAAAGTTAGTGTTTGATTAAAATTTTTAAAAAAATAAGAAAGATGAGGAAAAGGAGCTTTCTTTTTCTAGAGTGAACATTGATCTTTTGGCCAAAATACCTTTTATTTCATAGAGGTAGCCTCTATTTATAGATGATGAATGACATGAATTTAGGGTTTTACCTTGAGCTTTTTTTTCCTAATAACATGGGTCACCCATCGTTGCACGTAGATGTAAATTTAATTGTAGGGAAACAAACATATTTATTACGTAGTTGCATGTTTACTTACTCTTATGATTTTGGATGTGATTTCCTTAGACCATAGAATTCAGAATCAGAATAAGTTTTCCCCCCTCTTGTCAATTTCATAGGCTTTTAGGTCATATTTAGTTTAAAGAAAGGGGAGGAGAGAAAAATAGTGGAACGGAGGAGAATGGAGGAAAAAATAGTGGAGAAGAATAGTGAAATTAAATTTCATTATTTGGTTTGATATAAAATTTGATAAGGAAATGAATTACAATTTTTGTCTCTAGATAAATTTATCTTTTGTCTTAAATATTAAATTATTTATATTAGTCATTAAATATAATTTCATATGAATACCAAATTTTTTTAATATCAAAAAGTCCTAAAACGATTCAAGATTTGTTAGAAATTTGTGTGTGTGTGTGTGTGTGTGTGTCTATTGGTTGTTTCCAATGGCGGTTCGGCGGAGTTCCAGCGAATTTTCGACAATGGTCGATGGGCGTCTGACAGAGATTCGACAGCTTTCCAATGGAGTTCCAGCCGCATTTTGACGTCTGTCCGGTAGAGTTCCAACGACGGTTAATTTATATTTCTATATTTTCATAATAAATAAATAAATAAGTTTATTTATTTATTAAGTTTCTTAAAACATTCATTAAATTTAATATAAATTCATTTTATTAAGTTTATAAGTTTATTTATTTATTTTATTAATAAATAAATAAGTTTATTTATTTTATTAAGTTTCTTAAATCATTTATTAAATTTAAATTACTTTCTTCTCCTCCATTCTTTTCTTTCAACCAAACACCAACTTAGGAAATTTTATCTTGACATTTGTTCTTTCATAATAAATTGGGTGTTATTTCTCTTAAAATAAATGTTTTTACCTAAAAGATTGGACTAGTGGTGTAATGTGGTGCCTGGCACCTATATGTAGCAATGCTAATATATTCTAATCATTTTGCTTAGTAACTTAATTTTCTATTAGAAGTAAGTTATCACTAGGCTGGTTTAGTCAACAGGAAGTTGGACATAAAAATAAAACCAATTTGACCCAGTCACATGGCTTACCTAATATACATGTATAATGCAACTAGTATGTTTTCTTTGTTCATACATTATGCAAGCAAATGGTTTCACATGATATCATGCTTCAATCAGTTATATATTCATTTAAAGGTTCAGCCTGGGATATTTTCTTTCGAAGAGAAAACAGCGGACATATAAAATAAGTAGATATTCCCAACCAAAGGATAAACTCAACAGATTTAGCAATCAATATTAAATTATCTAATTAAGTACATTTAATCATTAAAACCATGCATAATTAATGAAAATTTTAACGCGGAGACATCCTACTTTTTAAAATTTTGAACATATTAATTTAAAAAAATATTGTCATTGCTTTACAAACATGATTAATTGATTCCATCCAAATTTAAGGAGGAAAAAAGGAACGAATATCCACAACCTGTGAAAATTCCACATATAAATTTAAATAAAAACTTTTATCGCCAAAAATAATTTGCAAAAATAAATAATTGAGATAAAATTTAGCATTATCTATACTTATGCTGTATAGACGATGAAGTAATTAAAAATCAATTTCATCGTGAGTTAAATGATTGGAGGCCGTTTTGTCAGTTAAAAGTCAATCAACAAACATCTAATGCCTTTTCAAAAAAAAAACAAACATCTAATGCACACTCACTAACGTGATTTCCACCTCAAATATCGTCCAAAATTGAAGCCTTAACATGTGAAAGGATTCCTTGAAACGGGACCATCATCACTCGTCACCCACCAAACAGACAAATAACACAAATCTTTCTCCCTTCTCTTGTGCCCCAAATGGAAATTAGAGTGTTTTTTTCATGTGCACTATTAGGAATTTTCCTTCTCTTCTCTTCTCTCCCTTTATTCTCATTGTCACAATCTAGCCATAAAGTTTTCATCGAGACGTTTACTTAAAAGGTTCCCCTCAAAGAAACACAATTCAACAATGTCCAGTCACCCGCAAGGTTGTGAGAGCAAAACTTGGACACCCTCCTTTGCAATGGAGAAAGAAATTGGCAAATTTTGCTTCTTGGTGAGTGAATCAACAGAGAAGAGACTGTGATTTAGTTCATTCGAATAGCAATCACGGCGAGGAAATCGGCCGATGCCGTTGCGGCGTGGGCTGCTGAGCAGGGTTACTACAACCATAAGTCTAATAGTTGTAGCAGATACAAAGATTGCTTGCATTATACTCAGATGGTTTGGAGACACAGCTTGAAAGTTGATTGTTTGTAAAAGTGGAGATACATTCTGTCACTTGCAATTATGATCCCCGTGGTGATGTAACACGTCAGAAACCTTTCTGATAAATTTAGCATTTTGTTCCGAATTCAAATAAATTTTGCAAAATTACTTTTACACCTTGGGAAAATTAAAAAGGAAAAAAATGTCCTTGACTCGCTCGTAAAGGCTTGTAATAGAAAATTAAAGTTAGTTAATATGAGTGTTTCGATACTTTCACTCTTTAAGAGAGATTAGGAGTTCAAGTCCTACTCTCATATGGAGTCACTACTTCAACTAATATTTTATCTCTTACTAGTTAACCCAATGCGAGCGAAAATTAGTATGAATTATTATACGAGCTTAAAGGTGTCTTTTACGGTTAAAATTTACTCAGGATCATCTCATGGTTTGGACAAAAAAAAAAAAGAAGAATCTTATAATAGAAAGGGCGCCTCATGCCCACGACCATACCCCTTATATGTTATCATTTTTAGCTCTAGTGAAATTCAGGATCCTAACATTTAACCATGCTTCAAATAGTGTTCATGGAGCTCAACATCATTCTTTGTTGGGTGACTTCAAACATATTGTCTTTTACATATAGAACTCCTTAGGCCGCCATATGGATAATAATAGTAGTCATGAAACCTCATCTATGTTGACCCCAAAATCAATAGTGCATTGGATCTGATGCTTAAGGAGGTGTTTGTTCTAATGCTAATTATGACAAATAAGGATGCTCATGAACTACACACACATGCACTTTAGTCCATAATAGATTTGAGATCTACATTCACATTTTTAAATACAATTTGAGCTGACATAGACTTTGAAAAATGATTTTAGACACTATATATCATGCTTTTTCAGTTTTCACACTGGTCCTTTTTACCGGCAGACATGCGGATTGTAAACAAAACAAAAAGAATCGGCGCCTTATACTTTTAGTTCTCACAGTATTATTTTATCAAGAATCATGATCAAAACATGAATTTCATAACAAGCCAGAAGGGATCACGAAATATTTAATAGTAATTATTGATTAAAACTCCGAAGCAAACAAAATAGGAAGTAGGAACACACATTCTACCTACACAGCTGTGGCTGTCGCTTACAGATACAAATCAAAAAGCAGGCAAACACTTTATAAAGTAAGCAGCCTAATAGAAACAAAATCATGTCAAGGTTAGGCCGAGATTAGTAGATAAACTACAACCTGGCCTCATGATGAATGATTGGCGCAGCATTATTGGCTCAAAGACAAACACTTCTATTAGTTTAAGCGTAGACCACTTGGCAACTGGAGGGTGCTAAGTCCTTGAACGCCCTAGGGGCAGTCATAACTTTCCACTCCGCTGAAATTCCCCCATTTTGTTCCTCATATACCCTTCCGATTGCCACGTTTAACCCACTTGACACCACATAAATTTTCCCTTCCACTCCATTCACTGCAAACGGCCTATGCATAACTTCACATGGGAATTTGTCCCCACCCACATACCGCCACGTGTCGTCATCAGGGTTGTACTGCTTCATTGGACAGTCACCGTGCTCTGATATCACGAACAGCTTGCCTTCAAGCACGATACTGATCCCAGTCCACCCTTCCTTCATCCCATCGCTCATCAGATTCCACGTGTCCCTGTTGATGTCGTAGACCCCACCCCTTGGGGAAAACATAAAGGGCCACGTCCATCCCTCAGTCACATACATCTTGCTCCCCATCACAGCTGAGTCGTACCTAGCCAACCCCATTCGCAACTTGGCAGCCGTCGTCCACGTGTCCCTCTCCGGGTCGTAACACTCGACGGCTGTCATTGTCTCGTTGATGTTGGCCCCCGTTCCACCAACGGCCATGATCTTACCGTTAACATTCCCGGAGGCGAAAAACGACCTCGGTGTTAACATTGGTGATGCTAACCGCCATTGATTGGTTGATGCACGGTACATGATCGTAGACTGCATGGGAGTCTCTGTGTCCGACCGCATCCCGCCCAAAACAAATAATTTGCCTTGCCGTGGAAGTGATGTACATGCAAAGGCTTGCGGGCACACAGCCTTAGGGCATGGCATAGGAGGCAAAACAAACCAACGGCCAGATCGTGGGTCCAAGGCTTGCCATTGGATCCTGGCCGTAGGTTTATGAAAAGAAAAAACGAAAAGGTAAGGCAAAGAAAGTGACAGGCTCTTCTTGCAGAAAGCGAAGCCAGGGTCTGTAATTGCTTTGTTCCATGAATACGAAACTGAACGTACCAAAGCTTGGTACGGAAACGGAACATGAAGCAGACATAGCTCCCCGATCTCGTCGGGTAATCCCGGAATCAGTGGCTGAGTATTCCTTCCAGAATTTTCAGTTTCTTGGCTCGACGACGACGAAGTAGACGATTGAGAAACCTCCATGCTTGAGAGACTACAATTAGAAATTAATAACAAAAGGGCACTTAGTAAATTAACGAATTAATAAGCTGATCTACCTAGTGATCTATTTCAATTATATAGTGAAGGAAAACAGAGAACAAGGGTGAGTGATGACAAAAGTAAATTAACTTTACAGAGCAAGCTAGCGAATAATGTTTGTGTTGTCTGAAAACGTTTCGAGTTTTTTAATGTTTAATTGGGATTGTTTCTATCTTTAATATTGTACGTTTTTTGTTTTTCACTTCTAGAAGCCAGAATATAAGGGCGTTAGGAACCGTAAAGTGATAAGTGAATACTACCAAGTTTCCTGCAAATCCGAAGAATAAAGACTTGTGTGACTAAACAATTATAAACACAATTTAAAATTTCACCGGAGTCGGGTGCGGCTGACGTAACTCCAGCTACGCGACGAACAGACGCTGCCGGCCACCGGAGTTTGACACTGTCTGATTGGGCGCTGTGATTTTATTTAATTTATTCTTTTTTACACCTTTGAATTGGGTAGGAATTTTGATTGTGTTTTTTTTTTTTTTTGCAGGGCTTATGTGTTGGATCACATTTAATATCGTTAGATCTGCGAACAGTACGATGTCATGATTGTGCGAAACTTTGGTGTCTCTACAGTGAGAAAGCTGGATCCCCTGCACTTGTACTAGCAGGCAGCAGCATGTCTATCTGCCCCCCATGGGATTATAGCATATAGCTTCCCTGAATTTAGATCAATTTATAAGAACATAATTTGCAATTCCTTTCATGCAAATCCATCCTTACTATCGTAAGATATTGTTCTATCTCTATTATGCAAGAAAATCAATATAAAATCCACTCTCAATACTTCCTTCATTATTAGAGTACCTGAAATAATAAAATGAAACTTACTCCCACCGATTATACGTCATTTGTTAATTTAGTACTTTAAATTTCAAACCAATAGTTTAAATTATGAAGAATATTCAAATACAATTAAAAATAACTACGAAAAAAGCCGAAGACTCATTTAAAAACTAATTAAAAATACCATCTGAAGAGGGAAAAAAAATTTAAAGAAACATTTCTAAAACTAATAAACTTCAATTTCGATTGGCTTTCATCATTTCATCATTCAAAGGTGGATAAAATTTATCCTTGGAATTCTTGTGCTTTTAAGTCAACGTTATTTCTTTAAAATTTTGAAATAAAAAAAAGTCACTAGATATATATAAACTGATTTAAGGAATATAATTGTTGATTCATTGTTTTTATTCACGCATTATTTACGAAGTCTGAGAAAAGGGCCTCACGTGAAAAAATTATAAATTATATCCTAACTTGTGATTTTACCCAAAAAAAAATTGGGATTTAGATGTCATTACTCTCTCATAGAAAAGATTGGATTAGATGTTTGATGCTATGGGAACGGCCACACAGGATGAAATAGCAATAATGATGATGCATAATTGCAACCACCGTCCTTTTCAACTATTCAATATGATTAATGAGGTCAGTTGGATAATTAAAGCAGGATTAGGGAAAATGAGTGGCAACACTAGATGATTAGCTTTGCTTTTGAAAAAGTCGACACGTGTGAGGGCAATTTGGTCATTTCGCAAATGTCAAACTACATGCTCATTGGTATGGTACTATGGTTCAAGTGGAAAGTCAGTTGCTTTTTCCTGTAGAGGAACTGGGGAAGGAGTGTGCTTGTCTAATCGTGAAGATAAAAAGTGAAGCAGAATGCGCAATGGGTTCCTTCAAGATAAAGATTACAGCTGATGGCTTTCTATCGTGTCTGCGTCAAAATTGCTCTTGGTATCCTCTCGGTGAGGTTGGTGGGGATACCTATAAGTAGAAATATGTAATCTTTGTAAACTCTTAACCTAAAGTTGATTAAACACGTTTCGAGACATTATTGGAAACCTCCTCGGGATCACCACCACCCTTGATTTTTATATGTCATTGTCAACGATCAATAGTCTTATATGGACTACTCATGATGCACCATTCCACTAACGTCATGTTTTTTTACATGTCAAAAATGAGTGATCGACATGTACGTATGGCATGATATATCTGTATTACACACCAAAGACTACCCAATAATTTTGTGGCCGTGAAAATGTTAGTTTTTCCAATTTAAATCTCCATTACCGCTGCCTATTTAGATGTTTGAATTTATGAGTTTTCTCGTTGCTGTCGTTTGTATTTTGAGTAGAATTTTTAAGAATTAAATAAATTATTTTAATAAAAAATTAAATTTAAAATTTTTGAGATTTAGATTTTTTAAAATACTAAATTATTTAAATTATTTATTTATTTTCTTCTTTTCATAACATAATTTTAAGAAATTTATCTATTAAAGTAATTTTATAATTTTTAATAAAAACTCTTACTAATAAATAAACAACTGAATTTTAATTTGAAAAAACTTTACTTGTAAAATCTCTACTTAAATAAACTTTATTTAAAAAACTATATCAAACGAAGTTTAAGAAGTTTTAACTTAAATGTCAAAGTCACTGTCAAAAAAATTATAATTATAAAATAAAAGTTGATAGTGTTTGGTAAATATGACTTTAAATAATAATTTTATTATAATAATAATAATAATAAAGATATTATTAATATAAATGTGATAAAACCAACTCCTCTTTAAAATATTTTAGTGTTGTGAATTAAAGAGTTATAATTTTCCAACCATGATATCAAATTGCAGTGTTCCTAAGTCAATAATTTCGACGGCACCAATTTTATGTTTCTAACATTGATTAGATAGGACTAAAGTCCTTTCCAAATGTAAAAGTGGAAGGAGTGGGTATTTTGCACGAACTGAATTGGCTCATTAATACGACATATTTAATAATTATGTTAAAGTATTGATGTTTTAATTCGACACAAAAAATAAATAAATTATTTAATAACATATTTAATATATATAAAATTTATCGATAATATAACATATATGTATCTACCAAAATATTATATATTTACACTATTAAATTTTTAATTTTAATTATATATAAATAATATTATATATTAATATTATAAATTAAATATGTCTATTAATATTTTACATATTTACACTATTAAAATTTTGAATCTCTATAAAATTTTATAAATAAAATATTGTGTATATGTTCAGCAGCGATGCGTCAGCTTTACGCTCTCCCGTCTCCGCAATTATAACCTTCACTTTCTTCGAACGCTGTTGCATCCTCATCTCCCTCCATCCCGAAACGACGTCGACACTTCAACAAAATGCCGTTAAAGAAAAAACCGCCCAAACTTAAACGACTCACCTCCCGCGTCCGTCAGCTCAGTCGCCGTAGGCAACTCCATCTGGCAGTTTTTTTCTCCTTAAAAATTATTAATTCATTCTATTTGCCGGAAATTAGATCTTGAAATTGGAAATTTGTTCGTCTAGATTTTTGAGGAGATTGAGATTGTGAACCGAGGGCACTGGAAGCTGAACACGATAGTGATGAACGCAGTCATTGAAGCTTTGCGTTCATTGCGGAGAAATTGAATCGGTGGTTAAAATTTGACCAAACGTCAGAGTCCGATGATTGCTCTGTTGATAGTGTCACATACGGCACCGTATTGAAGGCTAATTTTGTAGTTGCCTTAACATTTTGATAGTGCTGAAAACATCATCATTTCTGAATATGTGAATATTGTTATTGATATTATGATGGGGTTTAGGTGAGGCTTGGAGAATTGATGAAGCATATCAAATATTTGAGTCAGTGGAAAAAGGCAACAGCTGTGGGAAGTCCTAAGCTGTCTGCACGGCTTATTTGTGGCCTAGTAAATGCTCTAATTGAAGCAGGTTCGTATTTTGAAATGTTGAAACAATTATATGAACATGAATAATATAAAATTTAGGTTCATAATTCAAATGGTGGATAATTTTTCTGGGTTATTTGTGTTGATATGAGCTTCAAACCGATGCTAACTGATAATGCAGTTGGTGCATTGCTGTAGTGCATGAGATTTATGCCGTTTTAATGGTCTTCTTGCACAATATGGTTTTCTGCTTCATGAAGGTGGGAATCCTTCAGTCTTGTTTTACAATCTATTAATGAAGGTTTTGCTCTGTCTTATGGTTCTTAAAAGGAATTGTAAATTTGAAGATTAAGGGTGTGTTTGGGAGTATTTTTCTTTTCAAAAGAAATGCTTCCCAGAAAATACTCCAAGTGTATGTGAGATTCCCCAAAAATACTTTAATTTCTTTCAACTGAGCACTTGGAAGCAGATACAAAAGCAAATGGGTATCTGAAAACACTTTTGGGAATGCCTAGACTATTCACAAGTGCACACAAATGTACTGTGCTTGTTGGCTTTTAGCTTGTCAAGTCAAGAAATTCACAGGCTATTGTTTTTGGTAGTTGAAAATATCTACTTTTGGAAAGTAGTTGCGATGTTTAAGAGGTCTTGTTTTACCACTTTCAGGGACATATCAGTGCTGGCTGTCCTGAGGTTGTAATAAATCTGCATGATGAAATGTCACATGTAGGATTAGAGCCTGACAGTCTCAGCTATAATACTCTAATATCTGCTTGTATCAAGACTAAGAAGTTGGATGTCACAACGCCTTTCAATGCAACTGAAGGTGACAAGCATGTATTTGAAAGGCCAGTTTTGTGCCTCTATATATTCTTAAGTTTAACTAGGATTGGGTTGGTTTACTTAAATTATTGCTTTTGATTGTGTTCCCTCTCTCTTTCTCTCTCTCTCTAAAACAGGACAATGGACAGAAATGTAGCAGTGGTGGTTTTCACCCTGATATCTTCACTTACGCCACTTTACTCAAGGTCTGTGTTCTTGTTTTCATTTGTTTTGTTTGTTTTTCTTTGGTAGAATTTTTTTCTTGCTTGTATGATTATACCTTTTCGGTGGTAGGGTTTTAGGCATGCCAAGGATCTGCAATCAGTTCTGGAAATTGTGTTTGAGATGAAATCATGTTGTAACTTGATTCTTGATCGAACCACATGTACTGCAATGGTGGATGCATTGCTGAATTCTGGCTCAATTAAAGGTACATTGAAACTAATTTTGTTTCTAACTTTGCTATTATAAGTAGGTTATTTGGTGGATCAGGCTGCACTTGAAGCTTCGACAGTATTTAGTTGGATTATCAAGCAACTCAACTTTGATCTCGATCCACATTTCTTTCTCCATATGTACATAAGAGGAGCATTTATGTTGCTAATGCAAAATAAATGATTTGAGAATTGGGATAGAATGAATATGAATAGATTTATTACTCTGCCAAGAATAGATAATATGGAGAAAATAAAATGCACCAAGATTATGCCATTTGCATTTTTTAGCTAACTGTTCTTCTTTTATGCTCCTATCTGTTCTACTGCCTTGCTGCATGAATAATAGATGAATAAAATACTAGACTAACTCTTATTTTCATGTAGACTCAAAGTGGATACAAGGCTTTGTTTCTTTGCGTTAATAGATGTGCACCAATTCTCATGCCCTATACAAATTAGTTGTGTGACTATGATATGCCTATATGCTCTTTGCATATTTGGAGAAATCGTAAAGCCGGCGTTTAGCAATCCAGGTCTCCGGCCAAAACCTCACCTTTACGTTTCTATGATGCGTGAATTAGCTGCTAGAGTTGACTATGATATAGGCAAAAGTCTTTATAGACGAATGTGGCCATATTCTACTGGAACCGTATCCCCAGAAGTTCAAGAAGAAGCTGGTCATCTTCTCATGGAGGCAGCTTTAAATGATGGGCAGGTACTAGATCCACCTATATGCTTTGTGTCCTTTACATCATTTTATCTTTTATTTCCAGACTACTTTCATGCAACTAAAGCATGTAATCCATATTGCTTTTATCTTTAGTTGTGATGGCTCTTCACCTCAGCTGGTATTTATGTTGTGGACAACCTAGAGAATGCTAGTAAATTAATATGGGTTATTGGGTTTTTTCATGTTAGATTGACTTGGCTCTAGATATGCTTTCCAATACTATCACAAGATGGAAGGGAATATGAATATGATGGACAAGCAGAGGAGACATGTTATGTGACAGATACAAAGTTAACAAGTACTAAATATTTTGGTGTCACTTATCTTAAGTTCACCCTGGATAATCATGCAACTTGTAGCATACTTTCATTATATGTCAATTTCACTCTTTCAAATGACAATGTGCTAAAAGATTCCTTTTATGGATAAAGTTATCAGCTTGTTGCTCTTCATAATAACTTTTGCTTAATTTTCTTTTTTAGGGAGTCCTTTTTGGAAATGCATCTTTTTTAACTTTGGTCAACACAATGTTAATTGTGCAGATTTCTTGATTGCAATTGCATTAACATGTTGTTGATTCTTCTGTATATCTTCGTAATGCAGGTTGCTATTCCCATAGAGGCCTTATTTGGGTTAATGAAATCAATGTTCAGGCCATACCTACTTCCCCAGGTACTCAATTTTGTTTTGTGTTGTGTTAGACATCCCAAAATTGTATTTCATAACTTCATCCCAAATGTGGCATTCACCAAGTGGATGGTTTTATTGTATAAATAATTCATTTATTGCAAAAATCAACCTATCACTTGATATGACACATCACATGCCAAATGATTTGGGATGAAATTTTGGGATACAATTTGGCATGTCTATCATTACTCTTTTGTTTTTCCATATTGTGCTAAGTGCTGTTTTTAAAATGTTCTAGATCATAAGTCAATGCTTCATAGTCTTGATATCGTAAATCAAAGTCCTACACTGTATTACTCTATATTTCTTTTTCAGATATCACTGGATCAACCTATTGAGAGGATCATGATGCCAGTGGAAGAAGCTTGGCCACTGCCAGGTACCATAGCGATGAGGAAAGTGGTTATGCGCTTGTTTAGGGATCCAGTTGTGCCCATTGTAGATGACTACTGTTGCACAGTGACGCCTGCAGTGAGGTATTTCCTTATTTTTTTTGAGCAACTATTTTCCAATCGCCTGATTTTATTGCTCTCCTAGCTTAAAAATCGGTTATAAGTTGTTGGTAAGAAATTCATGGACAGTTGCTTAGTTCATTACAAGCTTTTACAGTATTTCTTTTATTTTGTGCTGAGCAGTTGAATGCCCCATTGTCCACCATGATGAGAATTCCACCTCCCGGCGTTTCCACTTGAAGATCTATTGGCCATATGATTGATCTAATCTTAGCAAAGATTCATAAGATGGTGGTAGTTGTAAAATGCGGTAACTTATATGGTACTGGTTATAGCTCAACTTCGAGGGCCGTCGGATTTTTAACCTCTTAGAGCAATTGTTAAAACTTATTACACCCGGCCCTCAGTTGCCGGGCCGAGAACTTTGTGCTTGTGGAAGCTGTGCGTAATTGCATTGCATCCTGAGTTTCTTTTTAAGTTTTACTTTTCCTCAAATTCATTTAAAGGATATCATAACCATGAAAGATTGTCTCATTAATTGGATCTGAACTCGGTTAATTTTCTTTAACAATTACTCCAAGTCCAAGATCATGAATAGCCGAAAAATGCGTGGACGTGAAAATAAAACGAAAAATGGTGTATTTATAAAATCTTGAATTTTATAAATTGTGCTTTAAATGTACAAGATAAAGGTGATTTTTATCTGTAAGAAATTCAATAAGGTTTAAGATTTATTATTGGCAATATTTTGATGTGTTATGCAATGTTAATGGTGGTTGGTAGCAAAAAAAATATAATTGTATTTGGGCAATTATTTGGTAGGTGATGTTGTTTTAGTATCACAAACAACATGGTCTTTTGATATCGAGTGATTAATTCACAATTTTAACATGAATGGCGGCTATATGTGTAAATTTATGAGTAAGTTTGAAAATGTTGAGTAATTTTTACTAAGTATGCAATTTTTTTTAAAAAAAGAAAAAAGAAAAAGAAAGAAAGAAAGAAAAGAGTGGTCCCTTAAATTTTTTAAGGCATTAATAGTGTAGGAAATATATACAGTTAGATCTTATAAACATAGCATCACGGAGAAAATCCAAGAACAAATTAAAATATTAATAGAAGCCGCGGACGTGGCAAAATCAGAGGGGCAATAATCGGAACTAGGATGTAGACAAAAGCTGTTGGGAAGAGCGAAAGGGTTTAAGCCTTAGGGAGCGGTGTGGCAGCGCACAGCGAATACACAGAGATAGAGTGCAGTTTTAACGAAAAACTAACCTTGATTTGCAAAGAAGCGAAGTAGTCATTAAACGACATGGCGTTTCGAGGGAAGGAGATGATGAAGAAACTAATGAGGAAGGTAGGGGGAGAGAAGAACTTGGCTCCGGGAGTAAAAGAATCTCTTAAGAAATGTGTACCCGACAGCAGGATCGTCATGAACCGAGCCAAACGCGGTCTCTTCGCTGGCAAACACATCCAGTTCGGCAATCGCGTCAGCGAAGATGGCGGTAACAAGTAATTTCTTTTATTTAGGTTTTTTTGGGAATTATTGCTGAATGGATCATAGGAAATTGTTTTTTTTCCTTAAAAAACAAAAAATTTAAATTTAGTAATTGATGTTGCTTGTGAATATTTTCGAAATGACGAAGCTTAAGGAAAATTAGTTGAAAATAGGTGGAGTTACAGTGAAGAAATTGGATCTATGCATGGAACAATTAAGTGATATGTACTAGGATGCAGATGTACTCTTTAATTTATGAAAGAGAGATGAGAAGCAATTGAGATTTTTAATTTGTCCTGCTTACATATTGAGTTTTTGGAGTTGAGTGCTTGTTGATTCTTTTATTTGATTGGCTTCCAGTTGTTCCTGGAACTGTGGCATTTTCAAAGAAAGTTCTCTGAATTTGGTCATTTTTGTCGGATGTCGTCCAAGAAACATCCTCAATTTTGGTTAACACTTAACATCAAACAATCATTGTTTTTTTGCAAGTAGCTTTCACAAGTAATTCAAATTTCACCATCGTTGGCTTGATGATGATAGTACTTTATTGTGCTTTAGATGTTGGATTTAGTGCTGCTTGGTAGTTTCTGTTTGTTTTGGCTAGCTTCAGATAGATTCTTGCATTCTGGTATTAGAACAGCAGATTATCTACACTACTAATGTGCTTTGTTTTTTGCAATCGGGTTTTATCTAAGCAATTTATGGGATATAAGTGAACAGAACCCCAAAGTGAATCAAGTTTAGTTACTGCTTGGTTGCATTTTGCATTTCTTGTAACTCACACTTATTCGAGAAAGAAGAGTTATTAATCTCAAGGACTTTTTCTGTGATGATGATAGGACTAGGAGGAATTGGAAGCCAAATGTCCAGGAGAAGCGGCTATTTAGTTATATAATGGATCGTCACATTAGAGTCAAAGTCACAACACATGCACTCCGCTGCATTGACAAGGCAGGGGGGATCGATGAATACCTGCTAAAGACCCCTTACCACAAGATGGACACAGAAATGGGTCTTTACTGGAAGACCAAGATTGAGAAGCTTTATGAAGAACTTGGGCAGACGGAAGTGGTATTCTTTTCACCCGAGGAAGAAGCCAAGCTGGAACAGGACTTTAAAGACATGAAACTCGCTCAGAGAGCCGCACGTAGGGAACTCAGAAGACAGATGTATGGAGGCTCAAGCGAACAGAAACAAACTGAGCAAGGAAGTGCAGATACCCAGGAAACTGCTGAGGAGGCAGCAAAAATCCTCAGTGAAGGAATTCCAAACGAGTATGCTCCCGAGGATCTGGTTGCCAATTCTTAAGTTTTGACCTTCTCACTGCTTGGAATGTTGCTCACATTTTTGTTAGTAGCTATCAGGTTTTGGATTTTAATCTTCTTATATGCTTATTTTTTGAATTGATCGTTTCGTATTAGGCCTTTCTTTGGGTAAACATTTGGCCGCTGCCCATAAAAATTGATTTGATATAGCTGTGGTAGTTTATTCAACCCGGCCTTGAATAAATTACTTGTGTTAGTTCTTCAGTTAGCCTGTTTAACATGTTATGGAGGAATGATGAAAGTTCTGTTATATTTAACGTTGTAATTGAAACCAATGCATTCTCCTTTTTATTACTATGCTCAAGCCTAGCTTGATAAATACTGTATGTTGGTTGGGAGAAAACCCTTTATTCTACTTTGAAGTAGACTGTCGATGCCAAGCCTAGCTTGTTAAAAACTGTATGTTGGTTGGGAGAAAACCCTTTATTTTACTTTGAAGTAGACTGTCGATTTTTGGGGCTATCGGTTTCCACATGCAATAAGCATGTGCGTTCTATTATCGTTACACTTGTTATTTGTAATCATAGTCGATGGCAAATTATAATTCTGTTCAATTGCACCTATCAAAACTTGGTCAGCAAGAATTTCTGTCAAAGCTACTAATCTAACAAGCTGTGACCATGAATACAAAAACAGACGAATCACCCGAGGGTTTTGCTAGAAACCTTGCCAAAAGCTTTGACCTTCTGGCTTGTATCACAAGCACATAAACGACAACTTTTGTCATTTTAGCAATTCCCTTCGATGAAACAGCAACGTAAAGAGCTGTCAGTTTATAACTCCCAAATCATTTCCGACTTCTAACGCGCTTTCTTGCTATCTCGAAGTACTGTATCTTGTCCGAGAATTTTCTCACTCACACGCCCTCTCTCGCTTATAAGTACCAAACCACAGATCAATTTCAGCATCAAATATCATTACAAGTCTGCACTTGAACAAACAAATGGGTAAGCATCAAAGCCGGTCACTCATGCAAGGCCACCTTAAGAAAGCACTGAAGAAATTACACATGATTTTAAGCCTCATAAAGCTAAGCAAATGGAACTTAGCTTCAATATGCCGTGCTGGTTTTTCTCAGAGTCGGCGTTCATTGAGTTTTAACGATCGATTAGGCTTGCAAAATTGCATTGTTGATCGAGACCCTGATGAGGGTGGCTCAGTTCGAGTACTTCAAAGAACAAAAAGTTGTGGTTATGATGGTGACGGTGATATTGATCGCAGGGCAGAGATTTTTATCACTAATTTTCGTCGCCGGCTTTTATATGAACGACAGGTTTCTTTGGAGCTACGTTACCGTCGAGGAAATAGTTTTGATGACTATTAATAAGGTTCAAGAGAACATTGTGAAATTTATGTACGACTGAGGCTTGGTAAATTTTTTCTTCATTTTTTTGTACTCAATTTCTTCATTTAATACAAGACTTATTGAGAAAACTTGAATTGTATTTTTTATCATGAAATTCAAGTGTTGTTTCTATTTTGTATGTATCATTGATTATATTCTTATATTGGACTACTCTACCGATCATTTTATGGCCGGCGATCACTTCAATTCCAATTATATTGTTGGTTTCGTATATCGTTATCCGCAAATCATATAGCATAATTTTACAAGCTCAAAGGCCAAGGTTCTACAACTGGAATTGGTCCTGAAAATAATACTGTAGCTGTTCTTATTACCGGAAGAGAGTTTCGAGTATTAAATATCAATCAGTCATTACTCATTATCAATTTTAGTGGCACGTGAGATTAGACTTGATTAACGCAACACTAGGATGAAACAACCAGAAATAATTAGGTCTATTTACACTTGTCTTTCTTATTATTATTGGCTATTGCCCAACCAATAAATTCGAACTTTTGGATGAAATAGTTTCTGTACCGAAATAAATTTTTTTCGTGATCTGAGCTCTACTAAATTTTTAAAGATTTTCTCCTATGTATTTTTAAGTGGTAGTGTATAAGTAAAATTTAACTTCTTTTATTTTTTTATTTATTAACAATCAATCATCAATTGAGTTATTTGCGCAGGACATGATTAGATCATGAGAGAATCATGATCCTTCTGTACCAAGATTTTAGAGCTACGATTTTATTGAGTTCATTCTTGTCTATGCAAATTTCTATTTTAATTTTAATTTCTCAGCTCATTTTTAGGCTTGTTTCTTGACACGTCTATGAGCTTTTGTCATAGCCTACATTTCACATGAAGAAGCCTCTTAAAATTTATTGTTAATTTTACCATTGAGTCCTTAATCAATCTATGAGCTTCAATATTTGGATCAAATAATTTCTATAACAAGGTCAACAAATGAAGGCATAAGTTACAATAACTCAAAATTCAATCAAGGAAGATTCAACAAATGAAGGCATGAACTTGAGGTTATTCTTTGATCCAGAATTTCTTCATCTTCTTCAACTAATCTGTTGAAGCTTTCTATGTCTCTTGTCACAATTGCTTCTATAAGCCTCGGATGCATCCCGATCTTACTGGACTTGGCAAAAAAATTCGGGCCGGCCCAAGTCAGTTCAGACCTGGACCCGTGGACTTTAAACTCAGCCCGTAACTTAAATTTTCAGATATGGGCTCCCAAATTCAAGGCCAGCATATAGTGGGCCTAGTTATGGACCTGATGTAAACAGCCCGGGCTTTATTATATAAAAAAATAAAAAAAAAGGAAAAGAAAACAAAAAAAAATTCAAACGTGAAAACGCCATGTAACCTATTCTCCCCAGCTCCGTAAGCAGTGACGGGTATAAAAGGGCACCCGTTCGAGGCGAACGAAAACCCTCTGTTCCTAGCCGACAGGAAGAAGGAAGGTAAGGCAAGGTCCCTTCACATACCGAGCCGTTGCATCCTTGTTGCCTTCTATAATTCGTGATAAGACTCGACCGAGACACGCGCATCCTTGGATAGTGTTAGCTCTATTTCTAGCTCTGTATCATACTTATGAAATATTTTATTTGTTTAATATCTAATTTTGCTTCAATTGTATCATAGTCCTCACGCTATGCCGTGGTTTCTGCAGTTTCTTTCTTATCACTTAATGAAATGCTTTGTTTGTTTACTACACGCTTGGGGGATTGCTTCCAAACCCAGTTCGGGTTCGGGGATCGTGATCCCCGCCAAACCTGCCCCATTGGGGTTAATTCAACCCTATTGGGTTTAATTCTCCAACCCGATTGGGTTGTCACCCAAATCGAATAACCCGAACCAGAACTCTATTTGCCCAGCCTTACTACACGCTATTTCCTTCTTTTTTTTTTCTCTTAAATAAATGAAGAAAATTATTGAATTATCTTATATTTAATTCTAATTATATTCATTTATGTTAAATGATTTTTTTATTCGATATCTCTTGGTAAGTTTAATGGTCAGACAAAAATTGTTGTAGATTACTTGGGGACCATGGGAATGGAATTACCAAAAGATCATGCTGAATCTCATGAGATGGAGGATGTTAATATTAGTGACTTGGAATTAGTCTACCATGTAAGAGAAGCCCTCACATCTGTCCAATCAGTAAGTGTTTCCTCACCTTGCAGACTTAGCTCAACTAATTATTATTTTAATTTTTTTCGGAGGAAAAAATAATTAGTTACCTGTTCCAATCCTCATTTAATACTCCATGTTATCACCAAAAAAAAAAAAAAAATTCTTTGAATAGGGTGATAATGACAATTACAACCAACTAGTTGCGGTTATGCACCTTTCGGGACGTCTTGATCCTGACAATAGGGCTTTGCTTGAGGTAAGTTCTTCACCTAGTTTCGTGCATGTTGTTGTTATCAAATGACATTCATATGTCTTTTGTTTTAAGCTTTAGTCCCTCTTTATATTAACTTGGCAGACAAGTCTGAAGGCGCTATCTGGAGCAGTTTCTTATATAGACATTTCCCACCACGAGTCTCTTCTTGTTTCTGTAAGTTGTTCTATATGGATTTATGGATTTGTGTGTTTGTTTCTTCTGCTTATGTATTACCCAATTGCTATTATTGTTTTTCATGATCAAGTGTCTTTCAGATTTTTGGAATGAGCATGTGGAACTATGATCCAGATATTATGGATGCACTGAAAGGCCTGATTATATCCTTGGTATGTCAGTTGAGAATCATCGGAAATTTAAATTCTTAAAATTGCTCTATGGAGTCTTTACAATTTTTTTATTCATTTCACTCATAGTATTTCAGGCTGCTTCCAGTGGAAAATATGTTGATTCATGTTTAACTATGCTCGTCAGCAACTTCACACCGCCAAGTTATTTCCTAGATAAACTGAAAGAGCCTCATGGTCTTGAAAGAAAGCATCAAGTTCTTTCCCGGGTGCATGCGGCTTTGAAAAGTATTTTTGATTTGGTGCCTCTTGCCCCGATGAGATTATTGCCCATAGTTGTGCAGAGAATGCCAACTGTCCATAATAAGCATGAGCGAGTAAGTCAAATATGAGCCTTTAATGTTTGAAATTGGATTTCTCAAACAAATTGGGTGGCCTATTTGTTATTATTTTGAGATTTTGTTGTCTAAATTCATCACAATGGACGCATGCATGTATTGTTGCTGTTGCATTGCTTCTTGTCCCATTCTGATCTAATATCTCTAGGAATTTTGCCAAGTTGATTATATATGATTACCATATCACCTCAGGGGATTATATATGACTATTATATCAATATTAATTATACTAATGAATCTTTCAGATACCGGGGAAAATATGAAATGTGGATTGTGAAATTAGATCTTTGTTTCTGCGAGCCTTGCTAATATGTGATTCTGCTCGACTCCTTAGTTTGTCTTGTAGACGCACCAAATGCAATTTGAGTTCTCTTTTGTGGGTTTCTGTATAAGTTGCACAAACTCTTCCTCACACTGTCCAGCAATGAGTTGGTAGTGTGTTCATATAACATGCTTTTTATACTCATGCTCGTGTTCTCCTGGGGTCATGCCCACTTTATTTATTGTGGTGAAATAGTTAATGTGCTACTTACAAACACATGATGGTAGTGACTTTTAGATTTCTCTGTTTGTGAAAAACATGCAATTTTGAATGCTATCCCTGAATCCGTTATTTATTTATTCTTTTATTTGAGTGCTGTCTGTAATCAGAAATTGTTGTACTACAATCAGAAATTGTTGTTCTACATGATTAAATGTGATTTTTGAGATTTATGATTTATCCATCTCTTTCTGTAGTTGAAGATGATTGTTGTTTACACGGAGAACATGCTAAAGCTGGAGAGCAGTGCAATGGGAGAACTTGTTAGAAGCACATTGCTTATGGCAGTGGTGGATAGGCTAATAGATTTGGATGTAAGTCAATAGAACTGCCGTGTAACTTGGTGCTTGAAATTAATTTGTGTTTATATGAACAATCTTATGTGGTGAAATTTCTTATAGATGGAGATTGGATGGGATGACATTTTACATGATGATTTTAGTAAAGGCATATTTGAGATGGAGTTAGAAGACGTGGAAGAGGCTGCAGATGATGCTGAGCAAGTTGGTGATGAGGTAGAATCGACAAATTTTCATTTTTGGTGATTCACCTGATTTTCATATCAACAATTATAACAGAAAAAATCAGAATTGGTGCCGAGTACTGGAATCAGTTCAGTGTGTGCTGCTGGAATTTTTACAGAAATTATGAAATGTGGAAGTTCCTTTTGTGAAGAAAAGAAATTAAAGACATACAAAATGAACTGTAGAAAATTGGTAGATCTTTTTCTTCATTTGTCTTTACTTGTGGGAAATAATGTAACCTGATTATAATTTTTTTTCTTTTTTGGGTAGCTTCCAAGTGGCTCTTTAAGTCGGAATAGTTTAAGTGGAAACCTAATTGCTGAACTACTAGATAGTTTGATGGTGCTAACTTTTGAGCATCTTGAATCATGCGAAGGCACAGGCCGTTTGATTGAGGTATTTT
Organism: Citrus glauca; assembly: GCA_029633175.1. Taxonomy (NCBI): domain Eukaryota; kingdom Viridiplantae; phylum Streptophyta; class Magnoliopsida; order Sapindales; family Rutaceae; genus Citrus; species Citrus glauca. Next base: position 3,726,003 of record JAQOOD010000001.1, read on the forward strand.
CTAAATTCTTATTCCTTTTACTTGCTCTTTGGGTCCTCTTTCTGGCTTGTTTTAAAGAGATTAATTTTTATGGTTAGGTATTTGAAATTCTTCTTCAGTCATTCCAGATAACTGTTCTAAACGCGTACAAGTCGAAGTTTGCTCAGGTAATGCTCAAATTTTCTTTATATTTCAATGTTTTGGTGAACTTATAAAGACACTCGGACACACCCCCTTTTAATTTCTTTCTATCAAAGAATCATATGAACAATTGATTCCTACAAGGTACACTTTTGGTAGAAAAAGTTTTCCCAATTTCCCCTTGCTTTTGGATTTTAAAATTGCTCAAATCAGATCCTTTTGATTTCTATATCGAAAATTGACTTACTAAGTTTTTTCCAACTTATTGATTGGTATTAACCCTAGATCCTTGCAATGTTTGTGTGCATGCATTTCTTCCTTCTGTAGTATTTTCTTATTAGTATTTTTAGGTTGTTACAGTCTACAGATATATCACAATATGAGGTCGTCTAGAGATCTCTCAAGACTAACTCGGAAATCTACGCCTACTAATATTGGCAAGATGTATCTACCCTTATTGCACATTTTGTGGAAATAGGTTCAGTAGGGGCTCAAATTGATTGTTGAGGGCACAACGCCCAGTGGCATAGTTTTCAGTTTCTTATTAATATTCGATGGATTTTTTTTTGGGGGGGGGGGGGTTGGGGTTATTGGAATATGTATTTTCCTTGCTTTGTTTATTGAGGTATTTGTCTTCTTTTGGATGCAGTTTGTGATGTTTTATGCATGTGCATTGGATCCCGAAAACTGCGGTCTGAGATTTGCCACAATGCTTGCAGATGTCTTTGTTAGTGGTCTCTATCCTCCACTCACAAGGTAATTTGGATTCTTATCTCAATGAGTAAAAATCATTTTTGGCTGCTGGTTCTAGTTGGTATGGGTCCGTAGATAGTTAACTGCAAATCAGGCTGCTTGATCAATCAAATGTCGTCTTTTTAAGTTACATGCCACCATGTCAAAACATTTTTTTCCGGATACTTCTAATTTTGCTTTTACTGGGATGTTAATGTGTTGCCGAGCTTAAAAAATTGTTCAATGAATAAACGACTTTTCTACCAAATTATTTTGTTTATCCTCCTTTATTTTATTGGAAGGCATGTTTATAGACAGCAATGAAGTTGTTAAATAAACAAATGATTTCTCTGCCAATTGTTATGACATACATGTATCTTTGTATTGCCAAATAGTATTTGTTGGAATCGTGTACGGATTGTCATTTTGGAGGGGATAAATCGTTATTAACATACTAGTATTAACTCTCTTTTCTTTTATATGCAGGATGAGTGCTGTGTCTTATCTTGCTAGTTACCTGTCTCGTGCGAGGTTTTTGTCTCCCTGTTTCATTGTTAGCTTGTTAAAAAGGTTAGAAAGAATAGCTGATCTTGTATTCTGTTATTCTTATGGAAGATCCATCAAGTGAATTGCAAGTGCATGGTTAGCAGTGTGCATGCTTGGTTGTTTCAGTATCTGACAAATTTTAATGATTGAGCCAAAACTGTTTGGTATTAGGACATGTAGGAAACCAAAAACAAAAAGAACTTATATGGACTGACTAGAACCAAATTAAATAAAAAGAATTATGCTTTGATCAATATTAAAATAAAATAATAAGCCAATATTCAATCGCTAATTTATTTTTAGAAGAAAATATCATTCATTAGCATCTTACAATTGTATCATTTATATGTATAGATTAGTATCACTTTTAATAAGTTTAGCTTGTTGGTATATAACCACGTAGATTGTCGTTTGTGCCCAGTGGGCAATCTACTTATTAAACCGAAAGCAAGATGTTAACCAAGACTGAATTGCATCAATTGAAAATCTAAATTGAATCAAATGGGCTGTTTAGTTGGGTTTGTTGCATGGCTCTGGATATTCTATAAGGGAAGCAAATGTGGATTTCATATTAAATCTGAAAGTCTTTTTATTTTGCAGGTTGGTGGATTGGTGTTTGGAGTACTGTAATATACCAGGCGGTAACATAAACCCAAAAGCCCATAGAGTGTTTTACTCAGGATGCCAGGTAAATGCTTCTGAACATAGATTTCTTAATAAAAGATTTCTTTTGCTTAAATGTCTCTTCAACCAACTTTTATGGATCTTTTGCTTTTCCGTTGATATCATTCTGCTTATGTTGGTCTATCATGGACGAGTTTGTTTTGGTCTATGGTAAAACTGTTGAGTAGTTTAAATCAATTATTAAACTGAAGCATTGATGGTTAATTCTTCACCACAGGCCATTATGTATGTGCTATGCTTTCGTATGAGATCTATAATGGATGTACCGAGGCTCAAGTCTCAGCTTCTCCTTATGCCTCTAGAAACAGTTTTGAAGCACAATTTGAACCCATTAAAGGTGAGCATCTTTTCTTTTGATACCTCTTCTAAAATTAATATGAAATATCAAGCCTGTTATGTCACAAATTTTTTTCCCTACCATCTTAAATTACTATTTTCAAGATGATTCTTTCTTCTAAGGACATTGTACATCTTTTTAGTTGTTTCATTATTTCCTTTTGACTCTAGCTGGATGAATATGTCTTAATTTTAATCTCATCCTGGGGTCTAATGCTTCAGTTTTCTCTTGTAAACAGGTATGCCTTCCATCTGTGGTTTCAGAGTTTCTCCAACAATCAAAAGCTGCTCGTCTATTCACCGTGTCTGAAACCTTTATATTTAATGATCTGCTGGAGTCGGAACTTTCCAGGGATTTTGGTGGGCTGGAAAGGTTGGACATGTTCTTTCCGTTCGATCCATGTTTGCTGAAGAAATCTGACAGGTTTGCAAATGCTACTCTGCTGTGAAATATTTTTAGAATGAATGTCAACATTATTAAAATTCATATTTTACATGAACCCAAGTTTTTCAGTCATTAGCTTTTCTGAATGACTGCTCTGGAAACTATTAAGTTGAAATGAGGTAGAGGGATAATTACCAGTATGTTGGCCTGAACTTGTGAGTCAGAAGAGTTACTTCAGCTAAAGATGACTAATAAACTGATGTGTCTGTTTCTGAAGTTTCATACGGCCGAACTTCGTTTACTGGTCTATGGTTAAAACTGCTTATCATGGCGACGAAGAAGACAACAGCGATGAAGACGTAGATGAGGATAATGGAGATAATGTTATGGTTGATGGGATGGGTAGGAGTCCTGATGAGCAGGATCTTGATCTCGATGAGTTTGAGTATTCATTAAACAAAATGTCCATCACACCAAAGAATTCCTTCAGTTGTCGGTTGGATGGTGAATTGCGACAACCCATGAAAATGCCCTCAAGAATTAGGCCCTCGACGAGTCCAGAATCTTTGTGATACAGAATCTATTTCATCTTTGTACCAGCAGATTAGAGCGGAAGAGATTGCAGTGCTCATGCTAACAGGGAAGATAACTCGTGCATTTTTTGCAGATGTGTTGCTCACTTTGCGAAGGGACCACAACTGAGGGTAGACGGCAAATAGTGAGATTGTTGTTACACAGCAGAGTTCTGCTTATAGTTTTGAGATAGCGTTGTATTGAAAATTCCATGAACACTGTTGTAAAATTAAATTAAATTAAATTAAGTGTTGATAAAAAACCGTGACTTTTGCCACTTCCCATGGTTGTCAGAGAATTGCACAAATGTAGTATAAGAACATTACATGTAGAATGGAATTCACAAGTGGAAACGCAACCAAATCAATTAAGGGTGTTTAAGAAGACGCGCTAGTCAAGTAACTTCGGTACCAATCAACGCTTTATGAAAAATTAATCGACACTGTTCACGTCGAACGTGAACCTTATTTGGAAATTGGAAAACTAACTAAAAAAGATCAGTGGATGCGACAGTATGAAGTGAATTTAATCTTAAAAGGATAAGTGTATGCAATAATAATTAGAAGCCGAAATACGAAATAAACTAATAAGGGTGACTGAAAAATGTAGCAACGGACGTCAACAGGAATAACATGTCTGAAGCAAACACTCAAATTGAATTCCTGGCATTAATCCTAGAATAGCCTAACCTAGGTCTAAACAAAGCCCAGTATCTGATCTCTAACAGGAATAACATGTCTGAAGCAAACACTCAAATTAAATTCCTAGCATTAATCCTAGAATAGCCAAACCTAGGTCTAAACAAAGCCTAGTATCTGATCTCTATCGCATGTAATAACCCGAGACCCACTTTAAAGGATAGGAAAGGGCCTTAGATTCTACCTACTTTCAGTTTCAGTTCAAGACACATCATCTTCTACTGTACTCCTGGTAAGCAACTGGAGCTCTAACGAGTTGAAAGCAGATATCATGAATCACATACGTAGCCCACATTCGAATCCGATTCCAAATAAAAACTGATACGGAATCACACAGCGCCAACAACTCTATTTCAACATATTTGGTATGCTTGGTGGATTGCTGTTACTGCAGCCTCCTCCGGTGCTGTAGTTTAGAGGGCTTCCAGGTCCACCAGATGATTCATTCGCTTAAGTTTCCACGGGGTGGAGGGCTTCCAAGTTCCAACTGCTGATGCTTCTGGGATGAACTTTGGCATAGAAGAAGACAATGGTTCTGGTTGCATTTCCGATCTCGACTCCTTCCATCCTTCGGCCAAAAAACTACCGATGATAATCTGTAGTACAACAGTGTCATAAAACGCTATGACGTCGAAACTTCTTACTCTAAATCAGGATAAAAGTACATCACAGTTCTTACGCAGTGGAACAAAGAACAAAAGAAAAGATGAACGGGAGAGGCTGCAGTTAGAAGCCCTGCCACACCACCATCCGGAACACGACCATCTGGCCCAGCTAATGACACACTTAAACCACCTGTTTTGCTTCGCTGACCACCACTCTCAGTGAGAAGAATTAACCAGAGAGAGACAAGATCTCAATTCGACCCTGCACAATCAACTACAGTGAATCCGAGTGCTTCATGTGATGCAAAAATAACATTTTCGATGAGTGAAATCTCTCTCAATTGTGTGTTGACAATTTTCCACCAGCTTTCTCGACTCAAACTTAAAAATTGCCCAAGTTATAATCAAAAAGTCATTCACCGTCGTTATTTCTCCAGTTTTAATCAATCATTATTTTGCAGATTTGAAACAATTCGTTCAAGGAAAATAGGAAAGTGCTGTCTAGAGATCATCATGATACCGAAGATTTTTTTTTTTTCAAATTATCCATATAGTTTGTTCTCCGTGAACTACAATGTCCAAAAAAAATGAAGTCATGTTGGTTAACATAAAATCCTCCACATGTTCACAATTAACAATATGGTTAATTTATCAAGATATGTCTTGCAATGACGTGGCATTTTATCTATTTTATTCTTCTCCATTTTTTCCTCCTCGAAATTGACAACCTCTGGACACAAGTCCTTACCCCCACTTGCTCCCTATCTTGCCACTTGTGCTAAAGTTCAAGGGACATCAATAAGGTTCTAGTTATCTTATATGATGATGTAAAAAATATTATTCTTACATAACTGTTTGATAAAAATTCAACGGTTGTGGAAATAATATAATTTTATTACTTTATATTTTCACGACTGGTGGATTTTCATCAAACGACTATAAAAAAATCATATTTTTTACGTCATCATATAATATAACAAGCTCTCATCAACAAAAAAAATTTTTGTATCTCTCGATCTATCTATGAGCTTTTGTCTCAATCCAAGCCTTTTAGTAACAAGAGCAATACTATGGAGGTGTGAATTAAAATTACTAAGTGATTCAATTGGATTCATTCAATCATGCATACTAGCATAACTATAAACTAAATCTCATCTTAAATCATGGGAGCAAAACTTAAACCCCAGACCTCTACTAGAATCACTTAAGAGGAGGTTTTACTGATGCACCCTAATTAAATTCTCATAAATACATCACAAGTAGCTCCATGTTATTGTCTCCCCACTTATGATATATTTTTAGCGGTTAGTGATGAAAATTTTAGTTATTTCTTTGTAGTTAACATAAGTCCATATTATTCCACCATATATGTCAAACTTTGGAGTATAATTTTGAAAGTGCAATTTGGTACGTCTGTCTAACAATTTATACTGTATACCATGAAAAAGAAAAGATCATATTTATACAACTGTTTTAACAACTGTACGGGGAATCAACAAAGGGATCACAAAGCAATTTATCTTATTGTCACATGGAAAAAAAAAAGAAAAAAAAGCTACAACAGCACTTGGATCGTTCCAAATCTAACAAGTTAGGTGTTTACGTATAATTTTTGGGTCAACTTAATTTTTATTTGGATGATGCAGATTCATAATCAATGACAGTCTCAAAGGCACCAACAAGGGCTTTCACTTTGTTCTTCCTCTTCTCCAGCAGCTTACTCGCTGTCTCCTCAATCACATCATTGTACGCCGCCGATGGAGACTCCTTCTTCCCTTGCCCCTCCTGCACATTTGACACTACCACCACATTTGCAGCTGTTTTATCATCATCCTGTTTGTTAATTGCTTCTTCACAACCTCCCTCTAACCGATCTTCCCCTTCCTTAGGCTTGGCCTTGTTCTCCTGGCTCGGAGCTTCTTGCCCGTGCTGTAATTTGACTTCTTCTTCAACCTCCTTATTATCGTCTTCAGCACTCTCATTAACAATATTCTTATGATCATCATCTTCTTTGCCTTTATCCTCGGATTCCTTCAATGATTTAGCCTCCTCCTCTATGACACTCTCTACTTGGAGACCACCATCGTGACTTTCCTCTGTGCTAATCTTTTCTTTATCATCTTCTTGTTGAGTATCGGTCTTCACTTGATGATCATCAATATGTGGTTCTGGGATCACGTTTTGATCCTCTGAAGTACACGTGGAAATATCACAAGAGTAGATCTTCTCATCTTCATTGCTTTCTAGAACAAGAACATCTTCCTGATCATCATGATCGATTTCAGATTTCGGAACATTAATATCCGAAAGTGCTTCTGAAGTCTCACTCTCTACTTTAACTACCTCTTCAACTTCCTTAACCAAATCTTCTTCTTCTGGCTTAGCTTCATGATCCACTGCTAGTTTTGTGTCGCGACAACTTGAAGACTTTCTCGAAGAGGATGAAGAAGCATAATTGCCTGAAGTATCCTTCTTGTTAACGAAGGACGTGCTCTTGGTCTTCGTTGGTTTTGAAACAACTGGCGGAGATCGTACAGCCTTCGGGGTAACAGGTTTTGTTGTAGTAACTGTATTTCTACCGAAAGAAGAGGACCGAACAGTAATTTTTCTCTCGCGGGGAACTGCTGGAGCCGGAGCTGATCCTCCTCGATGACGAGGACCGGGCGAGATAAGTGCTTTTTGGCCTCTAGGAGAAGCGGACGGTGGCTTGTCAAATGATCTCCTTCTAAGAAGCTTATGGTTATCCTCGTGGCTGCTATTAATTTTCTTATTCCCAAGCTTTACAGGTTCGTTAATGCGCGAGCTTATTGTTGGCTTGAGATAATTTGGCATGGGTTTCTCCGTTGCCCGCGCTGGTGACGATTTTCCTCTATCAGTGCAAGTATTATTGCTATGCCTGCTGCTACATCTCTGGCTATGAGTGTTTTGTGAATTTGATGGGGATGTGCCTCTCTTGTCCTTCGCCAGAGCTCGATCCTTTGTTCTTGTTGTCGTTGCCATAAATATCCTAGAAATTTCAGAATTAATCTTTTTTTATCTCACTATCAGAAAGTTCACATCTTACAAAATTCGTAACAAATTTGGCATTGAATTATGATAATTTCATTTTGAATTGCTAAATATTTTCTACAGACGTCCGAACTGAAAAATTATTACAAAAAATTATATAATATTCTTGTTAGCTTCAGTTATCATCAGAAACCACTTAGGAATTGATGATGTTAAGAATAAAGATTAGTCAAATTTACCTCCACATAGAAATAATCCTTTTAGATTTTAACCCCACCAGTTTTCTACTTGACTCTTATCCAAGAAAAATATCTATGCATATAGCTCGTATATCAAAACAAAGTTCTGGGAAATATATATAAAAAAAAAAAGAAAATTGAATTTGGCTGCGTACGTAACATAGAAGGAAAATCTAATATACAATGAAAAGATTTCTCTCTTCCATGCATCATCTTTAAGGCTGGCAAATGAATTTTTATTATTACTATTATTCTTTTTTAAAGGAACCCAAAAAGATACAATGTAGAGAAAGCGTACCTTGATCAGAAGAGAAAGAAATTCATGGATTAGCTAGGGAATAGGAATATAATTAAGGAGAGAAAAATGGTCAAGAAAAATGAGTATATGAAGGAATAATTAAAGTGCAAAATATTGTTTAAAGTTTGATAAAGGACCGTGAATTGCGCAAAACTCAACGGTAGTGATGGTGGAGGCCAATCAATTGGAACCCCCTAAAAATTTTGATAATCAAACAAACGAACAATCCAAGACATGTGGACAGAAATGGAGATATTGTTGACCTTTTCAATGCAATTGGCTAATATATAAAAACCAAATTTAATTGTTTCTTTGGTACTAACGCAATTGCTCTTCACATCTTTATTATTATTTCTTCTTCTTCTTCTTCTTTTGAAAACTTTATTGAAATAATAATTGTAAATTGAAAAGAAGATTCCATGATTCCATCTTAATTTTTATATACGTTATAAAGGTCTTTGAAATATAAGTTGTAATTACGAAACGGACATGATATTTTATAAGATATACGTGCAAGGACTATGATTTATTTGCCTTCGCTCTTGTCAATATATAGGAATTTTTCCCAAGGAATTTGATATTGTTCATATACATACTACTGTTATTTAATTTGAAGACGCTAGATGATAATCTGATTGTAAGTTTGATGTTATTGATTAATTACTTGTTCATGCTATAAACGCTAGCAATAAATAATTGTTGGTGGTAAAATTTGGTTCATACAATTAGATTGTGACATATATACAATAATTCCATGTCCAATATGCCATTAGAAAATGTGAAGAAGAAATTGAAAGAAAAAGGTGAGATGAGAAGATCTCAAAAAAATTAAAAATATCTCTCAATGTACGCTAAGATTGTCGCATATTGATGGAGGATCATTGTAACAATGACAACTCCTCTACTAAAATTGTTGTGCACATCAACAAAATATAGTCTTTATAGGAATCTTCTCAAAATATCTCGCCAACAATCACATGCACCAAGAGTGAGAGAAGAAACCAACTCTGTTATCATCTGATCAATCAACAGATGAGTCAGTGGCTTTAAAAACTTAATTAACTCATTTGAAATAAGTCAATCAGAGATTAAAAAATATTATCATCGAGAACATTCCTAAAAAGACTAAATCTTAAGAGACTCAAACTTATTAAACAAATTATTGAAATGTCCCACATGAGAAAGAGAATAGCTTATTACAATTGTCACATTTCCCAAACAAAACACCAAAAATACCCTTAACAGCATTTCTTATATAATGTCATGTTAGTCTTAGCAAAATAGGTTCAACTTCTTTCCTACAACTCTCAATTTTCCATTGATATTAGAGTTTTTAAACAACGTAACACCCTCTCTAAAACTTACCTAACTTGACTGTCAAAGTGTTACTGCTAACCTCCACCGATGTTGTCTCTAATGGTTGGGTCCATCTCAGTTTTTTTTTTCATCCCCAACAAAACTATTCTAAGCCGAATTGGCTCATACTATCAACAACCCAACACCCTCCCCCCCCACGACAAAAACAAGCTCTCATAATATTTTTGAAAAAAATCAGACCAAAATAATAACAAAGCTACAAGCTTATCTTATTAAAACTTAGCTATCTAGAAAGGACTTGTGATTAATCATTTTTCGCAACATGATACACCAACGCGATCCTCTTTTTTTTCCGGATTGAAATAAAACTTGGACGAAGTGCTGCTGGTTTTCAAAAGCAATTAGTCTTGAAACTCTAAAGTACGTTTGGTTTTCTGTTGAAAAAACCCTCCCCATGATATCTTTCCACTAGCCAAGCCAATAGAATCCGAAATACCAAACCTAATCAAAAAGTTGCTTCTGGCAACACCCAAAAAGCACTTTTGAGTTGTCGTGGCTTTGCCCGTCCCTAAAGACACGTCACCGAAACATCCCACATTCCCACTGCCATTTTTAGTGGCTTAAGCCAACCTGCCTATAATCTCTTTTTACGACTAATTAATTAATTAATATTAAGTTATTATTAAGGAAATTACACAAAGACCTCTAAAATTTACCTAATTTAAATAAAAAGTCACGAATAAACCCATATCCCTTATAGTTTGGTTTGGTTTGGTTGTCATGGTACATCGTTCGATTCCGTCCTTTGTGAAATAAACCGATTTACTAATTAATTAGAGCGAACTTTCCGGTCTATTTCTCATTTTCCCCGTTATTTTATTATTATTATAATCCAATCTTATCTTCTGTCTTGCTAGCAAACGAGAAAATAAACACAGAATAAATCAGATTACATCACAAGGTGGCATTGGTAGGCCACTTGGTCCCTTCTTGTTCTTACATTTGGCAGACATGCAAGCCAAACTTAGTCAATTTAACTTCATTATTATGTTGCATTTGTTTACTAAATCTATTTATTGAATGTTTCTTATTCTTATCATGATCTCCTTCCTTAATTCTTTAAATAGAATGGCCATTTGGACCGGACATTCTGGGATTTGGTCCCGCCACCCCACTAAGTTATAATTTTCCCAATTGTACGAATTGAAATGTTGATATTATTAAAATCTTGATATGTAAGCCTCAATATTACAAGCAGGAGACGCCATTGATGCACATGAAAGTGCTTTCCACGGGCAATTTTTGCCTTCTAATTAATCAATGCTTTCGAGGACAAGCACTTGTCCAACAACAACATCTTTTTGAAACTTGGGTTCCACTATTCTATTAATCATGCTTCGATGCCCTTCAACGGGGGTTGCTCTCGAATAATTTATTTTTCTCAACAAAATCATCAACGAATATTTGTTCAATTATTTTAAGACCTATTGATGGTTTTTTCCAACCCTTTTTTTTATTTTAAATGTAAATGTGACGTATTTTTCCACGTACATTTTGGGCTCTTCTTTGCGATTTTATTGCAAAAATCCATTTATACAAACCGGGAATTGATTTATTCGAGACTTAATTAGAAGCGTCTTAATTTGCGGAACAAAAAGAAATTCGTTGGAAGCATTTTTAACCCAAACAAGAAAGGTAGAAAAAAAAAGAAAATTAAAATAGAAATCATAATGCTAATAATTAAAATAGAAATTGAGCAAATGAGAGACGTGTAATGATTTTTCCTTTTGACAACATAATCCAAGTTCCTGTGATGGGGACTCGTGAGAGTTCCTGGATAATTAAAGAGCGGAAGCAAAACAAAGAGAGAAGAGAAAATGAAAGAATTAGAAACTGTTGATGGGCCATTGGCTTTGAGTGATTGGGAAACCCAGAAAGCGATGCTGGAAACCCCACGCTTTAGGGAGCGTGGCGCTCACTCAAGTTCGATAGAACAATTTTCCATTTAAATTTGCCCATATATACCATTTTAAACTTGCCACTTTTTACAAGCCCAAAATACAAGATAAAAATTTTTATATTTGCAAGGATATAGGTTTTTAGCAACAGTTAAGTCATAGTAAATATTTTACTGTAGATTTCAGTAGCTAAAAACATTATAATGCCTTGTTCATGTGAAAGTTTAGAAAGAATAAAATATATTAAATAATTTTACAATGAAATTGAAGTTCTTATTACTTAAATGTATAACTATAATTTAAAATTAATATTTATTTGAGATATTTACCTACAAAGGTAAGATATGTCATGAAACATTAAAATTCTCGTATACAACTCTATTATTGGAGTAATTTTTTTTTATTGGGAGACTCTTTAATAAACAAAATGTTAAATATAAGTTTAATTTTACAATCAGTTACGTTGTTCTCTTATGAAACTTTCTATTTATAATTGAGTTTCATTTATCGCATAATTAATGAAATTTCATTTACGCACGCGCGTGTATATATATATATAAGAGAAAATAAACAATAATACTTTTAAAGAGATGAAACATTATTATTAATAAGCGTATTAATTTCACTCTTTAATAAAGTATGGATTATAATTAAGGAAATACCTAGCCACACATTTCAAAATAAAATTGAAAGAGAACACTAATGAAACAAAAAGACTAGAGCCACCATAGAACAGGGGTCAATTCAGGAATTAACTGCCATCTTTATCAACTAGGTCAAGTGTGAGGCACGCGCTTCAACTTCAAGTAAGATAACAAAATTAATTAATTAATACAAAATAAAGGTTAGGCGGCTGCTGTAATGCTGTTGGACGGAATGTGGGGCCCAAAGAGGTCATTTTCATATGTTCCGTTTAATAAGCATACGTCGTTTTGTCGCATCATAACGTAACGCCGTCTTCACCGACCGTCGATATTTGACCCTCCTAACCCATAGCCGACGGCGGAGATCTCACGAGCTCGCATTGTATGTATGTATGGACGGCACTGCTTAGCAAATTATCAAATTAACCTTTAAGTAATCTCAAATCTTTTAACTAAGTATAAAAAAGAACATCTAGGCCCCTAAAGTTACTCTAATATATAATCAGACTGCTAATATTTCAAGAATGATCACATAAATTTCTTTTTAAATTTGCGGTCAAGGTCAATAATGCATGTGGCTCTTCCACAACTATTTTCATAAAACCAATTCCACCATCGTATATATCTCAAGAATAGAGTGTTTAGAAAATAGAACTGAATCGAATTTAATGAATTTAGAAATAATTCTTTTAAAAAAATTAAATTGAACTAAAAATCAGATTTAATCACCAACTTTTTGTGTAATTTTTTTAACCCAATTTGCAATCATCTATTTTAAAAAAATTCAGAGACAGACAACCAACTAATTCTTGAGCCGAAACAGTTTAGTTTTTGTTCTATGAAAATGTCTGTCCAACCACATAAAATGCTAGTGACGGAGGGTTTTTCAGTCTATTTGTTATTGTGTTTATTTATATATTAGGCCATTGTTTTGGGGTTTGAGTGTTATTTTCCCTTGAAATAAAAACATTATTTAAAAGGACTAGACTTTTGGTCGCAGCTGAACATTGGATCTTTCACACACGTTTTTGGACTCTCTCTCTCTCTCTCTCTCCCCGAAATCTCTCTCAACAAACAGGGCCTTAATACTTTCTCCGTTCTTCAAACAGAAGTAAAACAAAAGGTGGAATATGAATATTGAATTTATTTCTGTTGCTTCTATTAAGCAATTCAATAACCGAATATATTCATTCCTTATTTACAACTTTTTGTTTTTTTTTTTCGTTTTATATTTGAATTTTTATTTACCTGGCTTAAATTGAGGTCGTCAGGTGTTTGATAGTTTTTCTTTTGTAAAGATGAATTTTTTTTTTTTGGGGTGGGGGAAGAATTTTGTTGATTTTGAGGTATTAAGCTTTTGAGAGTCCGTTAATCTCGGAGAGAGTTACTGTTGTTGTTGTTGTTTTATTTTTTTATTTTTGGGAAAAAAAATAGAGGACGAAAAGGTTGTGTGGAGAATAATTGAAGTAAAGCTTTGGCCTTAAATTAAAAAAGTGGCCACTTTTCTTGGGATCTAATTAATGGCCATGTGGGCATATGGGATTCTGTTTCTTTTTATGTTCTTATGAGAACTTGAAACTATTTTTTTCCTTTTTATGGGTTGATCTTTTTTCTTCTCCTTTTTTTTTTGGTTTCGTTCATAATAAAGGTAATATGCTTTATTTTAATTTCTTTGAGTTATTTTGTTTAATTTTTAGTTGAATTGGGTTTTATATTGTGATCTTTTGTTAGATGTTTGTTATTCAATTTGACACATTTTGTTCTGGTTTCTTCATTCATACCAGCGTATGAAATTTTTCAATTCAAGTTGTTCAATGGAACTTTAAACTAGGAGAGAGATGCTAAATTCGTGCTCCTGGTATTGGTGCCTTCGTCTTGTAGCTTTAGATGAAAGCTAGCATAAGAAATTTTTTCATTCTATCCTCGTATCATAATTTTATGCATATGTATGTTTGCATGTATGTTTATGATGTCATGAAAACTGCAGTGAATACACTGATAGTATTGAATATTGTGGTTGGTTATTAAACAATCTCTCGAGAAGCTATTAAAAAATTCTCCTTACAAAAATTTGATGTTATAAATTAAAAAATTTGATGTTATAAATTAATATTCAAGAGAGAACTATTGGGATTTAGGTATGAAAGTAATTTTTTGGCCTATAACTTCTGCAAATATAGCATCTTGTAGAGTAGGAAAAGGGTAGAACCTCAGAAATGGACTTTAATTTTATGTTTGTTAGGATGTCTCATTTCTTCAGTTTGAAAGAACAAACATTTTCCTTTCAATGTGAGGCTTATCACACAGCAGAAAGCTTCAGACTTCCATAATCTGAATTACATGTATTATATATTATTCTTGTTTTCAGTTTAAGGGGTTCTTAGTGGATACATGGATGGATACTCTGGTAAAAGAGCTATCGATGGGCTTGTTGTCTCTAGAAAGAGTTCTGGTATTGTTTTGAGGGATACTGTTAACAATAGAGAAAAAAATGCTCAAATTTGTAGCCGAATTGGATGCAGCGGCAGATTGAACTCCATGAAAGGCACCCAAATTGGCTGCTCAGAGAAAGCCAAATCTTCAAGGCCTTCATTTGGTTCTTCTTCTAGTGGCAAGGAAATAATTGGAAGCTCCTCGAGGACTTGCTCGGTTCTCGGCAAGGCAGGAAAATCCTCAACAAATCCTAAGAAGAAGCAACCTTCTCAGCTTGAAACAGATTCATCTGAAACTAGTAGTGTTCATGATGAGCCAGATGTTTCAGAACTTGTAGTCCCACCAGGAAAGATTCAAAGGGGCCTTCTCCCCACATCTGAAGATTTGGATTCTAGGGAGGTTATTTTGATGGAAGAGGGGAGATCCAGTGTAGCATCAAATTCAAGATCTCGTAGGACCTTCCATCAGAGGTCTGGAGTGGGCAGCCGAGATGTTTTAGTTGGTTCCTCTGTGTCTTTGGCATCTAGAAATACCAGTCCGGCAACATCTACCAACACAAGCAGACGTGGCTTGAGAAATCTAAGATGCAGTTCAATATCTGATATCATCCCCTCTAGTAGTAGTAGTACATTATCAGACTCAAGCCTTAGTAGAAGGAGGGATATGGTTAAAAAGAGAAATTCAGAAGGAGAAAGTAGTTCCTCCTCTGGAGGGAAGACAACCAGCGAAACATCATCAGAAATGAGAAATCAAAGTTCTAATTATGGCATCTCCATTTGTGATTCTAGAAGAGCCAGAAATTGCCCTCCTAACAGGGATAATGGTGTTGCATCTGTCAGGACTAGGAGATCAACAAATAGTAACAGCCGCGCAAGGCTCTCTAATCAAGGAAATGGAAATAGCTTAGCACCAAATGAGTCCTCTGTTGTGATATCTAGAGTGCCCGAATCTGAAATACCTGTTGATTCAAGTGTTCCTACATCATCCCTTCGATTTTCTGCTGAAACTCCCTCAATTCGCCCTAGTTCTTACAGTAGACCTGGTAGCAATGGTGGAGGCTTACGAGGTCTTATGCCCGGTAGTCCTTCAGATGTTGGTGGCATCACTGGCTCTGTAATAAATCGTGATAACTTTGCACGCTACAATATTGATGGGATTGCAGAGGTATTGTTTTATATTCTTGAATGTTAAAAGCTACATTTAAGATCATCCTCCTTGCCTGGGCGAGGTTCAGGGAGTGGAAATTGAAGGCCGTTCAAGTCACTTTGTTGAAGATTTTCTTTAAATGGGGTCTGAGTGTCTAATAGTTTGCATTTTATAATATTTTTCAGGTATTGCTGGCGCTTGAGAGGATTGAGCAAGATGAAGAATTATCATATGAGGTAGTCAAGTTTTAAGTTATATATGATTCTGTCAAATTGCCATTTTTTAAATCTTTTTCTTTGCCGTGCAGCAATTGCTTGTTCTAGAGACCAATTTGCTCCTGAACGGCCTCAGCTTCCATGATCAGCATAGAGACATGAGACTGGATATTGATAACATGTCGTACGAGGTATGTTACTATGCTATGATAATGTAATTGTTAATCTAGTCATTCATTATTTTTCAATGGTTTAAAAATAACACTATTTAACAAAAACCTGTTATTTAGTAGCTTGCTTTATAGGATTTTGTTGGTATCATGACAGGAACTATTAGCTCTTGAAGAGAGGATGGGTACAGTGAGCACTGCACTAACAGATGAAGCAATATTGAAATGTCTTAAGACAAGCATCTATCAGCCTGCAGCTCTTGATGTGGCCTTGAGCTGTAGTGGGAATAATGACGATGTTAAATGCAGTATCTGCCAGGTCTGTCTTAATTGAGTACTCAAAGCATCTACTTGTCATTTTTCATAATTACTGGAGCCAAGCCTAATCCAATAAGGTATTCCTGCCCTTATGAGGATTGGATTTTTATTTTTTATTTTTTTAAAAAAGAAGCATATTTGTCTTATTTTATGCAGGAAGAGTATGTTGTTGGAGAAGAAGTGGGGAGATTGCATTGTCAGCATAGGTATCATGTACTCTGCATACAGCAATGGCTGCGGCTAACAAATTGGTGCCCTATTTGCAAGGCACCGGCAGAATCTGCGCCATCGTCCCCATCATCGTCCTAAGTGGTGTAGGAGATTTACTTTTCATGATTTGACATTTGTACAAATTAAGTGCATCTCTTCATCTTTGTTTTTATTGGTCTTAATGTACATAACAAATGTCTTTCGTCTCCATTAATTAATAAACCCGGGCACTGCTGCTGTGCGGTGGGAATTCCATTTTCAATTTTTTTTAAAAAAAAAAAACTGTGAATGAAAATTTGCTTGTAAATTGCAGCTGTTCTTTCGACATTATTACATTATTCTACTGTTTATATTTTATCCATTCGGAAAAGTGTCTTGGATAAGGGATGTCAAATGCGTGGGTCCTAAAAGAATATAATGTCTAAAAAAGTTTCGAAACGGCCCAAACAAAGATCATTGTTGAATGGCTCCTGCCGTGGAAGAAATTGAGAAAGTGGTACATATCAATTACAAAATTACTAGTTGCGTTGGATGGGGTGTAATCTGTCATCCTTGTGCATCAACAAGACTGTACCTAAAATTGCATGCTGATTGCTACAACACTTCTCCATTTGTTCGTTGAACGCCTTCTATTTTTCATTACACTTCTTAGTTCTCTTTTTGAATCGAGTGCGAGTGAAAACGAGGTACCAAACAACATTGTAATGTTTCGTATCTTTCTAGCCAAATGAGTGCAAAGAAAGAGTACAAACGACCAGAAGTCCAACAAATATTTACGAATGGATTTGTTGCTCAAAAGTGTACGAAATTGCAAAAGAACCCTTTTACAAACAGAAATAAAATGCTCCCAAGGGACAAGAAAAACAACATGAACACAGAATTTGCAACTGGGAAACAGGATATGGGCTAAGTTGGGGATTGAGATTTGAGGTGTTGTGGCTTTCAGGAAAATAGACGGTTGTTTATCAGCAAAACTGGAGCATTTTTCCCGCAATTTGTCTTAATATTAAAGTTTAAAATAACTTTGACTGGAAGCTGGCTACCGTGAAGCTAGAATAGAACGAGTACTAGGCAACCAGACTCGATCATTCTGTTTGGAAGTACTCAAGGCCCGTAATTGGTTGCTATTATGTTCACTCTTCAGCAGCAAAAGGGAAATACTTAATACACTTGGTTCTTTATTATAA
The DNA here is from genome assembly GCA_029633175.1 of Citrus glauca. Classification (NCBI taxonomy): domain Eukaryota; kingdom Viridiplantae; phylum Streptophyta; class Magnoliopsida; order Sapindales; family Rutaceae; genus Citrus; species Citrus glauca. Next base: position 3,743,826 of record JAQOOD010000001.1, read on the forward strand.
GTTACATGTGGGTCACTGAAGCCGTACCTCCTGCTAAATTTCTGGTGGCTCAGCAAGTCTTCGAGCACACCACAACGGCTTCTATTTGGGAGTTCCAGAACTTGCCCCTATGTGGAGCATCACAAAACAACTTCCACAAGATTATAATTTCTCTCTCTTTTCGAGATGCCTGCTATGAAAGCTGATTGTAATGCATTTTATTCTCAACAGCACATTCACCACGCAGTTTTGTAAGTTACACTCTCTCTTTCCGTTTAGCCAGATTGTCGGGTGCAATGGTCCAAATTGAACGGTTGAACATCTGCAGGCTACCTGCTCAAAATTTTAAAGAGGAAACAAAGCATTCTGCATCAAAACTGGCATTGACTCGTGAAAAGGACCAAGAGCAAAATATTGATTAGTTCAGCTAAGCAAGCACTTGTTCATCGAATTAAAGACATACTTGATAGCTACCGATGAAGCAATGTTTAATGAAATGAGGCATTAAGCATGGGCATCCCTCAAGACTTTATTATGAAGTCTTGCCATTTTTATTCTTCACTATAATTTCTTCATGCTTACTACTGTGCCCAACTTTTAAATGTATCAAACATTCAAGTAAATCCAGATCCGAATGGCTTTCAAATTGTTAAGAACAAGATCTATCCCTTGGAGAAGTGAAACACAAAATAAGCAGCTTAGAAGAATCCACAGAGCCAAAAAAACTTTTAGCCTCACGGCAAATTAGCAGCAAGCAAATCACACCTCCATGAAACTCAGGAGGAATAGCATAACCCAAAACATTCAAATTATGAACATCAAGGACTATAAAATGGATGTCAACTTGTTATTAATATTGGAATTCAATCAATTCCCAGAGTCTAAAATTACATACAGAGCAACACTGCAGCTGTTACAAGAGTGATTTTAACTTTCACCGAGTCACAAAACAGTATGCCTGCAAAACTTTCTTAGATTCTTCATTGGCTGTAATTTACAAGAAACACTCAATATCTCCAGCAATGGCAGGAGACAGCCAATATCAGCGTACTTGTACAACAGAACAACCAAGCATGGGGTTCTATATTTGGATGAACCCCCGCTTGGCTGCTGTTAAATGATATCCTGATGCTTCGAGGATCTGAAACGGGTGAATACAGAAATCTTGATGCTCGGCAATGCTCATCCCATAATTTTATCTTGCACGGGCAAGAGCATCATCTGAACAACAGTCATCAGGTTCATGGGCAAAAGGAATGAATTGGGTTCTTCAAAGCTTTCCAACAGTGTCGTCAAGCCCTTTGAACCAGAACAGACTGACGCAAATATAGCTATGGGAAATCTCTGTATGCATTTTTCATTCCTTGAATGATTGCATGCTAATTTTCTCCAGCAACAATGGCCAATCTTCACCAAGTTGCTGTGGATTAAGCTCCATGGCAACCTTAAAATCAAGCAAAGATATTGAGCATCGCTGTTGCTGGTCCTGCATAACTTCTACATGTCCACTGGAAGGCGGCATGTGTAAATGATTACTAGGCCACATGCCATTTATAACCCTGCCCGGTATCTGTTGCTTATTGACAGGGTGCTTTCTTGACTCATGCACAGAGCTTGCTCCAACCAATTCCACACATGACCTGATCAACCTCTTCAAATACACATCCAACATGTTATTCAGTTTATTAGCACAATCGAGTGAAACTCCTCGAAGGCCCTGTACTGCTGCAATCTGCTCCATGCGTTTCCGTAGCGTCTCTGAATCAGACAATCCAAAGCTGTCATAACAGCTAACAAAATCACCAGCATTTGCTGTGGAAATAGGTTTCTGGGCCCCACCAACACTGGCTGAGCAAAATGGAATCCCAAGAGGTGCAATTAGAGGACTTCTAGAGAAATTTAATTGGTTAGCTTTCTCCACTTCTTCCCCATCCTCAAACACAGCAGCTCCAGTCTGATCTTTACTAGGTATTCTTAGTTTTTCAGTGGGTCGAACTGATTCCTCCTTTTCATTCTCAGATTGCTGTGCCACTGCATGGTGATTCTGAACTGGTCTCTGGTAATCGCAGGTAATCAGATCCCCATTTTCCATGTGAAACCTACTACCACTATCTTCTGTACCCACCAACTGATGTGAAACACATACTTTTCCATTTGGCCCCAGCAGACTAGGTGGCCTGTCCCTGATCTTCCGTTCACGAATCCCAGATCTAACCTTTCGTGCGGAAACTGGCAAAACCCCGTTTGACCAGATAGGTGGAACATTTTGATTTTGATTCAGAGTGAGGGACCCACTTTGCTCATGGCCATCTTCTCTACTAGGAGAACCTTTTACTGCATGGGTTACAGATTTAGCAAGCACTGTTTCCTGAACTGGTGGCGGCGTCTCGGCCTGACATGCATTCTTCAAGATTGAACGAATCAACTGGTTGTGTAGCGGGAGATTCTCCCTCCCAAGCAGGCGAAGACATGATTGATCAAACTGACTTTTACTTAGCTTCTGACTTAGAAACCTATTCAAGCTATAAAAATACTTTTTAGACCTCTCTGCTCCGATCTTCTTCACAATCTGAGCTTTCAGTTCAGCCAAATCAATTCTAGAACCCTGCTGAGGTTGCATTTCTCAACAAACAGATTCATACACCATTCGCGGAACCGCAAATCCACAGAAAATTAAAAAAAAAAAAACCAAATTGCCTTTTATTCCCACATTCAAACAACCCAGAATTCACCCACCCCTTACCCTCCAATTCAAATCAAACTCTCAAAACTCTGCATATCTCCATAAACAGACTCAAAACACAATGAACCAAATAAAATAAATAATGAAAACAAAAACCCAATTACCTCAATTACAAACCAAAATTAAAGTTGTTTCCGTTTCCAAACAACTCTAAATTCACCCATACACAAGCCATACAATGCAAACCCAAATCTCATCTTCCTAATAACCCAAAACCCTAGACGATCAAACTCACTCCACAACTTATTCAAAAACCGCAAAAACAACCAAAATTCATTAGAATATAAAAATAATCAAAACCCTAGCTTCAAATCACCCAGCCTCTCGCCAACTGCACGAACCGCGAAAGTATATCACTGCACCAAATAAAATTAAAACCCTTTATTCTTTTCACACAATTAACAAGCTCCAAAGTTCAAAATTCTAAATTTAAACTTAAACAGAAGAGATCAGTGAGTTTATTAATTGAGGTAAAAGCAGAGCACGAATTGGAAAAAAAAATTAATTGCAACAAAAATAAGCACAATGAAGAGTAAAACTAAGCTTAAGAGTATAAATTTAAACTTTTCAAATTGATTGAAACCTTACCTTAACGAACTTGACGAATTGCAGAGAAATCGAAACTTCACTCAAACTTCGGTCCGGTTTTTCGCGGCTTCGATTTTTAGCTCTTATTATTCTCTTAATTTAATTTTTTTTAAAAATTAGAGTGCATTTTAAAAAAAAAATTAAATTGGGTATTATTGATTTTGGGTATTGAAGCTTTGGCTTTTGTTGTTGGTGGTGATGTGTTAAGCCCGCTCGCACGATCGATCGCTGCTATTAGTTTTTATTTTTCTTCTCTCTCTTCGCTTCTCTTCTTTCTCGGCAGCTCTCACAAGGTCTCGCCTTGAATTTTTTAATTGTAAAAACGTGTTTAATTATTTTTCTTCTTCTTTATTTTTGTTTCTTTTTATTTGATTAATTTCGGGTTTTAAAATTGTTCAATTTCAAGTATTATGTTTTTTCTTGCTTACTAGAAATATTTTTGCATTTTTTTTGTATTGAGTTTTGAGGAAATTAATCAACTTCTTATGATTTGTGGGTTTTGTTAATTCCTTAATTTTTTTTTAATTTGGTTTGTGTGATAGAAAATTCAGTTATTTTTATACAAGTGTGTGCAGGGGTTGACTTTCTCATAGTTTTCGAAACGTGCTTCAAATAAGTATTTTTTCACCAACTAATTCATGATGTTGTCCAAAAACAAATTTAGTAATGGATCCCATCAACCCAAGCCTACAAGAAGTAATGTGTTAAGTTTTTATTAACAGTTTATTGGCTCCAATATAATTGAGATTTATTATTATATCAAATTATTTTGAATTACAGAAATTCAAAAATGGAAATTTAATGCATAGAGCTTTGGCAAATGGCTTCTAAGTAGGTTTATTTGAAAATAGAAGGTAAGTTGCTAAAATATATTAATTTGAGCCCAAATTTGTATTCTAACTAATGTCATTATTTCATCATTTCTTATTATTTTCACTAATACTCAGTGAATTGCATAAAAATTATGTGTATGTCAAAATATAGATTATGTAAATATAATATCTTACAAATACAGCGATGAATTTTCTTTATCATAAACCTTCAACTTGCAAAATTAACTTATTAAATATTATTGAAGACCGAAAATCAATTAACCAAATTATTTGAGAATACACTAATCAAACCAAACTTTTGCAAAGAAACCGTGAACTCCTTTCATTGTCCAATTGATTAGTAAACAAAACGAGTAATATATGAGTGCTAGAGATACACACTCGTACAAATAATTCCATTATTTTTTTCAACATCACATTCATGTCTTTTCTCTGATTAATCACAAATTCTCTATTATCAACCACACAAGTATTTAGCTATATTTAGAAATTATATATATATATATACACACACACACGTGTGTGTATAAAACATAAACTTAGAAAATATAATAAAAGGTTAATTATCCATGAGTGACACATATTTTGACAAAATTTAAAAAAGTGGTATATTTTTTAAAATACTCAATTGTATGACATTTCATTAGGGATGACAAAAATTCCCACAGAAACGGGTACCTTCAGGAATTTTTTCTCATTCGGAGAGGGTATGAGTATAATTTCATACCTAATTTCTTATTCGGGAAATGGACGGGGAAATTTTTTTACTCAATTTCTTATTCGGGGAAGGGACGGGGATGAAGTGGAATCCCCATCCCCTACCCATTTCCGTATTTTAATTTTTAATTTAATTTTTATTTTTATTTTCTAAATAAATTATAAAATTTGAATTATAAAATTATAAGTGTTGGTAAAAAAATCAAAATATTTATATTATTAAACTTTTAGGTCTAATTAACTAATTAAAGTCCTAAATTTTTATTTAGGACATTAAAAAGACCGGACAGATTCTATTAGCCCAAAACTTTTATTTTAATTTTAATATTCATTAAATATTTTAAACTTAAATCTATTTTTTATTTATCTTAAATCTATTTTTATTTATTTTTTTAGATGTTATAATTACCCACAGCAAATCACAATTTTAATATATAATCTAATATAATATTTGCTCTTGATTTGTTTCGACTTAACTATTGTGTTGTAAAGGAAATAGTCCATATTTGTAAAGTGCCCATGCCACAATTGAAAAGTTAATTTTGAATCTAAATTTAATTTTATTTGTAACAATTTTGTATTATGCTATTAATTTGTTCATGATAGTTTGTATCTCTTGCATGCTACGTTACTTTTATTTGATTTTTTTTTATTTTAATATGATTAATTCAAAATCGAAAACAAAAAAATGCATTAGTTATTTGGGGATCCCCTGTTATTATTCGGGGAGGAGATGATGATTCTCTTAAATAATTTTGACGGGGATGAGGACGAGATGGGAACACACACAAAATATTGGGGATGGGTACATGGAGATTGGTCCTCTTCCCATTGCCATGCCTACATTTCATTAACTTTTGCCGTTAACTTTAACGAGAATAGTAAATTAGTTATAAAGTGATATTTCTACCCCTACAATTAATTATAAATGTCATTTCTACCCCTATAATTAGTTACAAAATGACTTTTATACCTCCACAATTAGTTACAAAATGATATTTCCAACCCTACTCGCTTATTTTTTTCCATTTAAAAAATCAAAAATCAAACCTAAGTCTAACTAACAGGGCATTTTTTTTGGTTAAACCAAACAAACTTTTTTAAAAAAATAAAAAATTATTGTTGAATCAAGCTAACGTGTGAACAAGAGAAGTGGATCTCGTATAAATTGTAAATAAGTATATACATCCAATATTTTTATCTCTTTGGCTTTATGGAAAAAAAAATCTATTTTTTTTTTCTAATTTTACCATTGGCTAGTTAAAGTTAACAGCAAAAATTAACGGAATGTCATCCACTTAAGTATCTTTAAAACATGTGTCACTTTTTTAAAATTTATCAAAACATGTGTCATCCAGAGTTAATTAACCCTATAATAAACAATTTTTCACTATAATGAGAACTTCTGATCATTAGATAAATGATGATAACAAACTTTTTTTAGGAGGAAACTCCAATTTACTCAAATATGTAAGAAATTAACACCTTAAAAATGAATATTATAAGGCTACAACTTTATCACCATATTTTCATTATAAGAAGCTAATTTAAAATTTAAATAAACAAAGAAAGCCTAATTTCTTGTTCATTATTATTTTACAATATCAGTGCGCTTTTTGGTCCAATGGAAGAACCGGTGAAGGTTAAGGGGCGAAGGTTTGAGTCCTACCACCAACAAAAATTTATGTTAGGCTAATTCCGCTGACCTATTAATTAAAACCTTATATTTCCTAAAAATTAAGATCGGGCTATTTGAACTTACTAAGTTTTTCACTGCACCTTCTTTTAATCTAAAATTTTTATTGTGAAAATATAGCTTGATCAATTACTAATTTGACAGTATTTTTTCTCCCTTCATTCCCTTCACTTAGGGGTGGGTTTGGTTTGATTTTTACAGGTTTCAATTCCAGTTGTAATCCATTCATTCAACCTAAACTATTTTAAAAGTTAGTTTAATTTGATTCGATTTCAAGTTTAAATTTAGTTTGGTTTAGGTTAAAATTTGGCATGGTTCGAATTCAAATTCGGTTTGAATTTATGATATAATTTTGTATCAAAATTTGTTTTCGTTGATACTTAATGAAAATTTTTTTAGTTAGAGTTATTTTATATATATTTAAATGTAATCCGTACGAATTGTTTTCAATTCTCAACCCAATCAGTTTTAAGATCCAATCAAACAGAACAAAAGGCATAAATAAATTTCAAGTTTGGTTTGGTTCAATTTGACATGAATCAAATGCCCACTTTGCCTTCCCTTATCAAAACTTTATTGTAATATGTGAAGTAAATATTGTATTTAACAAATGAAGACTGTCCAAAAATTAACAAATTCAGGCCTATTTTAATCTAAAATAAAGCGAAAGAAACAATATCCATTATGTAAAAAAATAAAAAGTTTTCATACCACTTTGAATATATTAGAATTTTTTTTTGTTAAATCTCATAATCACAAATTTTAAATGATAATAATAGGTAAGTACTTGTAGTTATAATATTAGAGCAAAAATTAAGAGAAGTGTAAATTTGATTTAGCAAGAAATAAAAAAAAAAGAAGAGAGAGAAACTAGTTTAGGCTTTGACTATTATTACAATAGAGAAAAAAAGTAATTAATTTAGGATAATTTTGTATTTTTTAAGATTTAGTTTATTAAACTAATAAGGTACAATTTGATAATTATTTTATTAAAAAATATATGAAAAGAAATTAATGGGTTCAAATGGTTCCACTTAAAAATTATTATTTTTACAATAATCACTTTTTTTTTCTCTTTTCATAGAAAAATTATTTTTACAACAAATCAACAACCATTTCCCACAAATTCTCGGGTCCGGGTTCAAGTAAGTATTACCGGATTTTTTCAAAACCCTAATTGGGTACCAGATTCTGACACAGCCCTCCATCAGTAGCCCAATGGAGAGCGATATTGAAGAGTCGTTAAAGAAGAAGCAAAAGAAGAATCCATTTTTAGGCGAAAGCTCCACACGCAAGGTTTTTTTCTTTTAAATTATTTTCTTCATTTTAAGTCAGTTTAATTATCTATTGACCCTTAACGGAAAGAATAATTGCCAATTCGATTTTAGTTTATGAGAAAGCCATAATACTTCCAATTACGCAAATTGTAATATGATTATTTAGTTAACTAATTATTTGAATATTTGCATAATAATTGTGCAGCCACTTGAGCATTTTTCTGTACGTTCATATCCTGCTATGGGAGAAGTGGTAAGCATTTTCATGTCCTTATTCGCTAATTGATTATTCCTTATTGCGTGGTTTAGACATAAGGGCAAGACCGTATGTTAGGATCCAACATCGACTGGGTATGGAACTGATTGGTGGTTTATTGATCCCATGGCACCTCCCTCTTACAAACCAGTTTTTAAGTGTGAGTTCTACCTTGTGGGTTCGTAACGGTGTTAGTGTTGTTATTATGTGACACAACAGCTTGTTGGAATCTGCCATATGTGCTGATTTTCCGGTGTTTTTTAATCCAGCAGGGATGTGATATTCTAATAAACGGAGAATAAAATTGTTTGATTTGTTTGAGAAACCAGTTCTGATTTTGGATTTGGTTATCTTTGGGTGAAATATGTGTTGAGGTTATTGCACTTATGTAATGTGGTTTATGGATAGTACTTGGTTTTTTTTTGTTTCATAACCTTTTTACTCCACATTTCCTTTCCTTTGGGTAATTATGGTACATTCGGCTGCATTGCAGAATTTTATGCAAGGGGAAGATATACGGTTGGAGACAACACGAGCTAGATGTACCTAATAGCATTTATTTAGTTATTTACGTCTCTTCATTCTTGTTTCAGCCCATGTTTGCATCCTTGCTACTTCTATAAGAATTAACGCTTCGCTTCTCCCTGACAGTTTCAAATGTTGTCAAGAGGCATGGAGAATTGGCAGAGCGGCTTTCCCGGTACAGCTTCTGGGAAATCATACAGTCTTTATTTTCTTCATTTATAATGTTGTTGCTTAGCATTATGAAATCATTTTCTCTGTATGAATTATTAATTATTATGCAAATTTTGAGAAGTGAATGAGGTTTGAGTTGTCAGGATAAAAGTTTGATTTAAGAATGCATGAAGATGCTCTTATAATGTCTATGTTGGTGTTCTTTCTACCAATTTTTTTGTTTTCTTTCATTTGCCATCTCTCCTTCCCTATCATGAGTACTTATGGGTTTTGGTTATAAATAATTTAAAGCGCTACATTTTGAGTAGCACCTGAGACCGTTAAATATGAATACAAGAAAAGTTTCTTCCCATGCTGATATTGTTGAAGTTGGATAAGCTTTACAATGGCCAACCCTATCATGCTCAATGTAGATATAGATAATGATTACATGCTACTCTTTGATCTGTTGGCATCCCCTGAAACTTATGGTAAAAGGTTTATTTATGTTCATATTTTGGGTGAGTTTCAGATTAATATTGACTGCAACCAAGTGGTGAATAAATCACTGAAAGTTATGGTGATTTTATTTATTTCTCTAGGGATTCTGACAAGTTGATATTTGAGCGTCTACAAAAGGAATTTGAAGCTGCACGAGCATCACAAACTCAAGGTAGCTTTGAAATGTTATTTGTATTTGTTCTTACGTATATCATGCACAACAAATTTTTTAGTGGTTTTACTGAAACTGAATAGTCATATTTCATTTCCATCATGTTCAAGCATCCCGTTGCTGTTGATTCGATTAAGAAGTGCCTTTTTTTATTATTTATTTTTTATTTTTTTGGTAGAGATTTGTTTAGATGGCGACCAGTGGAATGATGGCTTGTTAGCCACAATAAGAGAACGGGTATGACTTAATTAAATGCTTGGTTTTTATTTTTATTTTTGTCATGGTCTTCTTTTTCCATTTGGTGTTGAGTTAGTTAATATTTGACGTTTGATAACATTTCTTTATGTGATGGTCATGCTATTTGTAATCCTCTTCCCTAGTAATCCTTCTTGGTAGTTATCTATGTTACTTGTGTTATGGCTTTTGGTGTCTTGTTAAATGACCTAGTGCTCTGAAAAATCAATTGTGTTTGTTTATCAGGTTCACATGGAGGTGGAGCGAAGGGCAATGCCAGGGGACGCAAACGTATTGGCTGATTCCGATTTTCAGGAAAAAATCACCTATAAAGTTGGTTCTAAGGTAACAGATGCTGCTAATAACAGTTTGTGTTACATCCACTTGATGAAATTGATATGATTGCCATATACACTGGAAGGAAAGGGAGGAAAAAACATAACTAATTGTAGATTTTTTGATGATTTTCTTAGGGATTTTCTTGATGTACTCATGTTAATCTGCTCTGCATGAAGTTAAAATCGAAAATTATGAAGATCTTTTTTGAACTTGTTACATGAATATGAATATTAAAAATGTTTATCTATTGTCATTGGGTTACAATCCCAATGGTGGGATGCTGCTCTCAACAATTTTGAGGGCACCAATTTCAGTAACCATCGGGGCTTTTTACCCTTAACACAGTAATATGGAATAAAGATAGATTTCTTCTCAATGTTGTTAGCGGAAGTAGATTTCCCAGCTGGTCTCAGTAGATATCTGGGTAGTATGATAAGTGTATGTATCTAGATTGTAATGTACTTTTAGTAGTATGATAAGTGTATGTATCTAGATTGTAATGTACTTTTAGATTGTAACCATTGAAAAAGATCTTTGGCTACTGAGGTCCAGAGGTCGGATTAATCTTTAGTGCAGTCTCATCTTTTGATTCTACAAAATCTTTTCGCATTGGTATTACCTTTTTTGAATGTTACCTAATTTGAATGAACAGGTGATCTGTTGTTTGGAAGGGGCAAGAATAGGCATACAATATGAGACATCTTTTGCAGGTTCTTCAAAATCTAATATTTTCCATATCAGTTCTTTTTTTCAGCCAAATGGTTGAAGTTGTTTCCTCCTCTTTCCTGCGGTTTTACAATCAATGCATAGGATTTCTGATCCATGTGGAAAGTTTTATGTTTAAATTTATTCCGAGTTTCTGTAACTGTATAAACTTGTCGTAGAGATCATCTTTTGGTCTTAAGCAGGTGGAAGCTGTTTTGATTTTCGTGGTTTTGCAGGAGAACCTTGTGAGCCATATCACTGTGTGCTTGAAAGCAAATCATTTCTTGAAAAGATGACGGTCCTTGAACACACAATTCCTTTCTTTCTACCAATACGAGAAGCTGAAAATGATCTTCTTTCCTCCAATGCTATGGTAAGGTTGGTCGCTTAACTTTCATTTTTAGTTGCTGCTACTGTGGTAGCTGACCCATTTCAAATTTGCTCATCTTAATTTGTTTGCAGAGATTCATAGATCACGTTGGAGAGCTTTTGCAGGCTTATGTAGATAGACGAGAACAGGTAAGCTGTTGGTGTGCATGTACAAATTTAGCTCCCAAGCATCTTATTTATATCTCAATATGTGAAAGAGAAGTAAAAATATGCCATTAAAATTTGTTTAAAACAGGATCAACTTAAAAAGTTGTCCAGCGTCTTGTTATTATCATGTTCATAGCATTTGTTTTGTGTAGAATATAAGAAAAGAAAGTTAAAAGGGGAGCACCAAACTCATTTGGTGGGAGGTATCGTAATGAATCTTAATTTTTGAAGACACTTGGTGTTCTTTCATTTTTTCTATTGCTCTAGTTGATTAGATATAGAATACAGGTAAAAAGAAACCAAAATGCTGGGATTTTGATATTGGGTAATCAATATGGCTCAATAGAAAAACCATGTGTAAGATGCAAGACTATATTGACAAGCAAGTGTAATTTCATTTCTTGAAGTCATTACCTCACTTTCCTGGTTCCAGCTCGAAGAGCTACTTTATATTTGTAGCTTACATTTTTTTCCAGTGCATGCATTATTGGATTAAATACAAAATAATCTCACTTTATTTTCCCAATCTTGCTCAGGTTCGGCTGATTAAGGAGTTGTATGGAAATCAGATAGGAGAGCTGTATCATAGCCTTCCCTACCACATGATTGAATTTGTAGTAGATGATTCTGATTGGTTGGTACATTTCATGCCTTTTTTAAAGAATCTTCCTGAATTTTATACAAAAGTTAACTCCTATCTTGTGTTAAAAACTCTTCGAAACAAGAGGTCTGGGGTTTGAATCTAGTTCACATCGATGGGGAGGGGATTTAATTACCAGTTGTGCTCTGCTTAAATGAAAAAACTCCTATATTATGTTTACCAAACAGAAGTATCGTTATTGGCTTCTCTTTCTTTTTGGACTTGTTATGTTGTAAAAAGAGGAAAAACGTGTTTGTATGTAAATCGTCTTATATATCATTATGTTATAAGTTTCAGAACTTAGAAATTGCCAATTCCTTGAGAATCGGAATTCAGTGATTCTTATCATGGTGAAGAACATACATGTTATCATTAGATCTAAATTCTTTTTGCAGCAAGATAACAGTATGTCTTAGATATGCTGATCTTGTCTTGGTGCTTCCAACTCGAGTCAAAGTCTTGGCATGGCCAACGTCTCAATTTAAGAAAGACAGTATCAGTGCCCCAAGTCCTGCTCGCCTATCTTATGCAGAGGATGCCTTACGAAACATGAGCTTACCAGAAGGTATTTACTTATTAATGAGAATCGATATCTTATTTACTTTTTCTCAACCATAAAACAACCGGATCCAGGTTAGAAGTGTGTATTGATTTTGTTCTATAAGGCTTTCAAGTTTAGCTCGATACCAAATGGCACAAAACCTATTGAATGCCTGTGAGATTATTTTTATGCTGGTTGTCTACTTTGCTTTTTGATGTAACTGCCTTCATTTGTCTAACATCTTCTGTACGTTTAACCTCTTTAACTCTTTTCCTGGATTGAATTCTTTATCACAGCATATGCTGAGATTGTATTGAACCTTCCACAAGCCCTTCGGCAAATGTTCCAGCATGGAGGCTCCTGCTAGTATTTCACCGTCTGGTAGATTTTCATTCTTCTATTAGCTTTTGTGCGACAGCAGTAGAAATACTAAATGAATCAGAGTACTTTCTTGGCATTTTGTTAGATACCTGTCAATCTGCCCTATATTTGTAATTAATTCTGTATGCAGTTGCTGTAATTCTAATGAAAATTCTATTATGATTGACGGGATGGTGGTAACGCGTCTCTCTATTTTCGCTCAATTCATCAACCACAGTTATTATTGTAACAAATCAACGCTTATGCAAGTGATAGTAGGAGCCCAAGTTCGTCACAGGGAGTGAAGTCCATAACAGATGCCAAGCGACGTAAATTTCAAATATTCCATCTCACGAATGAGACCGTTGGTTGGTGATAATTTAAGATTTTATTGATAACGAAAAATGGGTAAATATTTACCTTCTGTGTTCGGTATTTAATTTTTGATTATGCTATATATTATATTTATTTTGCTTTTGTCTTGTCGTGCGTACTTTTCCTGGGCCTAAGTTCATTTGGTAATTCTTCGAAAAAGGTTTTTGTTATAAATAGAATTAGGCCATTGTTCTTAAGTTACTCAGGAATGTTTGGGATTGTTTTATCTTCCTAAATAATCAGATTTTACACAAATTCTCAAGAAGGAAAAAAAAAAATGAGCTCTGTGAATAATTTGCATAAATGTTCGATAAATTAATTTATCATGAAACTGTGGTGCATTTGTGAATTGTCCAAAACAGGCACGTTATAATTGCATTGCTATATAATTATTACTTAATAAGTAATTAATTTAATATGAATGGCATTGCCTTATTTTTTATATTACATAATGGTTAACAACATGAATAACAATTTTACTTAAAAAGAAACAATTAAAAATAAATGAACCGGAAAAAAAAATCACCGGCAAGTATAATCTCAAAGTCGGTAGAAGCGCCGGCGACGGAACTGGAAATTAAAAAAAAAAAAATTGATACTTTGGTGTCGTACTAGGTAACAAAGGATTTATAATTCTCTGATCTACGTCCCAAGGGAGCTGGCGAAATCGGCGAGGGAAGATTTGATGGTGGCGCTAACTGAACCAAAGTGTGGCGGGCTGTCATAATTCCTCTATCGAAATACAGTGACTTATGTGGCACCGCCACCTTTATTGTAATCGCCGGTCGTCACTGTAACTATCTGTCCATTTGCGGTCTTGTGGCTGCCACCATGCGTACGCCTCCGTTAGTTATCAGTAGCCGACTAGATATCAATACGTTTAGATAGGTAGGAGAAAGATGAATCTAATAGTACTAGAGGTGCACCATCACCGCCGGTGATGGAATAGTGATAGGTGGCAGTGAAGTTTTATTCTTTTTATTAATTTATTAATTTATGAATTTTAGTATTTCTTATTTATTTGATTTTATTCTGAGGGTGCTTTCGAAATTATTTGATTTCATTGAGGACACTTTTGTTATTTTATATTTCAAAATCTGATTATCCAATAATTAGATTTTAAGAACTTGTAAGAATCAATGCACTTTTTTTTTTTTGGATGATCAGATTGTTTAGGAATCACTTTTGAAATTGGTTTACCAAACATATTATAGGTGCTAGCTGCTAGGTCGTCGAATAAGTGATTATTTTACAAAATGAAGAGATCTCAAACACGATTCAAGTAGAAAGGCAAATACTTGTAATTTATTTTTAGTAGGCACAACCAATAGTTTCTTGAGTTGCGGTTTAACATAATACTAAATGAAACTTTAGGCTTATTTGGTGTTGAAGTTGGATAATTGTAGATATAATACCAAATGAATCTTTAGGTTTGTTTGGTATTGAATTTAGACAATTATAATTTAAAAGTTAAAATACTAAAGTGTTTTGTAAATACTAATTATTATGGATTGAGAACTGGTCGATTTGATCCCACACTTTAATGTTGAAAAACATATAATATCTTTACTACTTTTATCAAAATTATCATTTAATTTTTATATATATTACACACCATTGTCTTATTATAAACTTTTATTTTGTAATTATAGTGCAATGATTTAAAAATTACAGTACCTTATTGGACAGTACCTTAATAAGAAGATATCATTATGTAAAGCCATTATATATTTCAATAACTTAGATGAAGGTCAACTCTCCTAGCAACTCTATCCAGCTTCAAAGATTCTGGTAGCATCCACTAATAAATATGATGCACGATGAGCAGACATGATCATACTGAAGTCAATGTGAAAAAAAAAAAGATGGCAAAAGAGAAAAAAAATGTGGAAGGTAAGTTATTCGGCTTTAGAAAATCGAATGGTTCATTTGATTTCCCCCAGCATTTAAAACATGCGGACATTACAAAGTAGACAAAACTAAACTTTTAGTAAGAGAAATTAACGACCTAATCTAGGGAAAAGTAATTCTTCTGCCTTTCTAAAGCCCTGTTCGTCATTATAGTTTTCAGCTTGGAAACATGAAGGTACTTCGATCCCTCAAAAAACTTGCTCCTTCAAACAGTATAATGTTGTTGGATCGTATCAATGTCAAGTCCTTTCAGCTTCACCACCGATTCAACATGCCCTTTCAGCGTGTGCAACTCCCTCAGCCTGCAATTGCAAATTACAATCAAGTTGATGTTTCTTCTTGATAATCAAGGAATAATAAAATGAAATAGCCAACACAACATGCTTACCTTGCCACCTCAGCACGTCTCTTGGCTTGCTCGGCGATCTCTGAAAGCTCCCTGTAACTGTTCTTGTCATTGAAAATGCCGTTTGTTTCGGGTGGTTGAAGACCGTGCAAGGTCCTTTGTGCGGCTGCCCATTGTGCCTCTCTCTCTTCTTTACCGTAGTCTTTCTTGGTAGTGAAGGCAGTCTATTAATTTTATCACAGAAGCAAACGAATCAGAAAACCCCGAGCAAAATTATAAATACACAACCATACAAATACGTCTTGCCTATGCAGTTTACCTTGTTCTCCAGAAGAGTATCCCAAGCCTTTCCACTGAGGATGTAGCGGATTCCGAACTTGAGTATGTCGAGAGGAAAATATGTTACCAGACTGTAAAGCCAGATTACCCCGGCCCAGCCCCAGCCACAACCCTCTATCCGTGCAAAACTCCAATTTGCATAGACCGCTATGAAAGTTGCTACCTGTCAATTGGAAAATGATTCAGTATATTTAAAGATGCTTCGCGTTTGCTTTTGAAATAAGTGCATCATTTCACTGAGTGACGATGTCTCAATGAAAAGGGACCACGAGAAATCATGAACTGACACAAAACCAGAGCCCATATGAATGGTGGTATTAAGATTTGTTAAGTGAAAATGAACTCTTACAAGCTGAGCAATCACAAACGCCGTGGCTAAGAGAAGTCCAGGGCGTTCAATAAAGGACCAGCTGCGGGACCTCGTCACAAAAATAAGGGCCTGGCTAATAATACTGACTTGCAAGTATAAAGCGGCCATCATCTCATCGGGTCTAGTTCTTAATGATCTAACACCAAACGCGTCCTGCAATATGGAAAATGATAAACAAACGTAATCATAAGATATCATACCACAATTATAAATAAAGCTATATTAAGGTCATGTTTGAATGACTGCTCATACCGAGAAAAAGTCAGTCTTCCTCATTAACCAGAAGAATACAACAGTCATGATGGCCAAGTAACTTCCAAGCACAACGCCAGTGGCAAAAATCTCTTTTAGTTTCCAGCTGTCTGGTTGAGGGGACGGCTTAACACGATCCTTTGAAATTGTCATGATTGTTCCTAAAATGATGAAGAAAATCAGACTCCTGATCTTCCAAGTTGAAGAGGAAAATTTTGATAAGAGAAATTTTGGTTTATGAAGATGATCTCACCGTCATTTAAAATGGCAATAATCAGAACCATGAATGGAGAAAAGTCAAACTTCCAGATCAATGCAATAAGCATAAAGCCAAGCTGCAATTGGGAGATAGTCAATAGTAATGATTGGGATTGGCAGGCTTCGATTATCAATAGTACGGAGATTTTTGGAATATATTCGGTACACTTACCACAATACGAATGGTAATTGAAACAGCATAGATCTGAGAAGATAAAGATAAAATAAAGCTAAATTAGACACCGAGTAAAACAGAGGAACTTCAAACTGAATGGCGGAAAAGGCCCAAACAAAAAAAAAGGGTTAAATGCAGCTTACTGTGTAGTTCTTCATCCTTTGGAAAATAGCCCTGCTGGTCAGCACTGCACTTATAATAACACTCAGTCCAGGTTCAGTAAGGACAATGTCAGAAGCACTTCTGGCAGCATCTGTAGCATCAGCAACAGCAATTCCAATATCAGCCTTCTTCAAAGCAGGGGCATCGTTGACACCATCTCCTGTCATGCCACATATGTGCTTCCTCTCCTGCAGCCTCTTAACAATTTCGTATTTGTGCTCTATCATATGTAAATAGAAGAAACGTAAGGACTTGCATACGTAAAATACATATTCACATTTCATTTACACAACTTGTCTGTAGGCGCAATGCATGCTGACAAAAAGAGAGTGAGTAGAATTATGCACAGCTCTATTCCTGTATACAAAGAAAGTAGGGCAACTAAACACACCTGGAAACACCCCAGCAAATCCATCAGCCTTCTCAATTAACTCATCCACAGGTAGTGCAGCAATGGAAGCATCCTTATCCTGTCCAAGCAAAGACGAAGAGGGGTACATGTTTGTTCCCATTCCAAGCCTTCGACCAGTTTCCTTGCCAATAGCAAGTTGATCCCCTAATCACATTTGCACAAATTTTTAAGCCATCCCTAACAATCAGTGTACAATTTCAAACATTGGAAATAGTAACAAACAAGTTTTACCCGTAATCATCTTAACATTCACCCCAAGGTTCAGAGCCCTTCTTATGGTTTCAGCACTGTCATGCCTAGGCGGATCAAAGAGAGGCAATAAACCAACAAGCTGCCACGGTGCCCCTGGACTCTCCTTTGTTTTCTCAGGTATTTCCTGAAGACAAATTTTGTGTCAGAGACATAAGTTAAAGACTAGTATTAACTTGGACATGGGACATTGAATGAAAATGTTGAAGTAGCCGACCTGTCTTGCAACACCCAAAGACCGTAGTCCTCGTTCAGCAAACTTGTCAATTACTGCATGAACTTTTTTCCTAACATCTTCCCTGCAGTTGCAGAGGGCTAATATCTGATTTACAACATGAAAAGCAAAAAACAATTAGTAAGTAATTACCAACCTACGGCATTCATGCTCCATATGACGGTGCAAGGAATAGCATTATTACCTGTTCAGGTGCCCCTTTACTCGCACGATGCCAATTTCCATCAGAATCAATATATGTCAGAGCAGTCCTCTTGTCTACAGGGTTGAATGGAAGGAAATGAACTTCTCTGATACCAGCTCTTGCCTGCCCAATTAATTAAAAAAAAAAAAAACTCAGAAGTCTGAACCTTCATAATTATCAGACACAAAGAGAAAGAATGCAATTATACCTCCTTCGGATCTGCCAGCATCCCCACAATTGCAGCATCAATGGCATCCTGATTTTCAGTCCTTGAAGCCCTTGCTGCAAGAAGGATAACATGTTCTTTCTCCACACCCTTTGCAAAAACTTCAACCAGGTTTCGGTCAACAGTCAGCTTGTTCAGGGTTAGAGTGCCGGTCTTGTCACTGCATAGAACATCCATACCGGCCATTTCCTCAATGGCAGTCATTCTCTTGGTGATAGCACCCTGCTGAGAGAGCCTATGGGAACCAATAGCCATGGTGACGGACAAAACAGTTGGCATAGCAATCGGAATTCCACCAATCAATAGAACTAGCAAATTGTCAATTCCATCCCTGTACTTGCGGTGTTGTACTGGATACATGATTATGATTTCTGCGACTATTCCAACAGCAATGGAGCAAATGCAGAAATTACCAATGGCGGTCAGAACCTTCTGGAAATGTCCAACCTGATTGGTGCTGTCTACAAGATGGGCAGCTTTACCAAAAAAGGTGTGCACGCCAGTGGCAATGACCACTGCCTCTATTTCACCTTGTTTACATGTTGAGCCAGAGAATACTTCATCATATGGGTTCTTAGTGACTGGAAGAGACTCTCCAGTGAGAGCAGACTGATCAATCTTCAATGGATCACCCTCAAGAAGACGAGCATCAGCAGGAACTATGTCTCCCAATTTGATGCTGATTACATCTCCTGGAACCAAAATCGAGGCATCTTGCTCACTCCATCGGCCATCTCTCAGAACCTACATTGTCATCATAACAGACCACGGATCATGTTGTTGAAAACAAACAAGGATAAATTAGCCAAAATGATATGACATTTTGAAGTTCATGTCATTTGTTGTTACCTTAGTTTTAGGAGCCAGATTAGCCATGAGAGCTGCTGCTGCATTGCCAGCATTGTTTTCTTCAATAAAGCTGATTGTGGAGTTGATTACCAACAAGACAATGATACCAACAAAATCCTGCCAATCAGGATCCCTTCCACCACCATTGGCCAAGGCAATAGCCATAATGGCAGCAGCTTCCATGACCCAGGACAAAGGATTCCACATAAATCCCAAAAACTTGAGGATTTTGCTTTCCTGTTTGCAGAACATTAAAAAGGAAAAAAAAAAGTTATAATTTTGAGAAGCTAAATTATACAGGACAATTTAAGAGCAGTAAAGACCTTTTTCTCTTCTAGTTTGTTGGGGCCAAAAACATGAAGCCTGTGGGCTCCTTCGTCCGAAGTCAGACCTTCTCTTGAACATTTCAGCTGCTCAAAAACTTCCTCTATAGGAATCCGTTCCTGTAAACAAAATATTGAAGCTTAATAATGATGTCGAAACATGAATATCTTCAGATAGTTTACATGATACAATTATTGGACTCAAATCTCTAAGTAATGTTTCTTTTATATTTACCGAACCACCTCTACAACAGTTCTGTTTTAAACATTCCTTCAAATTTTGCCAGTTCAACATGAAATCTACCGTTTTTGACCAGTTACGAATCTAATAAAACTATGTCCATTACCTAGTATTGTTAATAATAATATGCTTGTTAAAAAAATCATCAGTAATAATATGCTATGCTTACGAGCCTTTATATCCCAACTTCTTAAGTACGACATTAGCCTAATATTACACCTAATTAAACAGATTTTATGTGCATAAGAATCAAGTTGACCAAATTCATTCTACTGTATTCATTAAGTTATGCTGTTAAATACATCGACTGGCACTAAGAGTATCTATATATGACAAAATCACAATTTTCTATAATTTGGGATTTAATTATCAGACGTGAACATATACTTGAAAAAATTAAAAAAAAATCTCCCTCACTCTCACCCTCAGATCCAATAGAAAATTTATAAAACAAGAAAATCAAAGAATAAGAATAAAATCTATTTGCTGGAATTTAATACTATTTTATTGAACAGAATTTGATGCTATTTCAGAGAATAGAATTTAATGCTCTCAGCTTATAAAATTAACCGCAACGCAGTAAAAGACAAACAGAATAAAGTACCACGGACGTACTCCCAAATACAACACGTGTACGACACTGCATACAGACTAATACGTAATTTTAATAAAATACAAAATGGAAAATTTTAATAATTGTTTTCACGGTCGTCCTTCGGCGCGAAGAGAACTAACTATAACGCGTCCATCGTCATCTCTTCCACGTGATTGGGTGCGTGTTTCGCACAAAAATGCACAAACGCATAACCGCACGACATCGATACAAGAAGATATGTAGCCATAATTTTTTTAAATCAAAAAACAAATTTTTTTCGAATTAAATCCGAAAACAAATTATAATTTTTCTAATAACAATCGCATCTAATCCTTCAAGTCAGCATAAAACTTTACAGTATTTTCTAAAAATTGCTCCACTTCCTCTCAATCACCTTATCATCGGAGACGTGACAGCCACAAAAGTCACGCCACCGCCGCCGTTAATTATAACAGAAAGTGAAAATATCTAAGTTGTGCGAAAGAGAAATACTGCAAGCACCACTCCGCCACAGCCACAGTAATTGACCCAAAGGGAAAACAAAACCTCAAAAAGTCAAAACGCAAAAGGACCAAAATAAAAAAAAAAATAAAAAAATCTCATGAGGTTTTCAAGAGCATAAGCGAAGCGTTGTAATCATTAATCCATAAACACGACCGAATGCGCTGATATAATTTTAATTTGTTGCAAAGAAATTTTAGGAAAATAAAAACGGCGCTGTTTCAGAGTTCAATTAAAACAAAGTCAAAACAGAAACTTTATTTCGCTTTGAAGTGTCTTCATATTGTTACGCATTCATTTTTCCTCTCTCGGGAACCAAAAACATTCATTTTTTCTCTCTCGGGAACCAAACGGAAATAGGAAAGAGAAGGAAGAAAGGAAGAAAGAAGGATACCAGATCAACGGACTCGTTCTTGATTTCCTCGAGGCTGATGGCCTTATCGCCGCCCATCGTAGAAGCTCAAGCAACTGTGAGTTTCTTACAATTCCTTGCAAGAGTGAACGATTTATATATACGTAGAATTTGAGGATATGTTAAAAATATATTTAAAAAATGACTAAGCGAAATTTCTCAGAGAGTCATAATCGAAGATGGCATCTTGATTAAAAGTCTAACAAAGGAAAAATTTGTACCACGGGCATTGAATTTTTTTATTTTGGTGAAATGAATGTCGTTTTTGGTTTGGTGATTCGATTTGAGAAAATGAGAACACTGCTTCAATTATGCCACTCAAGTCGCAGCTCTCCATTTATATTCATCCTTCGGCCGTGGTGGACCCCACTCAGCTGTCACATTAAACTTTTTTTAACGTCACTGCACGCGCCTTGCGTTGGGAGTAAACCACACGCCGGGCCGGTGCCCTGAGTTTAAAGTTTTTCAGTGGTTATCATGATCACGTATGTTGCGTCATGTCATTGTATTTTTCACGTACGGTTTTGGTATACATTTTACAAAAACAACATAATTTCGCGAATTGGTTAAAACAATTACGGGTATAAAAATTTATTAAATTAGTATTGACATATATAGCGTACCCAAAAATTTGTTAAATTGGTATAGATAGCTGGGATGGTGGGATTTAACTTTTATGGTACTTATCATAACCATCAAATTAAAAAACAAAAAATAAAATTCTTAACTACTCTCTCCTAATCTCATATCCTTTATATCTAATCATTATAAAGTGGGGCAAAACTATGGTACCACAATAGTATTTTACCATAATTAGATCCAGTCTATAGTTGTCACCATAACTAGATTTAATGGTTGGATTCAATTATGGTATAATACTACTGTAGTACTATAACTGAATCTTTTAAAGTGACATTAAATTTGAAAATTTTACAACACATACAAAAAAGCATTACTTCAAAGTTCGAATACCATAAGATAAATTTATACATGTATAGTATCCTCTCCCCCCAACCCCAACCTTAACCTCAGAAAATGAATGTTGCAGACTTGTGGTTAATTTGTCTATAGAATGCACACACACACACACACACACACACACACACACACACACACACACACACACACACACACACACACACATATATATATATATATATATATATATATAGAGAGAGAGAGAGAGAGAGAGAGAGAGAGAGAGAGAGAGAGAGAGAGAGAGAGAGAGAGAGAGAGAGAGAGAGAGAGAGAGAGAGAGAGAGAGAAATTTTTCAATTCAGGATTTTAAAGTATGAAAAAATTTGGGAAAGTTTTAAAACCTTACAATTTTAAAGTGTTAATTGCATATGACTTTAAAACTGTGCAGTTTTAAAGTTTTCATGAACTTTACCGTACTTTAAAATTTCAGAACAGAAAAAAAAATCTATATATGTTTTGCCATTCCAGGTTGAAACTTTTTTTTTTAACTTTTTTGAAAGTTAATGCATCTTGATTTTACAAAGTACTTTTTTGTTATACGACGTGTTACTAGTAATGGGATATATTTGAATCAACTTAATAGGAGACAAAATTGTACGTTTGTTATATTTAAACAATCTCATTATTTAATGATCTCCGTGTTAACATCGAAATTAGGTCGAGTCGATTAGCGTCTAGATACTAGATCCCTGCGATGATATCAAGCTTATTTGGGGAGGAAGCAGTTTATTGATCTCCAAGGACACCCACAGACTAAGAAGATATAATATGTGAGCAGATGACCTGCAAGCACCAATTTCTAAGGATAAGCCAAAAGTCCAAGGGTATGGGCAAGGTGGGCTTGGGTCGGCCCTGGCCTTTTTGCCCACCCTAGACTAGTCGTTAGCGTGTTGTGTGACTAAGTATTTGAAAATAATTAATTTCTTATATTTGGAATGTTTTATAGCCTCCTTAACATTAATGGATCGGATTCTCTCATTATTTAATATTGTATTGAACAAAAATTCAATTGGTGATTAATGGTTAATAAATAAAAAAATAAAAAGGTCAAATCAAATCCATTCATTCTCAATAAACGACACATAATATAAATTTTTTAAAAACTGACGAGAACTTAAATTATGAGATGATTCTAATCCAACATTAATTGGTGGCTGGATTAAATGTCAATTGGCAGAAGTGGTGAGAAAATTGAAATTGTGAACTCTACCGTTATGGCTTTATTAGGTTACCCACAAAGATTGACCACGTGCCTTAAAATGTTAGACATTGCATGTACAAGTGATATTTGGCTATTTGCTTTCTTGATGATGGTTGATGACACAAAATTTCCTCTCTTTTGTGGTAGTTGGCATAGCTGCACAAATTATTATGTTTTCCAATACAAGAAGAACAAAAATGACTTGTAAGTTTTTACTTGGCGTGTTAGGGCCGACCAAGTTCTAATTCAACCATTCATAAGCCAAAATGCCGCTCCACTCCACCCATTCGTAAGCCAGACGTCACGTTAAACTTGCAGCCAAAATCGTTTCCTCATATGAATTAGTATTAATTCACTACTAAATTTGTAATGTGATTTTTTCAAAGTTGAATAGACTCCGTGTTAGTATAAGATCCTTCCTAATGCTATGAAATGAGTGCATTAAGGAAAAAAAAAATTTTATTCTTAAATGATAGCTCAGTTAGTTTGTATAAATTAGAGGTCATAGCTATTGGTTTCATCTGCAGCCACTAAGGCAATGGGACCTAAACGTGGAGTTCAAGAGTTTGTGAGTATTGATTAATTATTTAGTAAAATATTTTATGTTACGTAATAGGTCGTGTAGGATACATAACATAAAATAATTAGTGATATGTAAGAAAATATTTAAATTAAATATTTAAACTTAGTAAAGAACAGCATTATTTCAATAATGTAAAAAAATAAAAAAGATATTAATTTAAATGAAATTCCCTATTGTCAAAACTTAAAAGGATCAAGAACCTCGACCGAGGTGGAAGGAGAATCTTAAAGTAAAAAACTGAAAACGGAGTCAAGAGAGTAGACGGAGCGTGCAAGTGACGCGATATAGGGAGCACTTTTAGAGCGAGCATAACAGAAATAAAAGCGCAAAAATCTTTCCGTCTGTTATGTCAATCCTTCAATATTTACAAATAGAAAATAAGAACCATAACAACTACAAGACTCGACTAGCTTACAGAATCTGTAAGCTACAGACTGCAGCGTCAGCCGTTGGATGTGGTTAGATGTGGAGTGAGAAATAAAACCATAGAAAATGGGACGGTGGGATGACGGGAGATGTTAGGTACAGAATCTGTACCATAGGCAGGTCCACAACTACAATTTCGAGTTTCCAAAACGATTACGTGTCCCGGTCATCTTGTGTCCCACAACCACCGTAGCTTTCCAAACAACCGTTTCCTATCGGTTGCGCAATAAAGATTACGGTGTCGCCATGTTCCTTCGAGTTTTTAATTCTCATTGCAAGTACAATATTATTCTTGACCGTACAACTGTGTTTTGATCAACTTTTGATCCTCCCTGGTTTTTAATTTCTTTTATTTATTTGACGTTGATCTTCGGGTGAGTACATTTACAGTGGAGTGATGTTGGTCATTTGAGGATTGAAATAAAATCATAAAATTTTTGTATTTTTCGGAAGGGTGGAAATGTCGTGTTGTGGTCCTTCAATTGATTTTTATCAATCCAATTTTTTTTAACATTTTGGAAACATCATGCAAAATTAAAAGTGTCATATATATATATATATATATATATATATATATATCGTATAATAATGGTGACAAGGATTGAAAATGTATGTACATTTAATTTTCAACTATTTTCTACAACGAAGGCTCAAATTGTATCTAAATATTATTTGGTAGGGATCGTTAAATGCGGTATGTTGTCTAATTCATACATTTGACTAGATGAAATCAAATCTCTAGAAATATCATAACAGTAATGACATCAATCATTAAAATAAATCATGTAATTAAATTCCTTAAGTTTACTAATAATTTTTCCTTTTACTCTTTGGTATCAATGCCCTTTCAATTGCACAACGAAGGGACCATCCATTCGTGCTCTGGAAAAAATGAGAACAAAATGGCGTGTAGTGTAAATGTATGCGCTGTTCAAGTGAATAAATGCTTTTGCGTTTTGTGGTATTAAACAGTTAAAGATTTCAGAAGTACCAAGAGCCAAACTTGACTTATCAATTTGGCGGGACCCACTAGGGGGGAAAAAAGGGTTCGGCCATCGTGATCGGCCTTTATTAACACACGACTATCCCATCCAATCATATGGCGACGAGTGTGCTGACTTGATTACAAAAACGAACCCTTACGCCGAGGACGTTGGATTTCGTCGTCAAAGTCTGCCACGTTCGTTTTCTTTGTTTTTAAATGAATTCACAAGGCTTTAATTAATAATGTATATGCAACTTTGGTACGAAGAATGAGAAAATGTGCCTACTCTTCCTTAGAAAATTCTTCCTTTTTTTTTTTTTGGTTTTTACACTCAAATGTTGTCTTTTACACCACCAACTTTTTATAATAGTATAGATAATATATCTTTAAGTTATACCAAATAGCGTCATGATGTACTCATTTTTTTTTTCCTTTTAATGCTAAACTTATAATTTTGGCAAGAATTAAATGGAGATTAATTGTGGATACAATTATGCTTCATTAGAAATAGTACACTTGTACCTACCAATGCGATTAGAATAGTATACATTATGTGGACAATACATTATGGAATTTTTTGAATATCAAGATGATCCTTAAGAAAATTCATTAACTAAATGAAGACGAAAAATTGTTATTGCTTCAAACTACAAATGGAAACACATGATCATTTACAAGGTTCATTACTTGGACCCATTTTGAGTTTTAATGTGAATTGATTAGTACGCAAACTTACGTACAATCTTCAATAAATAAAAATATACCTAACAAATTGCAACTCGCATGATCTCATATTCAAAAAGCCGAGTCATAGGTCGATGAAACGACTAACATTTTTTCAATACTTTTTTTAATTTTTAATTTTAAACACGACTGCTTCAAAAATTGTATTCAAAGTGTCAACATCTTATCCTGTGTTGCCTTGCCCTACGGGATTATTCATATTGATCTCTCGGCATATTTCCACACCCGCAAATATAAATGCAAAGCCCCTCAAATATCGCCGGTAGCGATGAATGGACGATTTTGATAAGCAACTTTCGGAATTAAATACAAATGGGTCAAAGTCAATGAACCCCATTTAATACTAGTTCTATAATATAGCCATTTTAGAATTGAAAGGGCACACGAAAGCTTTCTAATACGAGATTGACTTCACCAATTTCTTATTTTTTTTTAAAATAAGGAATTGAAGCTCGTTTAAAAAGATCAAATGGTTGTGGCTCAGTTTAAAAAGACTAAATAGTTGTGGCTCAATTGGCAATTGGTAACCCATGTTGAGTTTGTAGAAAGAGCTATCGGGTTTTATCCCTACTAAGCACGCCATTTGAAAAGGATAAAGAACATTAACTGTGACTACACTCCAAATTTGGATTAGTCGGGACCTAATATAGTTGCCGGATAAAAAATGACTTACACAAAAAAAATTATAAAAAGAATTTACATACCGGGACGTGTGCTTTGAATTAGAATATTTATATTACCTCTATTTGTGAAAAAAAAAAACTACAACTCTACAAGTTAGTATCAGAATATTTAATATATATATATATATATATTTCTTAGCGAATTTTGAGTTTGTTTCTATTTTGACCTTTCCTCTAGCAATTTGGATATGTATTATTAGGAGGCACAAGTGTAGTGGCTGTAGTTGAAAAAAAATGGCATACGATGCGATTTTTTTCAACTGAAAAAATCAAGGTTAGGCAATATATTCCCACTCACAGATCCTTCTTAATCGGTTAGGATTTGTTAGTCAATAATATAAAGGAATTAAATCAATAATGGTCCATGATTTTGGTTCTTTCGGACCCACCGTCTACTTCATGGTCGGTCATTTGAGAGGACATTTTGTCCCACTAGAGCCATTTGGAAAAAATCACAAAAAAAAAAAAAAAAAAAAGGGGGGGAAAAGAAGTGAAAGATATAAGGGTGCGTTTGGCATGGTCATTTTCTGATCATTTTTCGTTTTACAAAAATAATGAAATGGAAAATGTGTCTGGAAGGGAAGTTTCTTAGCTGTAATGGGAAATTATGGATAATGAAATATTTTCTTTCTTCGACTTTTCTTAACAAATATAGAGAATGGAGAACGGCAATATTCGGTATGGGGACCACACTTTTGTCACTTTTTATCATTAAAAAAAAAAGTTTGTGGATCCGTAAAAGATATTAAATACAAACAATATGCTTGCGTGATTATATATGATAGATTTTGTTATGTTTATGCATTAATTTTATTAAAAAAATATTTTTTGAAATAAAATAATAATTTTTCTTATTTCAAAGTAGTTATAAATGTTTGATAAATTATAAAATATAATATTTTACTTAATAAAACTTGTAATAATATAAAAAATTAAATAATTAAACAATTGCCAATAAT
Organism: Citrus glauca; assembly: GCA_029633175.1. Taxonomy (NCBI): domain Eukaryota; kingdom Viridiplantae; phylum Streptophyta; class Magnoliopsida; order Sapindales; family Rutaceae; genus Citrus; species Citrus glauca. Next base: position 3,771,593 of record JAQOOD010000001.1, read on the forward strand.
TTTTATCAGTATTTACTGTTACAATATTTTACTTGTTTATTCAATTTTTTTTTTAAAATATAAATACATACATATAAAGTAACCGTTACAAAATAATTTTTAAATTGTATCAAATATATTACACTATTTATATTTTTTCAGGTGAATTATCAAACACATTTTACGCTTTTCATTTTTAAATGTTAGTTACAAGATAAACTAGCAAATGTGTATTCATTTTTTTTTAAAAAAAAACTGATCGTTCTTATTTTCTAAATGAAATTCAAAAACAAAAATTAGAAAACAATTCTAAAAACACCAATATTTTATTATCATTATTATTTTATTGAAGAAGAAACATTTATAGAGTTAAAGTTGAAGAAGAAAGAGATGCGGAGAGAAGAGGTGCCTTGAGAATAATTGCTACTAATGATGAGTCTCTATATTATCCATAGCCTCCAAGTTTATAAGCACCGATGCTTTTTGATAGTGCTCTATCTTTTACTATTATACTACTATCAACAGCTCATTAAGATTCTTAGGTCTCAAAAACATGGAAGGATTCTCAATGACTCACTATTCCAAGAAACAGAAAGTGAGAGTTTTTGTACCTCAGTCAAGGGTATACTTACATCATTCATTTTTTTATTTATTTTTGGTAAACACCTAATGTTTTAGTTTGAAAACTAAATCGATTTGATCAAGTATTTACATGATAAAAAATTCATAATATTATCATCGTTTTTGTTAAAAATTTAATTAAATGTTATATTGACAATACACTAATAACTTTTATGTTATAACCACAACGATAACTTTTATGTTACAGCACCTTAACGCAAATAAAATTTTAATCACACAAATAAAATTTTTGAGAGCATTTACATGTCATATTATATTTAATTTTTCAATGGATATTGGTAGTGTTGAAAACATTGTACTATACAACATTATATTGCGGTTATTCTCAATTTATAAATACAATGTTAATGGCAATAGAATTGATTTGATTTCGAATGCCTTTGCCAATTAAACCCTTTATTTAGCATTATAAATAGTTTAAACTTTCAATGTTAAGTTCTTTTTTTTTCCCAACAATTCAATTCTAAATTTATTGATATTAAAATAAAAAATTGTCAATATTGGTTTTTTTATTTATATTTTGAGTCCCTATCTTCTTATGATTCACATTTGTATGACCAACTAAAAAAAATTATTTAAAAACTACACGATCAAACTCTCTTAGGGCATAATTAATTATGTCAACGTCAGAAGGGATTAGCACAATGAGGATGGTCGACGAATATAATCCAAAAATGAGCTCCCAATTTTTGTTTTTTTAAAAAATAAGTGTAAAAGAAAAAAGAAATGGAATTTCTACTCGAGCGAATAAAAAATGGAGATGAAGTTCCAAAAAACAGTGAAATTCGTGGTCATGAACCTCTTGGAGAATTTAGACGATGGGAATGAAACAGACAGCCACTTACCGAGTGGTCAGGGCATTATATATATATATATATATATATTCGTGAAGTTTCTTATCACTTTCCATGCCATGCCACTGCTTGAGGACCAGAAAAAACAGAAGCTCGGTTCATTCACAATTTGAAGTGGCATGGTTTGGTTCGTAATTTGAGAATGGTTATTACAAATTTAGAACAAATTTTATTACTTATTACAGATTTGACGATACAGAGCGATGTTTAGTTATAGTTTAATACTTTCTTACATCATAAAACAATATTGTTTAGTCTCTCGGATATGCATCTTAAAGTATCCAACACGACTCACTGCTTAAATATATGACGGTATATTTTTAAAAAATATTGGCAGAGTTTTCAGCACCATCATTCATGCTCTGAAAAGACTTGGTAGCCTGCAGCCCTCTGTGAGTGCTTGAAAGAAACGGAATTAAAGGTGACGATGGACCAGCAATCTTTATTATGGGGTCCGCAGATCCTCAGTTCAGACCTTGTAACAGCTTCAAAAACCGCATTTGATGCCCTTTTCTTTGTGGCGTGACATGAAAGCAAAGATTGCTCACATGAATGAACCCAATCGTGACAAGTGATCGAAGAGGAGACTAAGGAGAGTCACATGAATTAACATGTAAGATATTAAAGTTAAAATGTCGATAGCCCGTCGGGGCACGCCAGGTGTCATATATACTGAGAGTGCAGCAAGCCATTGAGCTATTGAAGTTGTTGTCACATGTTAGGGTCAAGTATTAAGCTTAGACTAGAGAAAGGAAGCACAAAAAATTGCTAAAAGAAATAAGAAAAATGTGGTGGAGGTTTAGCACCATGTGATATCGTCACAAGTGATGCTTCGAAATCAAAACTACAAATCAAAGAGCCAAAGGCCAATATGAAGAGGACCATTTCCTTGTGAAATCATCCCTTTTTGTGTTATCTTATAGGAATCTAAGCCAACCCAACCAACAAATGGTGGAGAGATAGAGAGAAAGTCGCTGGAAGGCACGATATGTAAGAGAGGTCACAAAAAGACTCTCTTAAAGATAAAAAGTGGTAGATTTGGTAAAGCATTTTTTATTGTATGGGCTTCTCTCTTTGGTGGGTTGTATACTTCTTTGATGGTGATGGACTGGTGGTGGTGATGAGGATGGAGCCTCTTTCAAAGGTTCTCAAGATTTTGGCATTTAATATCCTTTGTAATCTGAAATACCTATAAAAGAAAGAGACTCAAAAGGGTTTTGCTTGCTTGCATTGCACGTGATGGGATCACTTGTGCAAAATGTGCTGTCCTTTTCTCCCTCTGTACGGGTTTTGTTATTACTTGATTTTTCAAGTTATCTCGTCCCCCATCTATATAAAAATACTCTGGTGCTGCTGGCTTGAACAATTATGTTTGGTCTATAACACTTTTCACTTATTTTTCTGTTGAAATACCTTTTAATTTTAATTTTTTTTTAGTTTTTCGATGTTCAGCCTTCAAATATTTATTCTTAACCCTTAATTAATTATCTATTTGTGTGCAATAATGTGACAAGTTTGGTGTTAGCAACAAAAAAATTTGAGAGAATAATAGAAAAAAAATAGATGTTTTAAATATAAGAGTAGGAAATAGTGTACCGCACAATGCCTGTTATAGATACTCCCTCATTTTAAGCATCTCTGTTCTCTCTCTCTCTCTCTCTCTCTCCTTTTTCTTACGAGGCATCAATATCTTATTCTCTCTAAGACAAAACATGATGGACACGGGTAATTAGCTGCACCTATTATTCAATTGCGGTTCCAAGACGAGGCCATCACTTGCAATCATGCTATTTATAATTTTGCCGTATGCATGCATTTGCTTCTGGCTCTCAAGGGAAATAAATTGGTTGATATTTCAACTGCCAAGTGAGCTAAGCAAGAGCGTTCGTTTAGGCTAAAGATGAGATCAAACCAAGTTCTCCTGAGTGGCAGTTTTGAGTCAGATGCCCAAAGAATTTACAATTCTTCCTTGATTCGTATTTGATTTGGACAGAAAATAAAATAAACCAGGCACTCGACAACCATTGTCCTTAGATTTCATATCTAAATAATATTACGGGGCAAATATGGGGTTTCTAATTACGATTAACATTGTCTAATTTTCCAACTTACAAATACCAAATAGTGCAAAAACTGGAATTCCGCAACGGATCCACTATGAATGCAACAAGGATTTACATTAGGGCAGAAGGTAACAAAACTTTGGCAGTCTCAGCCTGAGATTCGTTGTAATGAATTTTGAAATAAAAATCTTGGTCTGGCAGGTGAAGGGAGCATGGAAGGCAAAGGCTTCTACTTTCTTGCTGCACCATTAAGTTGCAAAAATCAGGATTCAATCATAGGTTCAGGGTCAGATGGCTCCGTGTGAGTCTTGGTGGATTGTCGAACAGAATTGAAAAGGATGTCTTTGATAACCTAAGCCCACAAGGAAAAAGAAATGTTCAAGTTAACAAAGAACAAAGTTTCCAACCAAAACTAGTTAAAATAGCTAAACTGTTCATACTATACAAGGAAAAAGATCTAAATAAAATGCAAAGGCAATCACCTGTGACATTAGACCATGAACCTGCTCAACAGTTATCTTCGCACTGTCACGAGTGATCTTAGCAAGCTGTGAATCCTCCTGCTATTCATATATTGGAAATTCATATTAAAAAAAAAAATACCAGGACTAGCAGAGTGACGAAGGGGGTAAGTATGAAGAAAAAGAATATAAACTCCGAAAAGGCAAAACCAGATGCTATATAAGCATATTTTGATGAATTCAAGTGATATTAAGTCACTTTATAGCAGCACTTCTTAGCAAGCAATAGCAGAGATGAGAATATCACTCAAGAAGCACTCACCTACAAGCATTCCAATACACCACAGGCCAACATAACTTAAGGGATCCCTTTTTAGATATATATATATATTCAAGAAATTGATATACTGTTGCTTTTACCCCCAATGTTTTCTAAATCTTTGCTACAATCTTCCACTTTATAGGTAGTTTTGCTTAAAAATTTGTTTATTCCAAATAGCTTGGAAGGATAGCTTTAGTTCACTAGAAAATGATCAGCCCTAACCTCGATTTGAAATTATACGTGCTGCAAGAGTAAACCTTTTGTCAGCTACATGATTGGTCCTAACCTAAATGGCTTTAATCAATAAAATCATGGATTCTATCAGAGCCATAACAGGAAAAGCTAACTGACTGAAACTAAAGTTTCAATAGAAATGCTCATGTCAGGAAAAAGTTAAAAGTATATGACTCATCTGAACAAGAACAAATTTCCTTCTGAGATTATTCAGTTACATTTGTTTTTGCCCAAGAATGATGGTAGCCAAATGAAATGCACATAGAATCTCAACCATCTAGTAAATCAAAATTTACTTGAATGGACAACATCCAAAATGATTTGCAAATCTTCATCAATTTCTATTTATGAGACATAATCAAAACTAGTCAAGTAGACCAGGATGGATATAATACCAAAGTCAAACTATGAATATGGATGTGTTCAAACAATTGTGAGCCTATGATGAGCTACTTTTAATGTTTCAAAGCTTTAAATTTCTATAGGGTACAGGTAAGGATACCAGAATGTCATTTTCAAAGATTCTAAATACCATGAAGAGAGTAACTTTCTCACCCTCTTAATATAACAAAATAGGAGGCTCCACACGCCCACCAGTAATTGTAAATGACGGAAATCATAAAAGCCCCATGACAACAGTATGCCCATGAATTAGGCATGTCCACTCATATTTTGTTGATAGTAATAGGCAGTGGATGGACAGCAACATACAGAGGCTAAAAGGGATTACATATAAATAAAATATTCTAAAAACCAATTATTGTCACTACATATCATCTACGAGACATTTAGCAGACCAAACCCACAGTATTAAGACCAAGGCTGAAACACTCAAATCAAACAAGACATTATGCAGATAGAAAAATGACAGTTACCTCCTTCCTTCTTGGAGGGGGTGCTATTAAGGGCCCATAGCGAGAGTGAGATAATTGATTCTCAGCTTGCTCCAGCTTTTCAGCTTCAAGATGGGGGAAAGCAAAAAAAAAAGATCATCTCAGCAAACAATAGGAAAAACCTTTCAGTTAATCATATATAAGCATGATCATCTATACTGCAATCGAAGACTAACCTCAAGCAATTTAACTACCTATATGCAATTCTGCCAATTTGAAATAACGACAACAATAGAAATTGATAAAAAGTCGTATAAATAACATTGATAACAAAAAGATTACCTAAATCTGAAATTTGTCCTGCAACATAGTCCCCATTACCAAGCAAAGGTGAAGATGAAAGAGTATTCACCCAGTACTTGTTCCACAGCAGATCCAAAAGATGGCAATCAAGAGAGGACTTAAAATAAGTAATATCCAATGAATAATACTGCAAAAAGCAAATATACATGCAGAGTTAGCCAACAACGAATTATGCAAACACCTAAAATGAAGATACAATGAGCAGCATAATAACCTGTTTACAATGCACACCAAAGTCTTCAATCTTATTCAAAGGAATGGTCTGATACTCAGAGATGGGTTCATCCGGAGGCTTGTATCCTTCAGGATACGTCCTGAAAGCCCCAATCTCAACTTTCCCAGCAGAAACAGTCCTAGTAGGATCAATCACAACAGCCAAAAATGGCTCCTGAAACTGCTGATTAAGCATTTGAGTTGAAACATCAATACCCGAAAGCCAGCATCCATAGCCAGGATGTGAATGGTACCACCCAACAACATTCTCCAGACGTCCGGCCTGTACAACAAAGCATTCTTTGTATGAATCACATATACAACTGCCCCGTATTTGATAGAAAGAAAAAGGACAACTAAATCATTTAAAAAAAAACTACCAATAATTCAGCTAATACACAATATTATTTTTTTTTAAAAAAACTAAAATAATTAGGGTTTATCGAATTGTATTCTTATTTGGCCATTTGCTCATAATCCAAACAATGTCTATGGCCAATTTCTAATTTTGAAGAAATGATTTAGTTAATTTTGGGTTTTATTCCAAGATTGAAAATTTAAAATAATGAAACGAAAAGAAAGAAATTAAATAGTAACCTGTTTGTTGGTTTGCGAATAATCGACCATATATTCATAAGCATCGGCCTGAGCATTAACCCTGGTTTCGGTACCTTCAACGGGCAAAGCAAAGGCGTCCATGACAATGATGGCGTCGCCGTCGGTTTTGCCTTGCATAAGGCCCATGACCTCGATGGTCCCACCGGATCGCGCATGGACGACCATCTTGAGGAGGGCGAGTGCGGAGATCTTCACGCGCTTGAAGTAGTGAGGGTCATTGACCCAGGGCTTCTCTTGCTGGAACTTGGCCTGCGCCCCTTCGTCGTAGAAGAAAATCGCGTCCGATGCTGACGTGTCGGCTGTTGAGTTTGTCGGCGGTGTCTCCATCGATACTATGTTGTTTTCCAGTTCCCATGTCTTTTGCGCTATTGACGAGTCCATCTCTTCTCTCCCTCTCTGCCTACGCCCTACACTGTCTGGAACAACAAACAAGACGAACACCAACAACACCAACAAAAATTCTAATTTCTCTCTCTCTCTCTCTATATATATATATATATATTCTAATTTCTGTATATATATTCTTTTTCATTCCTCAGTTCTCTTAATAACCCAACTCTGCTTTTATTCATTACCCCTTTGCACACCGACACGTCGTACTGCAACAAACGACTTGTCGTAATACTTTTAATCGTTAGGCTACTGCTTCACATCGTTTATAATTACAGAGCAGTGCCAGTCAGAAAGCAAAGGTCAAAATTGCAATTTTGGTAAATTAATGTTCCTTATTAAATAATAAGAATAAAGTAAATGCTGGCTCATTAATAGTAAGTAGTAGCCTTAGAGTAAGGAACAACAAACTAAAAGATAAAAACTCATACTCTAATCTAATGTATTTTATTATTATAAATAATGATAATAATAAAGTCACCCTTCAATTTTTGCCTTTGAGGTACTGATGGAGAGAGATCTAATAATGTTGCGACAATCGAGTCGAGAAACTGCTGGGACGAGATCCAGATTGAAATTGAGATTGAGAAAGAATAAACACAATCAAGGACTGACATTTCTTGACAAACTAATACCAACCATCTCATCTCATCTCATAAATTAATATAGTGGTGCTTCTTCTACACGGACCAAAAGTACCAAATTGGCTTACAAAAGCTTCAAAATCATTTTCTACACTAGAAATTTAAAACCTAAATCTCCTGAAAAGTGAATACTGCAACAAAATGAAGGGAAAACAAAATCCTGACTCCACCAAATTACCAACTTCACTACAACGGATAGATGCTCTCCTTTTCTCTGAACTAGCTTACAATTAATTTTACACTACCATCGAATACAATTTCCATATTATTTACCCCGTCCCCTGCCCCGTCGATTGTATCTACTCGGTTTCTTTCCCTGTTGCTCCTCTGCAGCACCAGTGGTCTTGTGGCGTTTTGTACTTGGTGTAATCAGGTCCTGTGACAGCCCTTCTTTCTGCATGCTGGAACTGTTTTGAGAGCACGTGGCAATGCTATCATTTTGATGCGTAACTGGTACATCAACTGAAGCTTCACTCAAATTTTCACCAACCTCCCCCGTAGGAGCACTTGGAGGAACTTTGTCATGGCCAGAAGCAACTGGATTATGATTCTCATTAGATGGCCTAGAGTCTTGTTCTCCATCCTGTCCTGGGGACAAGCTGAAGGAGAGCAAAAAAGTTTATTAAAATCCAATTTGCATAAATTGGAACCAAATGTCCAAAGTAGCAGGGTCAGCCACCATTTACCTAGATTCTGAAGTAGGGAAACCATTAACAGCAAATAAACCACTTTTCCCAGTCAGTTCCTTTGATGTCGGACACTTTTGTTTATTTAGTGAATCTGAATCTGGAGTTGCATTCAGTGCCAACACCACTTTTAAACCTTCAACAGTAGGGGAACACAGAGAAACTAGAGTAAAATCCACATCCCCAAAACTTCACCTTCATTTTTGTCTTAACCCTGACCCCGGCTTAAAACTACAATTATAAGCTTCAGTACATCCACATACAGGTTGGTCTAGAATTCTTACCTTCTGCAGTTCCTCCCACCAAAGTGCTAAATGGAAAAGTACTCCCATTAGTTTCATTAGGGCCATCAATGTTGGCAGCATCAGCATCACTGTAATAAGCAGAGATGCAAGACTTTATAAGTTGGATGAATATTTTTTATTTCAATCCTTCTTTTTCTTCTTCCCTTTTTGTGTAATGCATTTTTTTAATTTTTTTAATTATTATTTTTTATTGAACTCTAGACAATTAACCAGAGAAGTTCTTTTACCCATTACCAAAGTACTGGTCATTTTTGGCATATTGCAGGTAATTTTTTTCTCTTTTTTTGGTCACTATATTGCCAGGAATTAATACGAGAACACGTTATAGCAAAATAAGCAACCAATTTTGTTTAGGTACTGAGAAACCTTAAAAGTTGATGCAGCACAAACTTCAAGAAGGAAAAATTGAGATGATAATTATCCTAAATAAGGTGGTTATACTGGTGAATGGGAGAAAGAGACTCACCTTTGTGATGCTGTCTTGATGTCATCTAATGATTTAACTCTTTGTCCAGAGCATAGTCTCCCTTTGACGTCACCCCACAAGCCCAAATCGAGTACATTTTGGTAACGAAGGACAAAATTATTGGAAAGTAAGAATTGAACCCCAAAAAGAAAAGGGGAAAAAAAGAAGCTTCATGCACTAATGCAATATTCTAGGCTCTGCTCACATAATGAAATTTCTTTATGGATTATATCCAATAATACTTGTAATCCTTCCTAACATCGCAGATAACATATAATTATGTCTTCCATTTATGCTGATTTAATTTAAGTAGGGGACATTATAACTCCACAAACAGTGCACATAACATTTAGCTGCTGGAAACCACAACCACATGACAGGATAGAAGCACTAACAAGAAGCTCGAGAGCAATCTTAACAAAAAAAAACCACTGTAAACTAAAAAAATCTTTAAGAGCATCACAATAATTAAAATCTTTGACTCATAAAGCTTAACAAAAAAAGTTGACAAATAATGTAAAATAACAATTATTTCAGATGATTAGGTTCAACTTGTTATCGGATAGCTAACAGACTAAGTAAGTACCATGTAATTCCAGATGCTTTAACAAAAAAAAATCTTCCCCCCGGGTTTTAAACAAAAGAAATACTCAAATGCACGGAATCTAAGAATTATTTGGCTACAAAAATACAGACAAAGTGCTATGATGTTGCTTTTAGTAAAAAGGTTAAAAGTATTACCTGTTGTTCCCATCATGGACTGAATGCCTTCCAAGGCCTTCATGAAGAGCAATTTTTTTGCAATTGACGTCAGCAAGTTGTAACATTTGTGAAAAACAATACCAACAAATCAAATGCTTAAAACAGAGCATGCATTCGCATATATAGACAAGTAAAAAATTATGTGAAGGAACAAGAAATTCATATTCATTCAATCTACCGTACCTGATTTTGTTCAGAAGCAGCAGTAGCTGGATTTGGTGGCACAGCTCCTTTTAGTAACGTATCCTGCGCCACCTGTGGGACTGAAGGGACAAAAAATGAGGCTCAATGAATTAGGTTATCTATAATTCAATTTCTAGCATCCTAAAATATTAAACAAGATTAAGTGATCCGTCCTGTTATACATAACAGATATTACGAATAACCAACAGAGTTTCCCCTAAAACAGCAAAATAAACCACACCTGGAAAGCCATATGAAGTAGATAAGCCTGTGGCCATATTTACAGATGCAGCTACTGGTTTTGCAGAGCTGTGCACTTTGTCTCTCAAACTAGTTAATGCCTCATTAGCCACTAAAGAATTACTTATGCTCTTATTCTCTAGAGCAAATGAGGACCAATCAATTTTTGAGGAAGGTGGAGTCCTAAGCATTTCTTCTGTGGCTTTGGATCTCACTTTTCGTATTTCCTCCAAGATATTCCACGAACCAGAGGCAGGGGAATCCTTTTTCATCTGCCGGAGAGACAATAAAATAAAAAGAATCAGCATGCAGGATAGAAGAGACAGCCTTAGATCTTGCCTTTTTCCTTTTCCCTTCTTCGTTTTCTTAGTTTCCCAATCAAGAATATTGTGTTGCATAAAAAGTTCAACATTTTGAAGTGTATCAGAGAACTGTACTCAAAACACAGGACTTCCAGTTGAATATTTTGAAACATCCACCTCAAACATAATTCAGCATCTACCATGAATTTCAACAAATGGAACTGCGACACACCGCATCACAGTTCCCCCTGCCAAATTCATTTCAACAAATTCAAGAAACAGTCCAGTGCTTTGGTCTCATCATGGCCAGGTTTCCTCAAAGAGTATATTCTACCCTACCATCTGTCACTATATCAGATCTTAGGCGTCTTCCTGTCAATTTAACTTAACTTGCCACCAACCTGACCTTTGCTAATGAATTCCCAACTCTCAATTTTGCATTTCATAATTTTAGAATAATGCCAAATCATTCTCCCAAAAAACTCACTCACATACATCATTGACCATGAACAAGGACCAAGCAAAGTCAAACCAACGTCATTTTTTTCTTTTTGATTGGAAACTAAGAAAACTGCATTAAAATGAATGCGGAACTCGCAAAAGTGGACAAGAAATCTGCTAATATAAGATCAGCATGAGATGACAGAGACAAGAGACCTATAAACAGAAAGCTAAAAAGTTTCAATATAAGCTGTCATAGCAGCAATTCTCTAAAAAAGAGCTCAAAGATACAATTATTAACCCAATATCTCCTACTATCAGATGCAAAGAAAAAAGAAGAAGCAAATATCCTGAGTTTCTTTGGAAACTTGGAAACTGAAGCCCATACAGAAGCTACAAACCAAATTTTATCCTACGAGAAACTAATGCCTTCGTTGCCTTTAGCATCAGAGCTAATTTGTATTCATCGCAACAGAGAAATGGAACGAAACCACAAAATATATATTGAAAAAAAAGAAAAGAAAAGAAAAACCTTGGATGATGTGAAAGAAGTGTAACCAGTTGAATATGGCGTTTCTTCCTTAAAAAGCTGAATTCCTGTTGGTGATGGTGATCCGCATTCAATATGGTTTGCAGATGGAGATACCCATGGAGGCCGTGTTTGCATATACGATTTGGCCATATCTACTGGAGAACCTAATTCACCTTCGTTTACCTGCATTAGAAAAAATCAAACCTTAAATATAGAACTGGCATCACCTAGCATACATGCCTCAAATCATTTTAAATCTAAATTGGTATTAACCTTTTATTTTCCCACACTAAAAGAAGCTCCCAATGGTTGTCATACAAATGTATCACAAAGAAGTAATACATAAATAAAAATGAAATCTATTCCCCGCCCCCCCCCCCCCCCCCCCCCCCCCCCCCCCCCCAACAAAGAACCGCAAAATTAAATGTTATTCTGAAATGTCAATTTCAGAAAACAAATTTCTGGCATCTCTTACAGGTGAAAAAATACTCAAGATGTCTAGTAGCACCATTTAATGAAAAAATTACAACAAGAAATGGGAAATATAAAAGTTGATTAACAATCTTAACAGTGCAGCAAGATAAGAAAATAAGGTGTTTAGTAACGAGGGCCACACTAGAAGTGACTGAAAGCAACCATAAAGTTTGCTGCTGACACAATATACAAATCAATTACTAACATGTGGTGACATAGCAGAGTTCAAAGCGCAGGTTCCAAGTTCCAATTCTGAATTTGGACTCGATCCTGATTTCTTCTCCTCTAACCATCTTTTTGCCTCCATAACAGCTGTACGACAGTAATCAGGGATGTCAACATCTGAAATACAAATATAGCAGCAGTTATAATCCAAATTTAGCAGATCAATTTTCAAAACTTTTCCTCGTTTTTCGTAGAACTATTACAAAGCAATACCACTGCCAATTGTTCGGTTTTGTGGTTCACTTAATCTCCAATCCTCTGTGTCTCTAATGACAGGGCTATCAACAACCCTTGATTTGATAATACCTGTCAGCCTATTGCACTCTTCCCTGGTCCAATATAAACAGCCATTCAGATCATGGAGTGAAATCATTTTCAAAAGACACAAAAAGTGATTAAATAGTTGACAAAAAACTTGGAAGAGGAATCAACTCATATTTTCTCATAGAAATGTGGCAACAATTTAAAATAAAAGCAAATATCCAAAAGGGTCTTAAACTTGAACTCAGAATCGAAGCAAGTGAGCCAAAACTTGAAACTTTTCATATGATTGAAAACAAATAAAACTATGCTGATACAAAAATTCCAACATGAGCTAGTTGCACTATATCACAGAAATTTAAAAAGCCACTGACTATAACAGAAAAATACATAGAAACAAGTGGTGAAAAAAGAAAAGGATCCAATGAAAACAACAACCATGAAAAGTCCAAATTATGATACAAAGAAGCTATGGATTCACAATTACCTCGAGAAAGTCACCTGCACTAGAAGCTGTTCTATTAGACGCTTGGTTTCACTCTTCCCGACGGTGGGTTGATGTGCGCTCCTACCGTGCTCAATAATGTCTAATGTCCCCTTCTAACACAACCACAAATAAAAAATTATATATCTACATGTCAAATTAGAAAAAGCTAACCTCAATGAAAATCATTGGACAGTGATTTCAAAGAGAACAAAGAGTCGGAACAGAGTTATAAGAGAAGAACTAAAGGATGACAATTTACCTTTTCCATTGTATCAGTAGCATCATTTTCATTTTCATCATCAATATCCTCTTCTGAAAAATAGAAGTGATTTATATTATTTGAAGAATTGAGAAGCATGCGAGAAACGCTGAAGAAACATTGCTATAAATTTGAAATAGGGCAATAATTTTTTAATATTGGTTTCAATATTCACAGGAAAAAAAAAGAAAAAAGAAAAAAGAAAAGTACTGCATAGAGCAGCGTTAAAATTTTAAAACAATAGGAGTAAAACTGCACACAAAAAGATAAAAATGAGGCTGACTCGGAAAAATTAAACATAAGCAACAGAGGAAACAGAACCTGAATCAGAATCTGACGAGGAAGAAGAAGAGGAGTCGTCATTAGTGAAGACGGAAGAGAGGAGTTTGCCGGCGCCGGTAGCAAGCATGCGAGTGGGCGAGTAAATAAGTCTGGAGAGCCAATTAGGGTTTTGAGGGTTGGGGGTGGAATTGGGAGGAGACTGGGGCCTGTCGTAGGGAGTTTTAGGACCCCCGGTTCGCCTGGCTCGAACCATTTTGCCTCCGGATCGGGGCTCGGGACCTCGCAACGTTCTCGAAATGCTGCTTGCCATCGTGGCAGTGGCTGGCGGTGCGAGAAACGAAAATATGAAAATGAAGTTCGTTGGTGGAACCTGAAGAGGCTAAAGATACATGAGTCTATTGATCTGTTTGTGCCGTTAGTAGCCGTTGTTAACGGTGGTTATCAGGGAATTTGACGTGGCACGATTTGATTCGTCCTAGAACTCTGAAGATCGAATTTTTGTCTTTCTTTTTCTTTTCTCCCCCAATGCTTATATTGTTACAACTTTTTTAAAAGGGCAGGCGTGCGTGATTTTGAAATAGAAGTTGACGTGATTACAGTCCTATGGTTGGCTGGAAAGGTTTTTTTTTTTTTTTGTTAGTTCAATTTCACATTTATAAATACACTAAAATTGCGAATTAATTTGTTTGACATCAGTTTTAGTGTGGTGCGACTTAGATTAGATACAGTAATGAAGTTCATTTCTGTTGTAGCACATCATATATCGTCAGTAGGCACCGCAATCACGAAGCTTGGAGGTGGCCAACTAAGACCATCGGACTCATACAAGCATCTGTATTTTTCCGAATATCAAATATAGCATCTTGCACGGATTCATTTATTGCAATTCTTGTTCCATTTAATTTGATGAAACGGCAAATCCGGAGGTTCCATACTTGGCTATAATGGGACTGGACTCTTGGTACCAAAAAGATTCACCGCCTTGTCCGTGAGTTCCTTCGCTTGCTAGATGGCTTGACCCATTGAGGATTCTACATGGTGATTTGAGTGCATCCATTCCAATTGAATACAAATACCGAAATGGTTTTGGTGGTGCCACAATCTCAACTCCCCCTTCTAGCATTTTCACCACAGCACTCATTGGAGGCCTTGCCTCTGGACAATCTTGTACACACCACAACGCCACCATTGACATTCTTTCAGCTTCCTCTCTGTCATTTTCTTCTATCCCACAGCCTGATACCTTTGCTGCTAACTCACCTTTCTCATACTCATCCCACACTTGTTTTGGAAACCAATCAAGGGTATCCGAAGAACAATCCCGAGCATTCGTTCTCCTTCCTATTATCTCAAATAACAACATTCCAAAGCTGTAAACGTCACATTTATGCGTAATAGGATAGTTTCTCAAGAAAAATTCGGGTGCCCAATAACCTGGAGTCCCCCTGTATCCTGACGTAGAGTCATGGGTGTTTTCAGGATTACACAGCTTCGCAAGCCCAAAATCAGCAACCTTAGCCGAGAATTTCGCATCTAGAAGGATGTTAGCTTATGTCGTAGTGAATGATTCTTTGGTTGCATTCTTCGTGTAAATACGCAATACCTTTGGCCGTCCCAATAGCAATATCATGCAGCTTTTCCCATTTAAGCACTTCTGTATTGGCGAATAAGTAGTTAGCCAGTGAGCCATTTTCCATGTACTCGTATACTAGTGCTGCCTTTGTTTGATCATAACAGAAACCATATAATCTGACCAGATTTATGTGGTATGTTCTGCCAATGGTGCCTATTTCAGCCATAAACTGTGCTTCAACTCTTTTGTTTAAACACGTTTTCAGGATTTTCGCAGCAATTTTCACCCCATTCGGAAACTGTCCTTTGTAAACTACACCAAAACCTCCAGCACCCAACTTTGTTGAATAATTATTTGTGAAACTACACAGTTGCTCAATTGTGAACCTAACCGGCTTCTCCCTTGCAATATCTCGCAGGAATTTTTCCATTGTCTGTTCACCATCCTTCAAATCTTGGACAGTTTTCAAGGATGCTTCGGGAACTGTAGGTTCTAATCCTTTGACATCTTTTGAACTTATTAATTTTGCCAAACAGTAAGCTACAGCGCCTATTATTGCTAAGATGACCAGTACCAGAATTATAACTGCAAATTATGTAAAATTAAATCAGCTGCGAAATTAGGCTCTCTTTTTCTCTAACAAGTGTAAGAGCTTACCACGAGCGCCCGCCAGTTTGTGATGGTGACCCGTGTTCCAAGTTTGAGAAAAGATTGTTGGCAGTCTGAGGACAAGAATATTGGAGAAATCGGGAAATTAACATTAGAATCAAAATAAGTTTGAAGTTGAACAGCAATTAAACTTTGGGAGATCAGTTGAGCAGAAAAAAATCGTAGTTCGTACAATTTACTAATCATGTGAGGCACTTTTTTATTTGAGAGAGTATTTCCCCTGGATCCTGGCTTTTGAGAGCTTAGATGCTGCAGCAGCAAAAGTTGTCTTGTTAATGCTTTTCCCATTTTCAGAGACATTGCTAATTATGGTTCTGATACTGCTTAGTTACAACTTACAATGACAGACAAAACTAAGGATACAAGAAGAACACAAGGCACTAGCTTACAAACTGAATTAAAAAAAAAAATACAAGTATTGGAAAATTCAAGGAATGGTGAGCACAAGGCACAAGCTTAGTTATTATCAGCAAGTAGCTATTTGTATTTCATGCTTGGCCATTATTGGAGTGGTCTCCTTGTACCAGCGAGACGGATTAGAGGAATCTGAACCATCACTAGATTCACGTGACTTCAACCCCGTCATCTTATTCAAGTCCAAGTAGCAAAATGGTTTTGCTGGTGGTAAAACTTCCACCACTCCCTCCAGCATCTTGACCACGGCACTCATTGGAGGCCTATCTGCAGGAGAGTCTTGCACACACCACAAAGCCACCATGGGCAATTTTTTTTCTTTCTCTTTGTCTTTCTCTTCAATCCCACACGCCACTATCATTGCACCCAATTCACTTTTCTCATATTCTTCCCACACATGTTTTGGAAACCAATCAAGGCTCTCGGAGGCTCCAACAATCTCAAATAACACCATTCCAAAGCTATAAACATCACATTTATGTGTAATTGGGTAATTCCATGATAAAAATTCTGGTGCAGAGTAGCCAGGAGTGCCCTTATATCCACTAATTGTAGCATGAGTCCTGTTCCTATCACAAAGCTTTGCAAGCCCGAAATCTGCTACCTTAGGAGAGAAGTTTGCATCTAAGAGAACATTTTCGGGCTTTATGTCGTAATGAATGATTCTCTGTTGGCATTCTTCGTGCAAGTAAACTAAACCCTTCGCTGTCCCTATAGCGATTTCGTGCAACTTCTCCCATTCTATTGCTTGTTTCTTGCCAAACAGACACCCATCAAGTGAACCATTTTCCATGAACTCATAAACAAGTGCAGTCATGAGTTGGTCGTGGCAAAAACCATGAAGCCTAACCAAATTTATATGATAAGTTCTTCCAATAGTTCCCACTTCAGCCATGAATTGCTTGCCTAGGTTCCTATTAAGAACCTTCACTGCAATTTTCACACCATTAGGAAATTGTCCTTTATAGACTTCACCGAAACCTCCAAATCCTAACCGAGTTGAATAATTGCTTGTAAAATTATTTAGCTGGAGAGAAGTAAACCTGACCGGCTTCTCCCTTCCGATTTCTTGAAGGAATCTCTCCATAGTTTGACCAGCTTCCCATATTACTTCAACTACGTCCTCTTCAGGCTTAGCAGCAGATGCAGCATTTCGGGTTTCTGTTTCCGCAGGATTTTGCTTTGCCCAAAAATATCGGATGATATGAAATACTACCATAATTACTATAGGTCCACATATTAACGACGTGAATGCTATAACTGCATGTTCATAAAAACGTTTCAGACTAGTGAAATAATAAATTTAATTGCTTAGCACAGCATTTAATGTTAAGCTTAGCATATTTCCGTACACACGGTGTAATAACTTTAAATGCTTAGCACAACTTAGATCAGTACAACATCAAAATTCGATTATTACACCATTCAACAATATATTGTTCGTTGAATTGTCGATCCTGTGTTCATAAATATGTGCTTTTGCTATCATGTGTGATTAAATACCACTAATCACAGCCCTGTGCCTGCGGGTCTTTTTTTTTTTTTGGGGGGGGGGGGGGGGGGGGGGGTGGGGGGCGCATCTTTAATGACTTACTGATTGGTTGCCCGCCTGATGACATTCTGTAAGATACAAGAACATTCAAAAACAAAGATTAGTGACAGCTGAGGTCAGGTCTAGCAGCTTTATGAAAGCTAAAAAAGAAGTTAAGGAAAAAAAAATGAAAAAGAAAACTGTATTTGAAATAATACCAACTTTGATTGCCTTTTTACTTCCGCGTCTATCCAAAAACTTGTAGCTAGAAGTTGCATGAAATACTGTACAGATAGTTTGTTAATTAGTGGAGGGAAGTTGGGCATGTTGAAAAGTCAAATGTGGTATTTGTTTTTAGAAAGCAAGGCATGGAAAATGTGGTATTTATTTCTAGAAGCCAATTGTTTTTCCAAGTTTGGTGAGCCGAAAATGAAGAATGAAGAATAAGTGATGGCTTTGAAAATAATAATAATTAAAAATTACATTTTTAATTATTTTATTCTTAGCATAGTAATTCACTTCTCCTATAAATAGCTAAGGATTTCATTCATTTGAAATCATCCCAAGTTTGTGAAGCTTATGAGTTTCTAAGCTTTTGAGAGTGAGCAATTGGAGAGTGTGTGTGAGAGTACTGGGTGTATTTGGGTTCTGGGAAAGTGAGATTCTTTACTCAAATTTGTACTCAAATAATTGTTATTAATACAATTATTTTTTCTCTTGCTCCCGTGGACGTAGGCATACCGCCGAACCACGTAACATTTGTGTCCTTTATTTTTCTGTGATTATTTGGTGCGCTTGATTCCGCATTCCGCGCACAACAAGTGGTATCAGAGCTGACGGTTCGTACTTGGGGGATAAGGTACTGTTCACGTATACTGTACTATTCACATATACGGTACTGTTCACGTATACGGTACTGTTCATATACGGTACTATTCACGTATGCGGTGGAGACGGCCATTTGTACTTGGGAGACAGTCTATTGTAAGTAGTGTGTATTTTTGCATGTCTAGGAAAGTTCTGTCAACAAGGCGATAAGAGTCTAAGGATTCTGGTTTTTAATTGGGACCGAGTTCCCGTCCAGTTTCCTGGGAACTTTCCTGGTGCATTTATTCACGCGAAATTAACATCATAGAGATTGTTTTTCAAGTAGAAATAGTTCGTTGAGAAAATGGTAGAAGGTGAAACTTCCAGAATTGGGGAGAGATCTACCGAGACTATTTCTGGAGATACTTCAGGTGGGAGGCGAGATTTGTTAAATCGCTATTCAGCACCTGTTATAGGAGGCCAGAAGATCGATGTTGAAAAGTTTGATGGGAAAATCAACTTCGGCATGTGGAGGCGCGAAGTTATGGATGCCCTTATTCAAATCGATCTAGATGTTGTTTTGAAAAATAAAAGACACTTGTATGATGAAGAAATTTGGGATCGTATGAACGAGAAAGCTTGTGGTCAGATCAGATCTTGTTTGACCAAGGAAGTGAAATACTTGGTGAAAGATGAGGAGTGTGCGGTGGCTTTGTGGCGTACATTGGAGGAGAAGTACCTGGTGAAAAGTCCTGAAAATCGCCTTCATGCAATGAGCCAAGTATATGGTTTTCGAATGAAGCATGGGGTGTCAATGCACGATCATGTCTCAAGATTTGAAAAGTTACTTGCTGATTTGAAGAATCTTGATGAAGATATTAAGGATGAAGTCAAGGCTATGATTCTGTTACACTCACTGCCAGAGGAATATAGCCATTTTGTGACTACTTTAATATATGGGAAGAGTGTGATCGTCTTCAAAGATGTTTGCACAGCATTGACAAGCTTGGAGATTCGGAATAATGATAAAAATTCTGAACGAGCATCGTCTGAAGCTTTGGTGAGTAAAGATTGGGCGATGGAGAAACAAAAGAAGCGTGGTGGAAAGAATTCTCGATCCAAATCGAGAAGCAGAAAAATAGCTCGAGATGAGTGTGCCTTTTGTCATGAAAAGAGCCATTGGAGGAAAGATTGTCCAAAGGCTCAAAAGAGAGAAGGGAAGAAACCAGCAGCAGCAAACATGGCACAGAAAAATGAAGACTCTGATTATTCATTAAGTATTACTCCTGCAGCATACGTGACTAGTTCGAGTGAGTGGATACTTGATACTGGAGCAACCTATCATTTGTGTCCTATTAAGGAATGGTTTACAGATTTTCGTAATCTGGAATCCGGTGCAGTTGTGATGGGGAATGATCAACCTTGTCGCACAATGGGGATAGGAACAATTCGGCTCAGAATGTTTGATGGAATGGTCAGAGAACTCAAAGAGGTTAGATTTGTTCCAACTTTAAAGAAAAATCTAATTTCTGTGGGTGCTTTGGAAGCTAAAGGGTACAAGATTACCATTAAAGATGGTATAATGAAGTTTACACATGGAGCTATGGTGATTCTGCAAGGGGTCCGGCGTCACAATTTGTACTATTTGAAGGGAGGTACAACTGATGAAGCAAATGTTGTTGAGGCGCACAGTGACACCACCAAGCTATGGCATGTACGACTGGGACATGCTGGAGAGAAGTCTTTGCAAACTCTGATGAGGCATGGACTCTTAAAAGGTACCAAAACCTGTAAATTAAATTTCTGTGAGCATTGTGTAGTAGGCAAGAAAACAAGGGTCAAGTTTGGTACAGCTAATCACGATACTCGTGAGATCCTTGAATATGTTCATAGTGATGTATGGGGACCAACCAAGACTGCATCAATTGGTGGAAGCCATTATTTTGTTACATTTGTTGATGATTTCTCTAGACGTGTGTGGGTGTACACCATGCGAGCAAAGGATGAGGTTCTAGAGATTTTTGTGAAATGGAAGAAATTGGTGGAGACTCAAACTGGCAGAAAGATCAAAGTATTACGATCTGATAATGGGGGTGAATATACTTCTGATCCATTCTTGCAAGTATGCCAGAACGAGGGTATTAAAAGACATTTCACGGTGAGACATACTCCGCAACAGAACGGTGTGGCTGAGCGTATGAATCGTACTTTACTGGAGAAGGTACGGTGTATGTTATCTAATGCTGGTTTAGATAAAAAGTTTTGGGCTGAATCTGTGAGCTACGCAAGTCACTTGGTAAACCGGTTGCCTTCTGCTGCAATTGAAGGTAAAACTCCTATGGAAATGTGGTCTGGAAAGTATGCACAAGACTATGATTCCCTTCGTGTATTCGGGTGTCCAGCTTATTATCATGTCAAAGATGGTAAACTGGATCCTCGTGCTAGAAAGGCTATCTTTGTGGGATTCAAAGGTGGAGTAAAGGGCTTCAAGCTTTGGGATCTCGAAGATAAAAAGTTTGTGTGTAGTAGAGATGTCACATTTGATGAAGCTTCAATGATGAAAACTTCAAGTTCTCAACAGGTGGAGAACAAGACCAGAGAGGCATTGCAGCGGGTGGAGTTTGATGCAACTCCATATGTACCAGTTAGTTCTACATCGAAGAAGGGTTCAACTATGGAGGTGACACCTAGAGTTGAAGAAGAGATTGTTTCTTCTGATGTCCCACAAAATGAAGAAACAATCGATGATGTAGATAATGATGATTTTATAGCAACAAGGAGGCCAAGAAGAGAAATAAAGAAACCCGGATGGCTTACTAAAGATATGGTGGTAGCTTATGCACTTCCAGTTATTGATGATGACATCCCCAACACTTTCAGTGAAGCATTACGCAGCAGTGAAAGTAATCAGTGGAAGTTAGCTATGGAGGAAGAAATGAAGTTTCTCCATCAAAACCAGACTTGGGAACTTGTAAAGTTACCAAAGGGGAAAAGGGCTATTGGCAATAAATGGGTCTACACCAAAAAGCAAGGATCTCCAAATCAAACAACTCCTCGATACAAGGCAAGGCTCGTGGCAAAAGGTTTTGCTCAAAAGGAAGGTATTGACTATAATGAAGTTTTCTCTCCAGTTGTAAAACATACTTCCATTCGTATCCTACTTGCCTTAGTTGCAGAATATGAGTTAGAGTTGGCTCAATTGGATGTTAAGACGGCGTTCTTACATGGAGATTTGGAGGAGGAAATCTATATGATTCAGCCTTGTGGTTTCAGAGTTGTTGGAAAGGAGAATCATGTGTGTAGGTTGATTAAATCTTTGTACGGACTGAAGCAGTCGCCAAGGCAGTGGTACAAAAGATTTGATCAATTTATACAAGGGCAGAAATTCACTAGAAGTGAACATGATCATTGTGTTTACTTTAGAAAACTACCAGATGGAGCTTTCATTTATTTGTTACTCTATGTCGATGATATGCTTATAGCTTCAAAGAATAGAGATGAGATCGAAAGATTAAAGAAGCAGCTGGCTTCTGAGTTCGAGATGAAAGACTTGGGTGATGCACAGAGAATACTTGGGATGGAGATTCGTAGAGACAAGAAGAATGGGAGCGTATGGTTGACTCAAAAGTCTTATTTGAAGAAAGTGCTAGAAAGATTCGGTATGGATGACAAAACTAAACCGGTATGTACACCTCTAGCTCCTCATTTCAAATTAAGCTCTTCTTCATGTCCTAAATCTCAAGAGGAGCACGATTACATGGTTCGTGTTCCATATGCTAGTGCTGTGGGTAGTCTTATGTATGCTATGGTATGCACAAGGCCCGATATATCTCAAGCAGTGAGCATGGTTAGTAGATACATGCACAATCCGGGTAAAACTCAATGGCTTGCGGTAAAGTGGATTCTCCGATATTTGTATGGGACAGTTGATGTTGGATTATTATTCAAGAAGGATTGTGGTCAACAATGTGTTGGGTATTGTGATTCTGATTTCGCTGGAGACCTTGACAAGCGAAGATCAACAACGGGCTACGTATTCACATTGGGTGGAGGTCCGGTTAGCTGGAGGTCGATTCTACAATCGACAATTGCTCTGTCCACTACGGAAGCAGAGTATATGGCAGCAACTGAAGCTGTAAAGGAAGCTATCTGGTTGAAAGGCTTGTTAGGTGACTTGGGAGTAATCCAGGAGAACATTGCGGTCTTTTGTGATAACCAAAGTGCAATATTCCTTGCGAAGAATCAAACATATCACGCTCGGACGAAGCACATAGATGTGAAATATCATTATGTGAGGGAGATTATCGAGAGCGGTGTTGTGTTGCTGAGAAAGATCGATACCAAAGATAATCCATCAGATATGTTGACGAAGATAGTTTCTGGAGTTAAGTTTCAACATTGCTTGAAACTAGTTCAAATCCTTCGTTTGTGTTAAGTTATGTCCTTCGGGAATTTTGAACTACGGTTGGCTTGATCCCAAATTTTGGGTACGTAGGCAGTCATAACGATGCAGCCGCCTTGGATCCTTTCGAGGATCAATTGGGGGATGATGATCAGTTAGTAGTCGGCTCAGATTTGGCTAAATTTTCGCCGAGGTGGAGAATTGTTGAAAAGTCAAATGTGGTATTTGTTTCTAGAAAGCAAGGCATGGAAAATGTGGTATTTATTTCTAGAAGCCAATTGTTTTTCCAAGTTTGGTGAGCCGAAAATGAAGAATGAAGAATAAGTGATGGCTTTGAAAATAATAATAATTAAAAATTACATTTTTAATTATTTTATTCTTAGCATAGTAATTCACTTCTCCTATAAATAGCTAAGGATTTCATTCATTTGAAATCATCCCAAGTTTGTGAAGCTTATGAGTTTCTAAGCTTTTGAGAGTGAGCAATTGGAGAGTGTGTGTGAGAGTACTGGGTGTATTTGGGTTCTGGGAAAGTGAGATTCTTTACTCAAATTTGTACTCAAATAATTGTTATTAATACAATTATTTTTTCTCTTGCTCCCGTGGACGTAGGCATACCGCAGAACCACGTAACATTTGTGTCCTTTATTTTTCTGTGATTATTTGGTGCGCTTGATTCCGCATTCCGCGCACAACAGGGCAGAGATGAGAATAAGCGAGATAAATATGATGGTTCAACGGAGGATAAAAGGACATTTAAAATAACCATTTAGGAAACTTCTTTGAGAGTTACATACTGTGGAAACTAGAGAAAATGCATATGAAGTTTCAGTGAAGGGCAGGGAGGAATTGAATAACAAAGAAGCTTCTTTGAGAATGACATATGGTGGAAAATTGATGTCATTCGAGAAATTATTGAGTCATTAATAGACCTCTTGGGGATCTTTTGTTATGGATCATTCGAAGTCAACACGCAGAAGATGTACGCGTCCAATTTATTTCGCCTTTTTGGTTGAAAACAAATTAGGAACATTGAGTTTCAAAGGAGGGGAAATAAGCAACTAATTAAGCAATTCAGACAATAGAGGGGTCTGCGAAAGTCTTGATCGTAATGAATCATTGTAACAAGTGAAGAGAAAGGACCAGTGGAGGATGACCAAAACAAACAAACTGAAAATTCTTTCATGAAACAACTGGAGCATGTCAATGTTTTACACTTTTACTAGCAAATCTGTAGACCAGACAGTCATAATAAAAGGGTACAGCTACTATGCTCATGGGGTTTGATATCCCATTCTTTTGTCTTTTTCAAATCCACCTTTAGATTTAATGTGAGAGTTTTATAATGGTTAGATGTGATTATTGAGTCATTAACATTAAAAGCCCTTGTTGTTCATACAAAATAAGAAAATCAAAAGTTTTATAATTATAACATATAAGTCTACAATATTTTGATTTTTTTTTACTCTATTGAACTATGTTTTCAATTAAATGACTTATTATTAAATTTATTAATATCTATTTAAATTAATAAATTTACTTATTAATTAGTATATTAACTAATTTATTACATAGTTAAACTATGTAAATAATTTACTAACCATAATTGATGATAAATATAAATATGATTTTTTTAATTTAACACGGCAACCAATTTCCTTTCATCTTTATGAGCAATTCAAACCTCATATCTTTTTTGTTTTTTTTCAAACAAGAGATTTTATATGTCAAGTAGATGAAATACACAAACTATGAAAATAAATTTAATTTGATATTCTATGTAGGTAATGTTTTATTATTATTTTTCTAACATAATTTTTAATTAACATACTAAATTATTTAATTATGTAGTAAAAATATTTTAATTTACTAATAATAATAAAGTGTTAGTTTATGAAAATAAAAAGAGTAAATTTAATATTTTTAGTTGAGTTTGTCCTAAAATAAAAGGAGTAAATTAAATTTAACACTTAAATAAATTTAATTGAGTTTTTTTTTCCTGAAAATCGTGGCTTCCAAAAGCATTAATGCAACTGAAAATTTGTGGGTATGGGACTAATATGTGAAAATTTAAAAGTTTTTAATTTTTTTGTTTTTATAACAAATTATAGGACTCTATTATAGTTGACCTTAAAAAAGATAAAAAAATAAAATACGTTGCAACGTAATTTTGCCCATAATAAAAATAATAATAAGAGCTTACACCGAAAACCATACCATATCTGAGATTTTTTTTTTTAAATTTAAAGGTTTACTTAAACTACTGATTCAACAAGAAATCAAAGTCTAGGACTAATATGGGACATTCATGGGGAGGTTTCGGATGATATTATTCTTCATGCCGACCCTTGTGCGCATTGCCTCCACTCCCGTTCTATTCATCTCCTTGGTTATCTTCATCCTCACCGTGTGCTCTCTTGTTTGCACGGTTGCTAATCGTCGAATCCCATGCTCTTGTACTTGAAAATACAGGATGCCATGTTCAGAGGAGGGGATTCCCAAGTTGCCTTTCTTAATAGAAGGGCAAGTTGAGAAAGATTAAAAACACAACTTGAGGCCAACGTAGCTGCAATGGCCATATTATTTGTTGGTGACGGGTGGGTTTTCTGGCGATAATACAACTGATATTCACGGGAGCCGAAGAATTTAGTCGATGTTCCTTTATCTGTTCTCCTAGTTATGATAAGCTCAGACCCACCACCAAGTTCTACATTGTTGGCCATGTCACTGGATGAGATCAATTGTTTCCCATCCTCATCCATGTAACTGTTAGAACAAAGAATTTTATTATTTTGTTGAAAAGTAATAAATCAAATTAGGAAATAAGAAACAAAAAAAAGATGAACTTTGCTGCTGTAGTCATAGAACTCTTCTAACTCGGCCTCCTCCTCCTCGTCATCATCGCCGAAATGTATTTTTCAATGATGTTTTGCTTCCATATGCTTCCTAACTAATTCCAGGCTGTTAATTGAAAGAATTTAAAGATCACATGGAGAGAGAGAGTAGAGAGAAGCTTTGTAATTGTTTTATTCAATAAGATTTGTGATACATCCAGCTGGTATTTATAGCTGTTTAGCTCAGCATCTTGCAGCTCATTCATTTCATTTTACAAACTCAAAGAATGTATTGTTATAGACTTTTGATTACAGCCCTTCATTAATGACTAACTCATTACATCATACAATAATTGAGGAATCTCTGTAAAACTGTTTTCCCATCTGGAATCTTTTGGCTTTGTACGTGTGGTCTTTATCTCACCACTCGTGTAAGCAGCTTCCTTGGCAGCAAGTATGTTCCCGCTGGTACTCCCACATGACTTGATCCAAAGTCAGCTTTATTTATTATTTCAGCATCTTTTCGCAAACTTAAGTCTCTGGAAGAGACTTTAAGTTTATTTCTGAAGAAGCTAAACTTATGATAAGTAAGTGGTTTGGTTAATACATCAGCAATTTGATCATTGCTTGAAACAAAGGCAATTTCTACTTCTTTCTTTTCGACTTTGTCTCTGACAAAATAAATGTCGATTTCTATGTGTTTTGTTTTGGAGTGAAGAACTAGATTTGTGGCAATTGCAGCTGCACTGATATTGTCACTTAATAGTAATGGAGTGCAATTGAGTTTTACATTTATTTCTTTGAGGATTGGTCAAATCCATGTTATTTCTACACAAGCCAATGCCATAGCTCTATATTCAGACTCTGTTTTTTTTTTTTTTAACTCTAGCTTACCAAATTATCACCTAAGTATACATAGTAACCACTGGTAGATCTTCTGTCATCAGGATCACTTCCTTAATCAGCATCTAAATAAACTACCAAGTCAAGAGAATCTAACTTCTTGAAACTTAAACCATAGTCAATTGTTTCTTTCAGATACCTTAGTACTCGTTTGCAAGCTATCCAATGTGGCTGCAGAGGATTTGCCATAAACTGGCTCAATTTATTTACTGCATATGCAATCTCTGGTCTAGTAAACACAATTTACTGAAGTCCTCCAATAGCTCTCCTATATTGAGTTAGATTAGAGCATTTGACCCTCATATATTTACTCAACTTCTCAGTTGTTGCAAGTGAAGTATCTGCTTCATTGCAGTTCTTTAAATCAAATTTGGCAAGTAATTCCTTTAGATATTTGGTCTGAGACAATACTAGAGTGTTTTCATTTCTTTTAACTTCAATACCAAGAAAGAAATTTAGTTGTACCAAATCCTTAAGAGCAAAGGTATTACCTAAGCCTTGAATGATTTGTTCAATCTCAACATTATTACTCCCAGTGACTATGATATCATCGACATAGATAAGCAGAATAACCATATCATTTCCATTCTGTTTGAAAAATAATGATGTGTTTGATTTTTCTCGACAGAAGTTCCATGATTTTGGAACTGATTTAAGTTTGTCAAGCCAAGCTTTAGGTGTTTGTTTTAAGCTATAAAGAGTTTTCTTCAATTTACAAATGTGCTTTGGGTAATCTGGATTCACAAACTCTTCTGGTTGAGGCATATATATTATTTCAGTCAGCTCTCTATTAAGAAAAGCATTATTGATGTTAACTTGTCTTAGCTTCCAGTTATTTACAACAACAAGACTCAAAATAATCCTTATGGTTACAGTCTTAATTACATGACTGAATGTTTCCTAATAATCTACCCCTTCTGTTTACAATAAGCCATTTGCTACCAATCTGGCTTTATATCTGCTTATTGATCCATCAGAGTTTTGCATAACTCTAAAAATTCACTTGTTTCCCACAAGCTTCATATTTTGTTCTGGGGGAACTCAACACCAAGTTTGATTTTTCATTAAAGCATTAAATTCATCTCGCATGACTAGTTTCCAGTTTTGATCATTTAAAGCTTCAGTAACACTTAGGGTATGTCTAAAAATAGGGTTTTTTTTTTTGTATTGTAGGCTTTAGGTTTAAAGATTCCAGCTTTAGCTCTGGTTATCATAGGATGTGAGGGTTTAAGTTGAGGAGTGGATTAATATATCTCTGGATTTTGAGTTTGAAGGTTATTCTTTCTAGGTGAGATAGAACAGTTTGAAGGGTTTTGAGTTTCAGATTGTGCATTTGAAGCATTTTTGAGCACTGGACAAGTAAAGTCATTATTGTTATCAGAACTATGATCATTAGAATGAGTAATTTCTAGGATTGGATTATCAGATAAATTTGCACTAGCTGTTATTGCCTCTGACTCTCAGAAGGAAAAGACACTGTTATGAATTTACTGAAAGTGTTTGTAGATTTAGTTGACTGTTTCTGTTTGGAGTTTATGAATTCTGAATCTGTTTGGAAACGAAACAAGCTTTCATTGAAATTTACATGTGTTGCAATATATATTCTTCCATTTGAGTTTAGGCACATGTAACCTTTATATGTATGACTGAAACCCAAGTTTACACATTTGGAAGTATGGGAACTAAACTTATGATTGTTGTAAGGTCTTAAGAAATGATAACACTCACAGCTAAAGATTTTTATAATGGAGTAATTTGGTTTCTTTGGGTAAAGAGCTTCAAATGGTGTCTTGTCATTTAGAATATGAGTATTGGTTCTGATTATGAGGTAGGTGGCATTTGAGAAGGCTTCCCACTGGAATTTTAGAGGTAAGTTTGCTTGAGAAATTCTATAAGGTGTCTATGCTTTCTTTCAGGCTTTCTATTTTGGTGGTGAGTGTATGGACAAGAATATCTTAAAGATATCCCTTCATGTTTGAGATAAGTTTCAAATGCTTTATATTCACCTCCCATGTCATGCTGTAAGGCTTTAATCTTCAGCTCTAGACTTTTCTCAATCTGGTTCTTAAAAGTAATGAATGTCGTGAGTGCTTGAGATTTGTGTGTTAATCCATAAATCCAAGTGTAACTTATTTTATCATCAATGAAAGCTATGTAATATCTAAACCCTTGATTTGAAATTGTGGGAGCAGCACTCCAAAGGTCACTATGTATGATTTCTAGAGCACTTGTCTTTATTTCACTGCTTTTAAATGATAATATATGTTATTTCCCATACTGACATGCTTTGCAGAAAGACAAATCAGACATTTTATTTTTAAGAGAAATGTTACAAGCTGACAAATTTTTTTCTAAGAGCAATGACATTAAGATGACCTAACCTCAAGTGCCACAGATCAAGCACTTTGCTACTTGTATATTTTTCACTACAATTTACTGATAGCACATACTCTGGTTTGTGAGCTTTATTTACTAAGAAGAGACTGGGATTGGTAGTAGATAGTGATATAATAGACTTGACTTGACTGGATTTAAAAGGCAAACTCAGCCGTTTGTACAATCCATCTTTAGCCATTCCTCTCATAAGAACACTCCCCCTTCTCTTGTCCTTAACAACACAAAATAATTCATTGAATTCAATATAGATATCATTATCATGTAAAAGCTATGAGACATAATCACATTCTTGGTTATTTCTAGAACATAAAGTATGTGATTGAGTTTAATATGAGATAAGATGGTGGTTCAAGTGTACTGAGCAATGAATGACCAATAGAAACTATTTTGAGTTTAGCTCTGTTACCTACAGCAAGTTGATCATTTCCTTTGTATTCTGAGCTGATGTTGAGATTGTTGAAGTCATTAGAAATGTGGTTTGTTACTCCACCATCAAGATACCAGACACCATCTGTGTTCCCTACATTTTCAACTATATAAGCACTTCTCCGATTTGGCATTTGATTAAGTATACAACTCTTTTTGAACTTGTATCAGCAGTGAGCAGCAGTGTGATTCTTCCTGTAGCAGATCTGGCAAGGTCCTTTAGGTTCCTCTTCATCAATTTGACTTTTGCCTTTGATCTTATCAGATGCATTCGAGCTTTGATCCTCCACCAAACTGTTTTCCATTTAAGTTTCCAAGCTGTCTTCCACCATAATTGTTGTTATTTTTATTGAAGTTGAAATTTGCTTGCCAGTTCCTTCTTTGATTTCCTCTATGACAAGCTAGATTAGCTTAATAATCCATGTGACTAACAGAGTGTTGATACTCAATTTTTCATGACTCAATAACATTCCATACACATAAAAAAGCATTGTGCTTTCAGGTCGAGCATTGATTGTAGTGACAATCGAATCATACTCAAATCCTAGGCCAGCAAGCAAGCAAAGTATAAAATCTTCATCGCTCATGTTGTTACAAGCTGCTCTTAATGCATCTAGAGTGGTTTTCATCTTTGTATAGTATTCATAAACTGTCATTGATCTCTTTCTTGTGGTTTGAATCTGAGTTCTCAAGTGCAGAACTCTGGATCTAGATCTTGCTCTAAATTGAGCAGTAAGGATCTGCCATACGTCTAGAGAAGATCTTCCTCCAACAACAGCAAGATTATTTGCATCACGAAGCGGAATTGGCTTAATTATTACCTTCTCCTTCTCTTCATTACTCGTTCCTTGAGCAGCCCGCATAATGTGGCTTCGTGAGTTGAGATGCTGAGCAAGAGCCTTAGAGCTTCTGTACCCTTTTCCATAAAGACGACAATTGTACGTCATTGGGGCTTCTTATTTTTCTCTTGAGCAAGTGCCGCTTGTCGAGCCAGAGATAGAGCTTTTGTCACTCCAGGAACCCCAACCACCTGTTTTATAGGGAGGAGCAGAAAAAAGATATTTTTCCACATTATTCAAGCGCATCAACTAAAAATTCATTTTCCTGAAGAGCTCCAAACCATCATAAAAATTAAGACAAATTTAATGCAGGGTACCAAATGTAGTGATTAAACAATAACGACCACTTGGTATAGCAAGTGAACTGTCTGCAAACAAGTTTCTTAAGGTTACTTCATGATTGTTAAAAATAAAAAGTTCTAGCTTTAGCATATTGCTAATGTAGTTGCCTTCCATATATTTTGTTATCTTCTATACGAATCTATGTATGCAATTATGTGCCTAATGCTCTACCAGATGACCGAACACAAATTTTTATTTGCCTATTTTGGCTATGAAACATTCAATTTACAGAAGCACTTTTTGGACAATCAATTCTTGTAAGATACGTGCTTCTTCAACAGAGTACCGCCGCCGCGCAGAAGCGCTTAATCTCATAAAATTTTAAAGAGAAGGAAACTGAAAATTAAAAGTTAAAGAGAGAGAGAGAGAGAGACCTTTCGTTTGAGATTGTAGCGGTGCCAATCGGACTTGTAGTGAAGCTTCTGCTCGGCGTCGTCATTGAATTCTCTGTTACATGCATTGCAGGTCAGCCCCGGCATGTTGTGCTCTTTCCTCTCCTTGGCGATTCGTTTTTACGACCCACAACTTTCGTTTTTATAAATAAAACACACGACGGCTCGCTAGTGAAATGAGGAATATCTCGCAGGAATTTCTCCATTGTCTGCTCACCGTCCTTCAAATCTTGGACGGTTTTCGAGGCTGCTTCAGGAACTGTAGGTTCTCATCCTTTTGACATCTTTTGAACTTACTAGTTTTGCCAAACAGTAAGCCACAGCGCCGATTATTGCTAAGATGACCAGTACCAGAATTGTAACTGCAAATTATGTAAAATTAAATCAGCTGCGAAATTAGGCTCTCCTTTTCTCTAAAAAATGTAAGAGGTTACCAAGAGCGTCCGCCAGTTTGTGATGGTGAGCCGTGTTCCAAGTTTGAGAAAAGATTGTTGGCAGTCTGAGGACAAGAATATTGGAGAAATCGGGAAATTAACATTAGAATCAAAATCAGTTTGGAGTTGAACATTAATTAAAATTTGGGAGATCGGTTGAGCAGAAAAATGTCATAGTTCGTCAATTTACTAATCATGCGAGGCACTTGTTTATTTGAGAGAGTATTTCCCCTGGATCCTGGCTTTTGAGAGCTTAGATGCTGCAGCAGCAAAAGTCGCCTTGTTAATGCTTTTCCCATTTTCAAAGACATTGCTAATTATGGTTCTGATACTGCTTAGTTACAAATTACAATGACAGACAAAACTAAGGATACAAGAAGAACACAAGGCACTAGCTTACAAACAGAATTAAAAAAAGTTAAAAATACAAGCATTGGAAAATTCAAGGAATGGAGAGCACAAGGCACAAGTTTAGTTATTATCAGCAAGTAGCTATTTGTATTTCATGCTTGGCCACTATTGGAGTGGTCTCCTTGTACCAGCGAGACCGATTAGAGGAATTTGAACCATCACTAGATTCAAGTGACTTCAACCCCGTCATCTAGATTAAGTCCAGGT
Source organism: Citrus glauca (assembly GCA_029633175.1). Classification (NCBI taxonomy): domain Eukaryota; kingdom Viridiplantae; phylum Streptophyta; class Magnoliopsida; order Sapindales; family Rutaceae; genus Citrus; species Citrus glauca. The sequence goes on from JAQOOD010000001.1 coordinate 3,803,695, forward strand.
AGCGAAATGGTTTCGGTGGCGGTAAAACTTCCACTGCTTCCTCCAGCATCTTGACCACGGCACTCATTGGAGGCCTATCTTCCGGAGAGTCCTGCACACACCACAAAGCTACCAAACACAATCTTTTTGCTTTCTCTTTGTCTTCCTCTTCAATCCCACATGCCAGTATCGTTGCATCCAATTCACATTTCTCATATTCTTCCCACACATGTTTTGGAAACCAGTCAAGGCTCTCCGAGGATCCAACAATTGCGTTTCTTCTCCTTCCTACAATCTCAAATAACACCATTCCAAAGCTATAGACATCACATTTATGTGTAATAGGGTAATTCCATGATAAAAATTCTGGTGCAGAGTAGCCAGGGGTGCCCTTATATCCACTTATTGTAACATGAGTCCTGTTCCTATCACAAAGCTTTGCAAGCCCGAAATCTGCTACCTTAGGAGAGAAATTTGCATCTAAGAGAACATTTTCGGGCTTTATTTCGTAATGAATGATTCTCTGTTGTCATTCTTCGTGCAAGTAAACTAAACCCTTCGCTGTCCCTATAGCGATTTCGTGCAACTTCTCCCATTCTATAGCTCGTTTCTTGCCAAGAAGATACCCATCAAGTGAACCATTTTCCATGAACTCATAAACAAGTGCAGTCATGTGTTGGTCGTGGCAAAAACCATAAAGCCTAGCCAAATTATATGATAAGTTCTTCCAATAGTTCCCACTTCAGCCATGAATTGCTCTTCAGCAATTCTGCCTAGGTTCCTATTAAGAACCTTCACTGCAATTTTCACACCATTAGGGAATTGTCCTTTATAGACTTCCCCAAAACCTCCAAATCCTAACCGAGTTGAATAATTGCTTGTAAAATTATTGGGCTGGAGAGAAGTAAATCTGACCGGCTTCTCCCTTCCGATTTCTTGAAGGAATCTCTCCATCGTTTGACCAGCTTCCCATATTACTTCAACCAAGTCCTCTTCAGGATTATTAGCAGATGCAGCATTTCGGGTTTCTGTTTCCGTAGGATTTAGCTTTTCACACAAATAATGGATGATACTAAATACTCCTGAAATTACCGTAATTCCAAGCATTACCGACAAGGTTGCTGTGACTGCAAGTCAATAAAAGCGTTTCAGATTAGTAAAACAATATAGGAACTGTCATTGATGGTTATTGAATAAATTTAATTGCTTTGCACAGCATTTAATGTTAAGCTAAGCATATTATCGTGCACACGGTGTAATAACTTTAAATGCTAAGGACAGCTTAGATCAATACAACATCAAAATTCAATTATTACACCATTCAACAACATGTTGTTTGTTGAATTGTCGATCCTGTGTTGATAAATATGTGCTTTTGCGTATTTGCTATCATGTGTGCATAAATACCACTAATCACAGCCCTGTGTCTGCCGGAGCACAACCTCAAATACGCATGAAACTAAAATCTACTTCGTTACAGTCGTTGGGAGATGTCGCGGGCCTTTTTTTTTGGGGGGGGGGGGTGAGGAGGGGGCATCTTTAATGACTTACATATTGGTGGTGGCCCGTCTGATGACATTCTGTAAGATTCAAGAACATTCAAAAGCAAAGATTAGTGGCAGCTGAGGTCAGGTCTAGCAGCTTTATGAAAGCTAAAAGAGAAGTTTATTAAAGAAAGAAAAGAAAAAGTAAACTGTATTTGAGATAATACTAACTTTGATATCCTTTTTGCTTCTGCGTCTACCCAAAGACTTGTAGATCGAGTTCTTCCTCTTCACAACTCTAAAAGTTGCATGAAATATTGTACAGAGAGCTTGTTAATTAGTGGAGGAAAGTTGGGCAGAGATGAGAATAAGCGAGATGGATGGATATGATGGTTCAACGGAGGATAAAAGGACATTTGAAATAACCATTTAGGAAATCTCTTTGAGAGTTACATAGAGTGGAAACTGGAGAAAATTCTAATGATATATAGAGTAAAAAAAATGTACACATATTATACCAAAATAATTAGGTATTTAGTTTTATATTCTATAAAATCCAACATTCGAAATTTAAAACAATAAATTTTCAGTCCCCTACGTGTAGATAATATAAATTTAACAACCAATTAGTTTCATGAATTACACGTCACAATGACATTTCATTACTTAAACTTTGATTGCGTTTTTTCTGCTACCCAATGACTTGTTCTTGAGTTCTTCACAAACTGATGATCAGTATGGCGCGCTAAAGTTGATTGAAATAATGCACATGAAGTTTCAGTGAAGGGCAGAGAGGAAATAAATAACCAAGAAGCTTCATTGAGAATGACATATGGTGGAAATTTGATGTCATTCGAGAAATTAATGAGTCATTAATGGACGTCTTGGTCATCTTTTTGTAATGGATCAGTCGAAGTCAACACGCGGAAGATGTAAGGGTCCAATTTATTTTGCCTTTTTGGTTGCAAAACAAATTAGGAACAGTGAGTGTCAAAGAAGAAAGGAAAATAAGCAATTAAGAATTTACGCGTGTTGAAAAATGAAAGATTTTCGGTGAGTTGTTTATTCAAATTGGTTGAAAAATAAAACATAAGCCACATGCATAATTGCCAATTTGGACGAAGCTGCCACCGCATGCATGTGTTTGTTAATTTTGAAGAATTTAGTTGTAGATTTAATTAATAATTTGATCATGGTGCAATAATGCAACCATTTTGGTTATAAATAGAGATGCATTCTTTATTTGTAAATCATCCTAAAATTCGTTAAGTTTACAAATTTCTAAGTTTTTGAGAGAAGTGAGAAAAGCGTGACTATGAAATTTATCTTTTTCGCAGAGTGTGAGAGTACTAGACATATTTGAGTTTCTAAAAAGAGAGATTCGTCACTTAAATATTTATACTCGATTAATTATTAAATAAAAATTATTCTTTTTTGACTTCGTGGATTTAAGTTTAATTACCAAACCACGTTAAATCATTGTTTATTTTATTTTTCTATAATTATTTGGTGCATTTGATTTCGCATTCCGTGCACAACATAAAAATAATAAGATGCATGACAACACAAGAGCCAGCATACATAACTTTCTATTAAAATAATTAGTTTTATAATTTTCTAACTCTCAAGTTTTTTCTTGCCATTTTCTCTTTATCTTATCGTGACATAAGAAAAGATTGTACGAGAATGTAACAAAAGATCACTCTTTCTTCAACAGGTTTATTTTATATCAACCACAGGCTACGAACACTGAAGATTTCATCAATGGGATCTTCTTTGTTGAATTTGGATTCTATGCTGAATTGAGCTCTATTTTAACTTTTAAAAATCTTTTTGACGATGGTGAAAATGATGGCATTCCGTAAGATACAAGAACTAGCAAAGATTTATAGCAGTCTGGTGGTTTATGTACTGTTGCATGACGCACATCACATTAAAAACATTAAAAAAAAAAGTTCAAATTGGGTAAACTTCAATTCAATTCATAAATATAGTGAGAATCTTAAATTTATCAGATGACAAACGAGGGCAGGTTGATGAATTATTTTTTCGTCTTCTAAACAGTAACTGAAGGTAAATTTTATGTTTTCTTACTTTTGAGAGAAAAATTATAAATTAAGATTCTACATAGAATATGGGATAAATTAAAATTTACACTTCAAATTTACAGTATCTACAGCAAAAATATAACAGCTGAGGAAAGATGGTCAGAGTCTTAGAGATGAGAAGAAAGAATGAGAAAAAATGAAGGTTCTACGAAGACTAAGTGAAGATTTGTGTAACCAAGAAGATTCATGGACAGTGGCAGAGAGCGGAAAATGTCATTTCAAAATGAGCAAAACTTAGGTATAATGTAATGTAAAGATCCAACAACGCCTGACCGGTTACGTGCAACGTCAACCGTGGTAAACCAAACCAAAGGAAAATTTAGCATAACCATTCTCAAGACAAAGGAGGTCTACGAAAGTCTCGATCATAATGAATCATTCTAAGAAGTAAAGAGAAAGGACCAATGGAGGATGGCCAGAAGAAACAAACTGAAAATTCTTTCATGAAACAACTGGAGCATGTCAATGTTTTACTAACAAATCTGTAGACCAGACAGTCTTAATAAAAATAATAATAAGCGCTTAAACTGAAAACCATACCATATCTGAGAATTTTTTCTTTTTTTTTGTTTAAATTTAAAAGTTTACTTTAACTGCTGATTCAACAAGAAATCAAAGTCGAGGACTAATATGGGACATTCTTTGGGAGGTTTTCGGATAATATTATTCTTCATGCCGACCCTTGTGCGCATCGCCTCCACTCCCATTCTATTCATCTACTTGATTACCTTCATCCTCACCATGTGCTCTCTTGTTTGCACGGTTGCTAATCCCTTGCTCTTGTACCTGAAAATACAAGGATGCCATGTTAAGGAGAGGGGATTCCCAGGTTGCCCTTCTTAATAGAAGGGCAAGTTGAGAAAGATTAAAAACACACCGTGAGGCCAGCGCGGCTGTAATGGCCACATTATTTGCCGGTGACGGGCGGGGTTTCTGGCGATAATACCGCAGATATTCACGGGAGCCGAACGTTTTAGTCGATGTTCCTTCATCTGTTCTCCTAGTTATGATAAGCTCAGACCCACCACCAAGCTCTACAGTGTTGGCCATGTCACTGGATGAGATCAGCTGTTTCCCATCCTCATCCATGTAACTGTCAGAACAAAGAATTTTATTATTTTGTTGAAAAGTAAATAAATCAAATTAGGAAATAAGAAACAAAAAAAGAAAGATGAACTTTGAAGACAATGACCTGCTGCTGTAGTCATAGAACTCTTCTAACTCGGCCTCCTCCTTGCGTCACCATCGCCGAAATGTATTTTGCAATGACTTTTTGCTTCCATATGCTTCCTAACTGCTTCCAAGCTGTTAAAAGGATGGCTCCTATCATTGCAGTATAAACACATGAAATCCCTCCTGACCTGAAAATTTTGAAAAGACAGAGCATGTAAGTGAAGCACCAGCTGCTTATGGTAAATTGATTAACCGAGCTAATAAAATCAAGCAAAAACATAGAATAAAAGTGGAGTAATTTAATAATTAGGGAATCTATTGCTTTAATAAAGTAAGGGACAAGCTAAAAGGGGGAAAAAACACTCGTTCCAACACAATGTATTTTATATGTAGTGTAGTTTTCTTATCTTTTAACTTGTCTCTTATTAAAGTAAGGGATTGTCTTATTTTATGTAAAATCACCTTAAGGCCAAGATAAGTAAGCAGACCTTTTGGATCTTCAAATACTCAACATCAGGAATAAAGAACCCATGACACTTGTGAATGTGAACCATGCAGTTCTCAATTGCATCGTGCGGAAGATCACACATGAAGCAACATGCTGGATCGAACTCCTCAAAGGCACCATCATCATCATCTCCTCCAATTCATCATCAGCGGGAGACCCAACATTCAAATTAGTCAGAGAATTTGTGGCCTCACTAACCAATACTTCATCTGGACCAACCTCTTTCCACTCATCATCACTATCTTCACTTTCTTCATTGTTTGCTTCTCTTTTCGGAGGAGGCTTATTTACATCACGAAGCGCAATTGGCCTAATTATTACCTTCTCCTTCTCTTCGTTACTCGTTCCTTGAGCAGCCCGCATAATGTGGCTTCGTGAGTTGAGATGCTGAGCAAGAGCCTTAGAGCTTCTGTACCCTTTACCACAAAGATCACAACTGTACGTCATTTGGGTCTCATTCTTATTTTTCTCTTGAGCAAGTGCCGCTTGTCTAGCCAGAAATAGAGCTTCTGTCACTCCGGGAACCCCAGCCTCCTGTTTTATAGGGAGGAGCAGAAAAAGGATATTTTTCCACATTATTCAAGCGCATCAACTAAAAATTCATTTTCTTGAAGAGCTCCAAACCATCATAAAAATTAAAACAGATTTAATGCAGGGTACCAAATGTAGTGATTAAACAATAATGACCACTTGGTATTGCAAGTAAACTGTCTGCAAACAAGTTTCTTAAGGTTACTTTATGATTGTTTTGGTTGTCAGTTTCCGCGCCTTAAAAAGAACTTACAATTACTTAAATCGACAAGTACGTCAAGTTTATGTTACGGTAGGAAGGAGTGAAAATTATTAAACAAAATAATGATATTCTAGAAAAATTCGAGAAAAAAAAAACCTCAACAATCTCCTCCCAAAAACCCAAAATTTGATATTGTCTTGGTACAGGAAAAATATATTCCTTAACCCCTAAAAGACTCTACTCCAATTACAAACAAACCACACAAAAACTTGGAGAGAGCCTTCGGCATTGAAAAAAGAGATTTTTTTTTTTTTTTTGCAATTTCTAAGCTAAAGTAGCTCAAACATCATAACTTTAGAAGGAAAAAAAAAAGAGCAGCATTAAAATAGAAATAAAAAGTTCTAGCATTCGCATATTGCTAATGTAGTTGCCTTTCATATATTTTACTATCTTCTATACGAATCTATGTATGCAATTATGTCCCTAATGCTGTACCAGATGGCGGAACACAAATTTTTATTTGCCTATTTTGGCTATAAAACATTCAATTTACAGAAGCACTTTTTGGACAAGCAATTCTTGTAAGATGCATACTTCTTCAACAAAGTGCCGCCGCCAAGCAGAAGCGCTTAATCTCATAAAATTTTAAAGAGAAGGAAACTGAAAATTAAAAGTTAAAAGAGAGAGAGAGAGACCTTGCGTTTGAGATCGTAGCGGTACCAATCGGACTTGTTGTGAAGCTTCTGCTCGGCGCCGTCATTGAATTCTATGGTACATGCATTGCAGGTCAGCCCCGGCATGTTGTGTTCTTTCCTCTCCTTGGCGATTCGATTTTACGACGCACAACTTTTATTTTTATAAATAAAACGCACGACGGCTCGCTAGTGAAAAGAGGAATATCTCACAGGAATTTCTCCAGTGTCTGCTCACCATCCTTCAAATCTTGGACGGTTTTCAAGGATGCTTCAGGAGCTGTAGGTTCAATTTTTTATGCTGGCATTTTGAGGACAAGACGATTGGAGAAATCGGGAAATTAATTCAAGGACCCTGGATCCTGGCTTTTGAGAGCTTAGATGCTGCAGCAGCAAAAGTCCCCTTGTTAATGCTTTTCCCATTTTCAAAGACATTGCTAATTATGGTTCTGATACTGTTTAGTTACAACTTACAATGACAGACAAAACTAAGGATTCAAGAAAAACACAGGGCACTAGCTTACAAACTGAATAAAAAAAAAAATACAAGTATTGGAAAATTCAAGGAAAGGAGAACACAAGGCACAAGCTTAGTTGTTATCAGCAAGTAGCTATTGTGTATCATGCTTGGCCATTATTGGAGTGGTCTCCTTGTACCAGCGAGATTGATTAGAGGAATTTAAACCATCACTAGATTCAAGTGACTTCAACCTGGTCATCTTGATTAAGTCCAAATAGCGAAATGGTTTTGGTGGCGGTAAAACCTCCACCACTCCCTCCAGCATCTTGATCACGGCACTCATTGGAGGCCTATCTTCGGGAGAGTCTTGCACACACCACAAAGCCACCATGCACAATCTTTTTGCTTTCTCTTTGTCTTTCTCTTCAATCCCACATGCCAGTATCATTGCACCCAATTCACATTTCTTATATTCTTCCCACACATGTTTTGGAAACCAATCAAGGCTCTCGGTGGCTCCAACAATTGCATTTCTTCTCCTTCCAACAATCTCAAACAACACCATTCCAAAGCTATAGACATCACATTTATGTGTAATAGGGTAATTCCCTGATAAAAATTCTGGTGCAGAGTAGCCAGGAGTGCCCTTATATCCACTTATTGTAACATGAGTCTTGTTCCTATCACAAAGCTTTGCAAGCCCGAAATCTGCTACCTTAGGAGAGAAGTTTGCATCTAAGAGAACATTTTCGGGCTTTATGTCGTAATGAATGATTCTCTGTTGGCATTCTTCGTGCAAGTAAACTAAACCCTTCGCTGTCCCTATAGCGATTTCGTGCAACTTCTCCCACTCTAGTGCCCGTTTCTTGCCAAACAGATACCCATCTAGTGAACCATTTTCCATGTACTCATAAACAAGTGCAGTCATGTGTTGGTCGTGGCAAAAACCATGAAGCCCAACCAAATTTATATGATAAGTTCTTCCAATAGTTCCCACTTCAGCCATGAATTGCTTTTCAGCAATTCTGCCTAGGTTCCTATTAAGAACCTTCACTGCAATTTTCACACCATTAGGAAATTGTCCTTTATAGACTTCTCCAAAACCTCCAAATCCTAACGGAGTTGAATAATTGCTTGTAAAATTGTTGAGCTGGAGAGAAGTAAACCTGACCGGCTTCTCCCTTCCGATTTCTTGAAGGAATCTCTCCATTGTTTGACCAGCTTCCCATATTACTTCAACCACGTCCTCTTCAGGCTTATTAGCAGATGCAGCATTTCGGGTTTCTGTTTCCGTACGATTTAGCTTTTCACAAAAATATCGGATGATATAAAATACTGGTATAATTACTATAAGTCCAAATATTACCCACATGGCTGCTATGACTGCAAGTTAATAAAAGCGTTTCAGATTAGTGAAATAATGTAGGAGCTGTCATTGATGGTTATTGAATAAATTTAATTGCTTGGCACAGCATGTAATGTTAAGCTTAACATATTGTTGTACACACGGTGTAAGAACTTTAAATGCTTAGCGCAACTTAGATCAGTACAACATCAAAATTCGATTATTGCACCATTCAACAATATATTGTTTGTTGAGTTTCGATCCTGTGTTTATATATATGTGCTTAGCTTTCAAATGCCTTTTGCCATCATGTGTGCATAAATATCACTAATATATCACCGCCCTGGGTCTGCATGAGCACAACTTCAAATATGCGAGAAATTTTAAAATACATCAGAAATACTATGTGATGAAGAGTAGGAATCCATATTATACTAGGATTAGTTTCTTTATTAACTAAAGTTTAAGACTTTTAATTTCCTTTCTAATTTAGAATTTTGTTTCCTTTCTAATTTAGAATTTTGTTTCCTTTTCAATTTAGGATTTTTTTTTACTTCATTAATTAGGATAATTACTACTATTATAAATAGCTCCCTCTTGTAGCCTTTGAATGTAGAATTGATTTTAATAATATTTCAATTTTTAAATCTCTTTGTGAGTATTTGAATAGTTAATTCTCGGTATTCTGCGGAAGGAACGAATTTTAACCCTTAAATTCGCGGTATTCTTTTGAATCAACGTGAATTTAGTTGTTCTTTTATTCCAGTATTCTCTAGAATCAACAAAATATTTTGAACATTAAACTTCCGCTGCATCAATTTGGTATCAGAGCCAAAACCTGGTATCACCAATCTAACTCCATCTACCACCAAACCTTTCTTTTTCCCCTTTTTGATTTTTTCGTTTAGCTTTATTTAAAAAAAACTTGAAAACTGCAACCTTAGAGTCTGCCGCCGTGAAATTTTTGTCTTGTTCCATCGATCTCCACCACCATCAAAGACAGAGCAAGCTGACCATTAAATCTCAAGCGTCGGCCACCATCGATTAGCCACAGATCGCCGCCACCTCCGTTCACCACTTTCTGGCTCAATTTGGCCAGAAGCACTACCATCAATCCATTCCTCTCCATCAGCTGAACTTTTCCCACCATTCCTCACCGCCGATCGACGCTCAAAACGCTGGAAACCGAAGCCTCTAAAATTGCCAGCTTTATCTACAATTTCTTGCAAAAACACCACTTTTTTGGACAAACCACCACCACCATCATACTCACCAACCCAAAATCTTTCAGATCCACCCATCCTTACTCGATTACTGACCACCATCATCGAAAATCTAAACCTTTTGCTTAATTTCAATTTCAGCCCAAACTTTTATTTACTTTTCAGTTTAGCCCCGCTACCTTTTTAAACCTGAATTTGAAAAATGCCTCCAAGAAAAGCCCGTGATGCTCCTATTACAATTTACAATCAAGAAGATGTTTCTAAAGATGAAGTCCTGGCTAGCATGACAGCCAGAATTGATATGTTAGTTGCACAAATGGCATGAATGACAAAATTACTTAACGAATGTCATCGTACTCCAGAATTGATATGTTAGTTGCACAAATGGCATGAATGACAAAATTACTTAACGAATGTCATCGTACTCCAGAACGTGAAGACAAATCGAGTGGAAGCTTTGCTAACCCATTCTTTGAGCGTCGACCTAGAACTGAGTCTACTGATGACAAAAGATGGAAATCTAGGTTGAGAATTGACATTCCCGAATTTCAAGGAAGTAGTCGACCTGAAGAATTATTTGATTGGATTAATGCCATTGAGGAAGTTTTCGAATACAAAGAATTTCCTGAAAATAAACTAGTTTCGCTTGCTGCAACTCGATTTCGTGGAAGAACATCAGCTTGGTGGCAATAAACTAAGCTTATAAGGATTAGGCAAGGCAAAAAGAAAATTGATTCTTGGGAAAAGTTCAAGAAGCACTTGCGTGAAGCATTCTTGCCTCATAATTACGCCAAATTGTTATACCAACATCTATAGAATTTAAGGCAATGTAATTGATCAGTCAATGATTACACCATAGAATTCCATTGGTTGGTGGCACGCAATGACTTGACAGAGACAAAAGAATAATAGGTTTCCCGCTACATTAGAGGCCTACGATCTCAATTTCAAGACCAATTAAATTTACTTGACCCATACTCTGTTTCAGAAGCACGTCAACAAGCCTTGTAGTTGGAGAAGCAATTTAGTTGACGTACTAATGACTCAAGCTTTTAGGATGCTCGAAGTGTTGTTCGTGATAATTCAAACCTGACTTCCCAATTTCACAATTTCACTCCTCTAAATCCTCCAAATAAAACTAGTAAGCCTAGTGAAATCAGTCAAAGTAGCAAAACCCAATCCTCGGGTTTGGGATTACGCTGTTTTAATTATGGAGAAAATGGGCACTGAATGACAGAATGTAAAAATGGAGGAAAATACGGTAAAGGCTTATTCGTAGGCACAGAGGAAAGTGAAGACTACCAAAAAGAAGAAACTGAAGAGTTCGCTGAAGAGCCAACTTTTGATAGTAGTGGTAGCACTCAATCTATTGAAGAACATGGTGATAGCGTACTAATGTTGATCGTGAACCGCACATTCTTCACTCCTAAAGGTCAAGATAAAGACAAGTGGTTACGACAAAATATTTTTCAGACTACTTGCACAATTGGAGGTATAGTATGTCGTATGGTCATAGACTCAGGCAGTTGCGAGAATGTCATTTTGGAATAATCCGTAACAAAGTTAAATTTAAAGACAAATCCTTATCAAAATCCATACTAGCTCACATGGATGAAGAAGGGAAATTAAGTGACAGTATCGAAACGTTGCTTAGTTTCTTTATCCATTGGTTCAATTTATATAGACAAAATTTGGTGTGATGTTGTGGCTATGGATGCTTGTCATCTATTACTGGGTAGACCTTGGCAATATGATCGAAACGTAGTGCATGATGGGAAGAGAAACACCTACAGCTTTATGTTTAACAACACTAAGATCGTTCTCCTACCTAACAAGGAGTTTACTCTCCAGCAAGACTTGGGTAATTATTTGTTAGCCAAGAAGCAATTTATAGATGTTGTAGCAGAGACAAAGAGAGTCTACATTTTATTAGGAAAAAAGAGTAATGGTGATTCGAAGATTCCTGAAGCTGTGACACCTATTCTGGAGAAATTTCAAGATTTGTTCCCTAATGAGCTACTACAAGGATTACCACCTCCTCTTCGGGATATACAACAACAAATTGATTTGGTACCAAGTTCCACATTGCCAAATCGACCTCATTATCGTATGAGTCCTATAAAACTTGAGGAATTAAGGTGCCAAGTGGAAGAGTTACTAGAAAAGGGATTTATCCGTGAAAGTCTTAGTTCTTGTGCAGTCCCTGCTTTATTGACTCCAAAGAAATATGGTTCTTGGAGGATATTTGTGGACAATCGAGCTATCAATAAAATTACCGTTCGATATCGTTTTCCAATCCCTCAATTAAATGATTTATTAGATCAACTCAGTGGAGCAGTGATTTTTATCAAACTTGATTTCAAAAGTGGCTATCATCATATTTGAATACGACCTGGAGATGAATGGAAAACAACTTTTAAAATTCGTAAAGGGTGATACGAGTGGTTCGTAATGTCGTTTGGATTATCCAATGCTCCGAGTACTTTTATGCGAGTTATAAATCAAGTTCTTCGCCCTTTTATTGGAAAGTTTGTGGTTGTTTACTTCGATGATATGCTTATATATAACATCAGTCATAAGTTACATCTACAATATTTAAGAGAAGTGCTTTCAGCAGCAACTTAATACAAAGCAGTAAACAAGTGTATTTTCTTAACAGAGAAAGTATTAGTTTTGGGATATGTGGTGTCAAAAGATGGTATATCTGTTGGGCAATCAAAAGTGGATGCTATTCGAGATTGGCCTTAGCCAACTACTTTATCCGCCACTAGAAGTTTCCATGGATTAGCCTTTTTTTACAAGCGATTCATTCCTTATTTCAGTATTATTATGGCACCAATCACGGATTGCATAAAAGGAGGACAATTCTCTTGGACAGAGGCAGCTACTAAGCCATTCAAGATTATCAAAGAAAAGTTTATTACTACCCCAGTACTTGTCCTATCAAATTTTTCACTCAGTTTTGAGATACACTATGATGCTTCTAAGGTAGGCATTGGAGTTGTTCTTAGCCAACAGCGTAAGCCTATAACTTATTTCAGTGAGAAGTTGAATAGAGCAAAGGCACGGTACAACACTTATGACGTGAAATTTTATGCAGTAGTCCAAGCATTAAAACATTTGCGACATTATCTACTACATAAAGACTTTGTTTTATACATTGACTATGCCACGTTAAAGTATCTCAATAGTCAAGACAAGGTCTCTGACAGACATGCCACATGGACATCATTCCTTCAACAATTTACTTTTGTGGTGAAGTATACCTCTGGCGAATCCAACCAGGTAGCAGATGCACTTAGTCGACAAACTTCTTTATTGACACAGATGCATAATCAAGTTCTCGGATTTGATACATTTCGAGAGTTATATGCTTCTGATCCTTTCTTTGCTCCTATATTAGAAGACGTCGTTGCAAGGTTTCACTCAGATTATCATTTGCATGATGGATTCCTTTTCAAGAGTAATCAGTTTTGTGTTCCCGACTCAAGTTTGAAATTGAAAATCATTGCAGAGTTACATAATGAGGGGCATATGGGTCGTGACAAAACTCTGGCTTTAATCGCCAACACTTATTTTTTGCCTACTATAAGGCATGAAGTCTATCACTATGTCGAGACTTGTCGCATTTGTCAGGTTTCCAAGGGTACATAAACTAATGCTGGGTTATATATGCCGCTGCCGATTCCAACACAACCTTAGGCTGACATTAGCATGGATTTTGTTTTGAGATTACCCTACACTCAGGGAGTTATAGATTCAATATTTGTTGTTGTTGATCGATTCTCGAAAATGGCTCACTTTATTGCTTGCAAGAAGACTACAGACGCTTTGACGGTTGCTCATCTATCTTCAAGGAAGTTTATAGATTGCATGATTTACTGAGTTCTATAGTATCTGACCGGGATACACGATTTCTTACCCATTTTTGGAAGACATTATAGAAGTTGACTAACACTCGCCTGAATTTCAGTAGTGCTTACCACTCACAAACAGATGGTCAAACCGAAGTTGTCAACCGCTCTTTAAGAAACCATTTACGTAGTCTAGTTGCCGATAACCTGAAGATGTGGGATCAAAAGTTATATCAAGTCGAGTTTTCTTATAACCGTGCAGTTAAGCGCAATACTAGTTTAAGCCCTTTTCAAGTGAATTACATATATAATCCACAAGCTCCCATCGACTTGGCTCCAGTTCCAGATTTAGTTTGTAAAAGCAGTGAAGCAGAAGACTTTATTGAGCAATTTAAGAAAATTCATGAAACTACGCAAGTGTTTTTGAAGTAGACAATCGAAGGTTATAAAATTGTGGCAGACAAAAAGCGTCGAGCTTTAGAATTTCAAGTGGGCGATCTTGTTTGGGCGATCCTAACTAAAGATAGATTCTCAGTTGGTGAGTACAACAAGCTTTCTGCCAGGAAAATCAGCCCTTTGGAGATTATAGAATAGATAAATCCTAATGCCTATAGATTAAAGCTTCCTAGTCATATCCGCACCGCAAATGTATTTAATGTCAAGCATCTTATTCCTTAGAGAGGTGATCATGATGAAGATGTTGTTGCTGACAATCCGAATTCGAGGACGAATTCTCTCCACCTTGGGGGGAATGATGAAGAGTAAGAATCCATATTATACTATGATTAGTTTCCTTATTAACTAAAGTTTAAAACTTTTAATTTCCTTTCTAATTTAGAATTTTGTTTCCTTTTCAATTTAGGATTTTGTTTTTACTTCATTAATTAGGATAATTACTACTACTATAAATAGCTCCCTCTTGTAGCCTTTGAAGGTAGAATTTTGAGTTTAATAATATTTCAATTTTTAAATCTCTTTGTGAGTATTTGAACAGTTAATTCTCAGTATTCTGCGGAATCAACAAGTCTTAACCCCTAAATTCGCGGTATTCTTTTGAATCAACATGAATTTAGTTGTTTTTTTATCCAAGTATTTTCTAGAATTAACAGAATATTTTGAACATTAAACTTCCGCTGCATCACCATGTCAGCCATATAACAAACAAATGATGTTATGACATGTGTGTATTTAGTTTAAAAAATCATCATGCGAGTTGTGTTTATATTAAATTTAAATACACATAGTATGCATACATCAATTAGTTGTAATTCATCATAAGTATTCTAGAAATAGGCATGAAACTAAAAATTTACTTCGTTAAAATCATCGGGGAGTGTCGCCGAGTTGGGTTTTTTTTTTTATTTTGGGGGGGGGGGGGGTGGGAGGGAGGGGGTGGGGGTTGGGGGTTGGCGCTCATCTTTAATGACTTACATAATGGTTCCCCGTCTGATGGTCGGTCTAATGGTCCGTCTGGTGATCGGTTTTCTAATGGCCTGTCTGGTAGCCCGTTTGCTGACATTCTGTAAGATACAAGAACATTCAAAAGCAAAGATTAGTGGCAGCTGAGGTCAGGTCTAGCAGCTTTATGAAAGCTAAAAGAGAAGTCAAGGAAAAAAAAAAGAAAAAGAAAAAGAAAACTGTACTTGAAATAATACTAACTTTGATTGCCTTTTTGCTTCCGCGTCTATCCAAAAATTTGTAGATCGAGTTCTTCCTCTTCACAACTCTAAAAGTTGCACGAAATACTTTACAGACAGTTTGTTAATTGGAGGAGGAAAGTTGGCCAGAGATGAGAATAAGCGAGATAGATTTGATGGTTCAATGGAGGCTGAAAGGACATTTGAAATAACCAATTAAGAAACCTCTTTGAGAGTTACATACAGTGAAAATTGGAGGAAATTTTAATGATACCTGTATACATGAAGTCATCTTCATTTTTTTTTGGTATATTAAATTATTTAGTATTCGAAAATTATATCAAGTCCCGATTAATTTAAATTCGAGCCGAGTAGAACCATTAGGGTGGCAAAACTCTTCCAATAAGTATTTAACACAACTGCATTCTTAAGTCTCGAATTAAGAACCATGTCAATTGATCTACTCACTTGTTAATATCAAGTCATCTTCATTAATTTTAGCAGAGTCAACATGCATAATTAAGACTTGGCTATGTGATTGAAGTTATCTTAAATCGAGTTTACTGTGAAATCTAATATGATACACAAATAGAGTTTAAATTTATATAATTGTGGTATATGTGTTTAGTTAAATAAATTTTCTTTGTTAGTCACTAATACATAAAAAAATTATAATTGAGAGATAGTTTAAATAATTAATCAATTAAGTCATTCCTTTGTTAAATTTGTTGATCACCTTTGATCGTTAAGGTTGCTTTAACATAATTTAATTGTTTTATCTTTATAATACAAATTGCCAAATTGTCAAAAGAAATGTACATATATTATCCTAGAATAATTAGGCATTTAGTTTTTATATCTTATATAATCTAACATTCGAAAATTAAAACAATAAATTTTCAGTCAACTACTTGTAGATGGTATACATTTAACAACCGATTAATTTGATGAGATATACATCACATTGACATTTTATTACTTAAACTTTGATTGCGTTTTTGCTTCTACCCAAAGACTTGTTCTTGGGTTCTTCACAACTTGATGATCAGTATGTCCCGCTAAAGTTGTATGAAATAATGCACATGAAGTTTCAGCGAAGGCACAGAGGAAATGAATAACCAAGAAGCTTCATTGAGAATAACATATGGTGGAAAATTAATGACATTCGAAAAATTACTAATAATAATAGGCGACTTGATCATCTTTTGTTATGAATCATTCAAAGTCAGCACGCAGAAGATGTATGTATCCCAATTTATTTCGTTTTTGTGGTTGCAAAACAAATTAGAAATATGAAGTGCCAAAGAAGAAAGGGAAATAAGCAATTAATAATTTACTGAGTGATGAGATGGGTGACAACATGAGAGAGTCAACATACAGAACTTTCTATTAAAATAGTTAGTTTTATCATGTTCTGAGTTTCAGGTTATTTCTTACCATTCGCTGTTTATGTTATCGTGACATAAGAAAAGATTGTACAAGAATATGACAAAAGATGACTCTTTCTTCAACCAGCTTTATTTTCTATCAACCACAGGCTACGAACACTGGAGGCCGCCTACTACTACTGACTGATGCAGGATTTTAGGCAGGGGTGGAACTATGTTCACGCCAAGGGTTGCCAAGGCAACCACCAAGCTTTTAAAAATTTTTAAGAAATAAGGTAAAGATTCAGAAGTTTTTAAACTGCCCCTTAACTTATTTTTCAAGACAACCCCCAATCTTCTTCAAATACGAACTTGCAATATATTTTGATAATCCCCAAATTAAAATCCTTACTTCGCCACTGAATTTGGGTTTCAAATTTGTGAAACTTAAACCTCCTGACTATTTTATCATTCAACAATGGGATCTTCTTTGTTGAATTTGGATTCTATGCTGAATTGAGCTATATTTTAACTTTTAAGAATCTTTTTTATGATGATGAAAATGATGACATTCTGTAAGATACAAGAACTAGCAAAGATTTATGGCAGCTCTAGTGGTTTATGTACTGTTGCATGACACTCACTACACTAAAAACATATAAAAACAAACAAAATTCCAATTTGGGTAAACTTCAATTCAATCCATAAATATAATGACAATCTTAAGTTTATCATCTATTTTATTCAGAACATGGCAAATAAGGGCAAGTTGAATCATTTTTTCATCTTCTAAACAGTAAATGAAGGTAAATTTATATTTTTGTACTTTTGAGATAAAAATTAAAAATTGTGATTCTACATAGAATATGGGATAAATTAAAAGTTACCCTTTCAAATTTACAGTGTCTACAGCAAAAATATAATAGCAGAGGAGGAGATGGTCAGAGTCTCAGAGATGAGAAGAAAGAATGAGAAAAGATGAAGGTTCTGTGAAGACTAAGTGAACACTTGCGTAACCAAGAAGATTCGTGGACAATGACGGGGAGCGGTAAATGTCATTTCAAAATGGGCAAAGAATAGGTATAATGTAATGTACATATCCAACAATGCCTGAACGGTTTCCAAGAAATAGAAACGGAGCTCCAGTGTACGTGCAACATCAACCGTGGTAAACCAAGCTAAAGGAAAATTTAGCATAACCATTCTCAAGACAATGGAGGTCTACAAAGTCTCGATCGTAATGAATCATTCTAACAAGTAAGGAGAAAGGACCAATGAAGGATGGCCAGAAGAAACAAACTGAAAATTCTTTCTTGAAACAACTGGAGCATGTCAATGTTTTACTAACAAATCTGTAGACTAGACAGTCATAATAAAATTAATAATAAGCGCTTACACTGAAAACCATACCATATCTGAGAATTTTTTTCTTTTTTGTTTAAATTTAAAAGTTTACTTAAACCGCTGATTCAACAAGAAATCAAAGTCTAGGACTAATATGGGACATTCTTTGGGAGGTTTCGGATGATATTATTCTTCATGCCAACCCTTGTGCGCATCGCCTCCACTCCCGTTCTATTCATCTCCTTGATTACCTTCATCCTCACCATGTGCTCTCTTGTTTGCACGGTTGCTAATCCCATGCTCTTGTACCTGAAAATACAGGATGCCATGTTAAGGAGAGGGGATTCCCAGGTTGCCCTTCTATTGAGAAAGATTAAAAACACACCTTGAGGCCAACGCAGCTGTAATGGCCACATTATTTGCTGGTGACGGGCGGGGTTTCTGGCGATAATACCGCATATATTCACGGGAGCCGAACGTTTTAGTCGATGTTCCTTCATCTGTTCTCCTAGTTATGATAAGCTCAGACCCACCACCAAGCTCTACAGTGTTGGCCATGTCACCGGATGAGATCAGCTGTTTCCCATCCTCATCCATGTAACTGTCAGAACAAAGAATTTTATTATTTTGTTGAAAAGTAAATAAATCAAATTAGGAAAAAAGAAACAAAAAAGAAAGATGAACTTTGAAGACAATGACCTGCTGCTATAGTCATAGAACTCTTCTAACTCGGCCTCGTCCTCGTCATCGCCATCGCCGAAATGTATTTTGCAATGACGTTTTGCTTCCATATGCTTCCTAACTGCTTCCAAGCTGTTAAAAGGATAGCACCTATCATTGCAGTATAAACACATAAAATCCCTCTTAACCTGAAAAAAATTGAAAAGACAGGGCATGTAAGTGAAAGCAACAGCTGCTTATGGTAAATTGATTAACTGAGCTAATAAAATCAAGCAAAAACATATAATACAAGTTGGGAGCAATTTTATAGTAAGGGAATCCATTAATAAAGTAAGGGACAAGCTAAAAGGGGGGCGAAAAAAAAAAAAACATTTGTTGTATTTTATCCCGTAATGTATTCAAAATCTGTGTTTTCTTATCTTTTAGCTTGTCTCTTATTAAGGTAAGGGATTCCCTTATTTTATGTAAAATCACCTTAAGACCAAGATAAGTAAGCAGGCCTTTCGGATCCTTCAAATACTCAACATCAGGAATAAAGAACCCATGACACTTGTGCATGTGAACCATGCAGTTCTCAATTGCATCGTGCGGAAGATCACACATGAAGCAACATGCTGGATCAAACTCCTCAAAGGCACCATCATCGTCATCCTCCTCCATGTCATCATCAGCGGGAGACCCAACATTCAAATTGGTCAGAGAATTTGTGGCCTCACTGACGAATCCTTCATCTGGACCAACCTCTTCCCACTCATCATCACTATCTGCACTTTCATCATTGTTTCCTTCTCTTTTCGGAGGAGGCTTATTTACATCGCGAAGTGGAATTGGCTTAATTATTACCTTCTCCTTCTCTTCATTACTCATTCCTTGAGAAGCCCGCATAATGTGGTTTCGTGAGTTGAGATGCTGAGCATGAGCCTTAGAGCTTCTGTACCCTTTTCCACAAAGACCACAACTGTACGTCATTGGGGTCTCATTCTTATTTTTCTCTTGAGCAAGTGCCGCTTGTCTAGCCAGATATAGAGCTTCTGTCACTCCGGGAACCCCAGCCACCTGTTTTATAGGGAGGAGCAGAAAAAGGATATTTTTCCACATTATTCAAGCGCATCAACTGAAAATTCATTTTCTTGAAGATCTCGAAACCATCATAAAAATTAAAACAGATTTAATGTGGGGTACTTAATGTAGTGATTAAACAATAATGACCACTTGGTATAGCAAGTAATTTCAGCTTCTTAGTAAGAACTTACAATAACCTAAATCGACAAGTTTGTTAAGGTTATGTTACGGTAGGAAAGAGTTAAAATTATTAAACCAAAAAATGATATTTTAGAAAATTCGAGCAAAAAAACCAAAATCTCGACAATTCTCCTCTCCCACAAGCCCAAAATTTGATATTGTCCTAGTAAAGGAAAAATATGTTTCTTAATCCCCAAAAGCCTCTACTCCAAATACAAGCAAACCACACAAGAACATGGAGAGAGCCTTTGGCATTGAAAAAAGAGATTTTTTTGGGACAATTTCTAAGCTAGAGTAGCTCAAACATCATAACTTCTAAAAACAGAGCGGAAACAGAGCGGCATTAAAATAGAAATCAAAATAAAAATAAAAAATTCTAGCTTTAGCATATTGCCAATGTAGTTGCCTTTCATAAATTTTGTTATCTTCTATACGAATTTATGTATGCAATTATTTGCCTAACACTCTACCAGATGCCCGAGCACAAATTTTTATTTGCCTATTTTGGCTATAAAACATTCAATTTACAGAAGCACTTTTTGGATAAGCAATTCTTGTAAGATACGTGCTTCTTCAACAAAGTACCGCCGCCACGCAGAAGCGCTTAATCTCATAAAATTTTAAAGAGAAGGAAACTGAAAATTAAAAGTTAAAGAGAGAGAGAGACCTTGCGTTTGAGATTGTAGCGGTGCCAATCGGACTTGTAGTGAAGCTTCTGCTCGGCGTCGTCATTGAATTCTCTGTTACATGCATTGCAGGTCAGCCTCGGCATGTTGTGCTCTTTCCTCTCCTTGGCGATTCGATTTTACGACCCACAACTTTCGTTTTTATAAATAAAACACACGACGGCTCGCTAGTGAAATGAGTTTCCAATTTCCATCCGTCGGCTACGCTTACGCAAGACCTGACCTGTTTGGTATTTGGGCTTAGATTTTGTGATCATTGGGCTTCTGATGTATGAAGCCCGGCCCATGTATCGAATAAGCCTAGTCCGTTCGATCACAAAATGGAGTAGACAACCGAGACAGATCTTGGATCGTGTATGGAGAAGGTAAATTCTTCTCTTCATTCTCGAGAAATTTGATTTTATTATAAACTTTTTGGGATAACAACAGACCAAAAAGGGTAAACGAACGAGCGATATGTGTTAGCATCAAATGATCAGAAATTAATAATATTTTCATGGTTTCTTATCAAATGTACAGTTTAAAGATATTTTAGTCTATTTTTAAACGATGGGTTCTTTTGAGATCAAACTAACTGAGATCTTATGGGAATAGACTGCACAAATCATTCAACATATACGCGGTGAATTGATTACTTATATTTTGATATCCTAGATGAGTTTTTTTTTTCCCCTCATTTTTTTAATTAATAATAATTACGAGATAGAAAACAAAAGAATTGTGTTTAGTCCTCTCGCCATATACACTTTTCAGGAAAGCAAATAGGGATCTAAATGCAACAGAAATATGCAGAGTGGAATCTCTTGTCCAAGACCTAAGAGAAAAATATTAAGCTGTTGGACAAAATCACCTATTAATAGTGCTTTTGTCAAAGCAAGATGCCAAGATTTTCTAGGATGTGATTTTGGACTGTACCGTCTCCACAGCCAATCTTTGGTTCTATTTTTGGGGAATTTTAGTTTGAAAAAACAACCCAACTCCCAAGGCTACTCTTCAGTCTTAAGGGCTCTTTTGTTTTTCTAATTTAATAATTTAATTAACTTAATTTCAATTAATTAAATTATTAATTCCTTTTTTAATTTAATAAAAAAAATTCAATTTTATATATATTAATTCCATAATACTTTAAAACCATGCGACTTTAAAATTTTTTAAACTTTCCCACACTTTGAAATATATATACATACACAAACTTGTTATTCAGATTCAAATATTTAAATTTAACTATATTTAGACAGACATGTAGCTATCCCATATACCGAATCATTCTCACTCGAACTACGAAATTAGATGGAGCATTTTAGGTCAAATTTGCCTGCGGTAATAAGCAGTATCCAAGTCAATAGTTAAATAAATTGCCAAAAACATGCATATGTAGTTATCAGCAAAAAAATCTGCTGCTTCATAAACATAAGTAGTGGTCGGCACATATAACCACTTGGGATTCTACAGTTTGAAACTTATGTATAACCAGCACAAAATATGTAACAGAATTATAACACACATGTAGCTTTTACATGTTTGAATGCTAATGACCTCGCAACCCCAGTGATTTGACTGCTTTCCACTTCACATGTATCACCATCATCTCTAACCCAGTTCTTTCGATCATTTGCTTCACTTTCTATTCAACCACAGCCAGCAGAATTAACTAGGACCATTGATTACATAACATAATAAAACGAAGCAAAAAAAAAATGTCTAGAAGAAAAATATAGTTGAAAACATAAGCTACATAAACAAACCGATGAAAGGCTACTTCAAATGTAACAATTCATTAAGACTCTTGATAAGCTTATTTAACATGAGTTCTTTTAACAAACAACAAAACTCTACACAAATGCAGGGGAGTAGTGCATGTCTTACCTAATTATCATAGAAGCGGGAACGGCGTCTCCGGGAACTGTGAAATACAGGAAGACCATGCATCAAATTATACAGATCATGAGTCAATGGAACTAATAAGCTGAAAATAATATTTTGGGGAATCTAGAAACATCAATCAAAAGAAACTAGCTTCGGATAAATACTTAGTTTGATACACATTGAACTCTGAGAAAATCGCCTAGGCCATGAAACTAATCCAATCAGAAGTTGATTCAAAGATTGTAGAAGGCAAGTTAAAATGTATAAACCTATCACAGTTAGATTCCCCTTTCAGTGGATCACTATATAATTAGAAAAATGAATTTCCCACTAATAGTTCTAATAAGTTATCATTCAACAGAACTGACGTAAATTACATGGAAATAAACACTGCTAACCTGCGATGACTGGAGCTACCTCTAGAGGGGCCACTTGTACTCACAAACTCATCGTCAGTTTCATCTATTCTGTACTCTGCAAAATCCACAGATGTCACTGAACCCTCATCAGAATTAGAGGTATCGTAACTCGAGCGGCGGCTTCCTCTTCTAGTATCACTGACTCTTGATCTTCTTCTGTTTCTAGCATTCCTTAAGTTATCAAATACCTGATACAAGATGCAGGAGGTCCACCAGTTACCTTCGTCTCCAGGAAAGTCCTCAAACTCATCTCCAGTTTCATCATCCCCATATTCAATCACATAGTCCCCCAAAACCACGCCCCTCGGAACTTCTGAATGGATAGTGCTCAAAACATCTATGATCTCAGAGGACTGCTGAAAATTTTCCCAATCAAGTTGCCGAGCAGGATCAATTTTTGAAGGACGAGAATGAGGATGCTCAAGCTGAGCATGTTTTCGGAGTTCCAAGTAGGTTCCTGCGAATGTACATTGATCCTCCTCACAACAACGTTTCTTCTCGTTTAAATAATCACGGACCTTATCAGCAACCACCCAGCCAGTAACTTCCCCTCTACACAAAGGGCAAGCCGGTCTGCAACTGTCTTCTGAAACCATTGGTTGGGTGTTTGCTGCAGAATTGACTTCAGAAGTTGAAGGAGGTGACACACCATAAGCATTTTTGAAACGGTCCAAACAGTTAGAGTGCAAATGGTCTGTGTCACATACAAAAGGTCGGCATCCTTTCTCATAAGATGAGCATAGGAGGAGCACACCATTGTGAGGGAAATCCAAGCATATTGGACAAGTCACATCATCCCAATTCGTATTCAACTGAACATCCTCCATGTCACAAGCAATCAGTCGGTGCCCTCTCCCATGAAAGGTTCCAAAGGCCATAAGACACTACTTACAAAGAAATCTACAAGCACAAGGAAAACATATTCCTCCTCCCAGATCAGATATGTAAATTACACCAGTGAGAATTCCAAGCAATAAACTACCCAAGCTCCTACGTCAGAGCCAAATAGAATAAACCATTGATCTAGTAAAGCATGCTCGAAAGATGACTGCACATGGTAGAAGATAACAGCGATCATGAGTTAAGCCTGAAGAAAACAATAATAATGTGCTTGGGAAAAAAGCAAAACATTAAATTTCCACATCAACGCTTCCACGAAGAAACATTCAAATACTCAAGAAACTTCCAAGGAGTTCAATATATACTTGGGTGCAGTGTAGCATGCTAATCCATTTAGTTGCCCAGTAAATTGGAAGAACACTTGGTAGTTTGTAAAAACAAATTAAAATTTGGAACCTTTAATTAATTTCCAAAGCCCAAATCAAAGAGATAAAAGTTTGCCAAAATAACCCTGGTAAAAATGCATGGACTGACTAAGAAGGGCTTCTCTCTCTCTCTCTCTCTCTCTCTCTCTCTCTCTCTCTTTTTACCCCAAAAAAAAGTACTGCAAATTAAAAAAAAAACAACTTAAGCCCATATTAATCTAACGATTTTAGATTTGAAATTCAACAGCCATCATCATAAAAAATGAAAGTCTAAGCTTGAGATGACATCTAACATGTATAAACAAAAGCAATAAATTCCACAGTGACCAAGAAATTAATCGATCAAATATCACCAAAATTTAAAAAATAAAAATAAACATTTTAAATCGATATTGAGTATGATGATAACAAAATTACTAACCATAGATATTGACCAAAAGAATAATCAACAAAATTGAGCAATCCCAAATGATCCGAGTTCACAAGCTAAGCACACACAAATTAAAAATTGAACATATGATTCTCAAATCAGCAATCGTGGGCATGAACTGAAAATGAAGAATAACCCGAAAAGGAAGGATTTCTTTAAATCTTTGGGGATACAATGAGAAAAAGAAGAGAAGCACGTAATCGAAATTGACTTACTGTACAGAAGAAAAATCGGAGTGACTCTGGAAACCCAGAAGGATTAAAATTAAAAGCGGAGACTTTGCTTTTGCTCCGTGATTAGGTCAGTTTCGTTTCGTGGTAGGTGTGTGTTCTCTTTTATATTTAGTATTCGTTTTTCTTGTTTCATTTCCACTTTGAGGATAAAAATGGTAAAGTACATTTTATAATCTAATTTACGTAATTGCCCTTCTTTCTTCGACCCTATTGTATTTTGTGATTTGTGAGCAGCAGTGGCCTGTAACCTGTAAGCAGCTTAATAACTTTATAGTATGATTTAATAACATTGTTTAGTAATTTACTGCTGCAATACTATTTATAGTTGACAAATTTGCTTAATGTAGATATATGGTCGTCGTTTTTTTTTTGGTTATATTTAATGTACAGTACGTAGGTTTAAAAATATGATTGTGCCTATGGTATTTTATAGTTTAAGTTGGTCATATTACATTGATTTCTTTTGCTATATAACAGTGCGCAATTGCGCATCACATCTTAAAAATATAATAGAACATTTTGACACATAACCAAAAATTTCAAAATATATAAAACTGTTGTATAATATACGATGGATGGTAGGGTACCGAAATTAGACCTCAGACTTTTAAGAGTATGACGATAACGTCATAATATACCATGGCAGTCTCTGGCCCCCCAAAACACGTGTAATTTGCCCAATAGTCCTTTGCTTTTTATATAAGAAATTATAATGATTAATCAATGGGCAATGTCATTTGACATTTGCCACTTGATTACTTTGCTGGTGTGTATCGTGTCCATCAAACTTCATTGTGATTGTATGCCCAAAAGTCAAAAGTAATTAATTTTTGTACGTGTTTTTTTTTTTTTCCATTTCAAGATTTAGGGGACAAAAATAATTGCTACGAGTCCCACGTGGTCAAGTGATGGCTCCGCGCGTACTACATATAAAGTAGAAACAAAAAGTTGTTATTAGTCAAATTTGACCGTAGAGGACTCAGCTGACTGGAGTCGAGGCTAAAAAGAATAAATAAATTTTAGTGCCTTTCGTTTGGGACTCGAAAAACTTTTACAGACACATTAGTGAATTTGCTTCCTACGAAATTCCCTCCATATTGTTACATGCTCTCTTGACCAGTGGCTTCAGAAATCGACCGCCCGGAGCGGCTGCTTCACGATCTGATAATACGAGCCACGTATTAATCATTAGGCCAAGGTGAAACTATTGCTGATCCTCAATTAGATATTACGAGCCACATATTAATCATCAGGCCAAGGTCCAACTATTGCTGATCCTCAATTATGCGGGTTACAATGCCGACAGCAATGGTTCTTCCTGATGATCGAAGGAAAGCCCTACCAAGAGCTCTGCAATTTGAGAACTCTTCCACACAGACAGGTTCCTGCAGTGCGACCTGAAAGGAAGTAACAGAAAGAGATGAAATCAACTTCTGCTGCTGCTACTGGGTTAGCAAACAAAATAGTACTGGAAGCTAGTATTTTGACTCTGATTCACCTCTAATATGGCACTTTGCTTTGCAGTAAGACAGCGAGGTGACTTCTTTGTAACCTTGCCAGTCTTTGTATCAAGTAATGACGTTATCTTTACAATTCTTGCAGCCTCCTTTGCATGGTGTATATGGCATTCCAACTGGGAGAATTTTGATCACAAAATCTATATATTTTAGAAAACAAATCATCTTGAGCAACAAACTATAGGCAAGTGTTGAGCAAAACAAATGAGTACCTGAGAGCCAATTAGAATTGGTGGTGCAAAATCCAAAACGAGCACCTTCAACTCTAAGTGTGTGGTGATTGCAACTGGGAAATCAGGGTGACATAGCACGCCCCCAGACATAACACGACTTACATCAATACCTTGCAGACTCACAGCTATATTGTCTCCAGCTCTGGCAACGGAACAGGACTGAGAGTCTCGTTCTATGGAATGCACAGTGCCTACCTCTCCAGATGGCAAGACTAAAACCTGCAACACACACGTCATACTATCCAGCATAGAGCAAAATAGTTCGTATATTATCTATAAAAATTCTATTATCAAGGATCTATCACAGAAACACAGGCAGGCATTCACATTCCATTCAGTGTTGAAAGTGAGTCAAAAAATTGCATACCTTCAATCCACTTCGAAGAGCTCCAGCCTCCAATTTGCCACAGGCAGACACCTGCCCGTGCTGTGATTTAAGAACGTCACATATGGGCATAAGTAGAGGCTTTGCAAAATCTCTAGAAGGAGGCCGTAAGGAATCAATTGCATCCAATAGACAGGGCCCCTTATACCTGCATCAAAATTACCCATTCAAATTAATCTAATGAAAATTTATCCATAATAGCAACATTGTAATTTCTTGGGGGAAGCTATTACCCATAACAATTGTATTACTACAGAAAGATCATTATATACATAAATATATAAAAAAAAAAAAAAACTCACCAAGATAACAGCCTACCATCATCAGGAGCTGTCATCAAATTTTGGTTTTCTAGGGCACTTAATGGAATCCATGTCAGTGAAGCGTCCTTGAAACCACAGGAACGAAGAAAAGTTCCAAGTTGTACTTTTATTGAATCAAACCGATCTTTAGAGTATTGTACAGCATCCATTTTGTTAACTGCCACAATAAGTTGATCAACACCAAAACTTCTGATCAGTTGTGCATGCTCCCTTGTCTGCCCCTTGGCAGTGTTCATACCAACTTCAAATGAACCAACTGAAGCATCTATAACAAGAATTGCAGCATCGGATTGTGTTGCTCCAGAAATCATGTTTGGGACAAAATCCTTATGACCTGGCGAGTCTAGCACAACAACATGATAATTTTTGGAATCAAAATATGCAACAGCCACAGTCATAGTTATTCCCCGTTCCCTCTCTTCAGCACTCTCATCTAATGCCCAAGCATAAGCAAATGATCCTTTGCCCTGGTTATTACAAACAACACATCAATCTAACAAAAACAAGAACTCACGGCACAAATGCAGGCAAATATTTTACACAAAGACACAAAATCACAGTGAGGTACCTGTAATTTGGCCTCTTTTTCATATTTGTGCATTTGTTTTTGGGTTATTCGTCCAAGAAGAAACAACAGTCTACCTGAGAGAGTTGATTTTCCCGAATCAACATGGCCAACCTAAAATGACAAGAAAACAAATAAGCATTCTAGATATGGATTTAAAAAAAAAATAAAAGCTTTATTTCTTATGTGATAAGACTAAAATTCAGACGTAGACTTACTATTGCAAGATTTAGTTGAGTCATTCTATCTCCTTTTTTGTCTGGGAGCATCCACTTTTCGGGTTTATACTGAGTATGTGAATTTGTTTTTCTGGCAGTTACATTGGTTGAATTTCCAGATTTAGCAGTCAAGGACATGTTCTTCATATTACTGGTCAAATTACCAGTATGACTGCTTGATTCAGTCCCATCGACTGAAGAACTAATGCTATCATCCACTGTACCATGGTTCGAGCAATTTCCCTCATCTATAGTGCCTAGTCTATCTTTTGCCATTACTAAAGAAGAGCTGTCAGAAATTCTAGAACTTGCACGTACTTCATTCTTCAAGCTATTTCTCTCATCCACGCTATCTTGATTGTCTTTTGGCATTAACGCATTTGCAATATCATATTTTTTAGCACTGGATCTTGTATTAACAGAGCCAATGTTTTCAGAGACGCTTGAGGAGACTCTAGAAGATTTTAAGTCCAAAAAATTTCCTATAAGATAAAGCCAGTACAGGAACAAGATGAGTTTAAATCGAACGGACAAACATTGAGAAAAATTATCTCATCAAAAATGCATTTGATCTATGGAAGTACAAATTAAATTGCATAGACATTAACAAAAAATTCAACCAAAAAAAAGAAAGAAAAAAATAGAGTATAGTGCTGCTAGACTGTGCCAAGATCAATGAAATCACATGCAAAGAAAACATCCTCCAATTCCCTAGTTGTCTAAAAATTGCATTAATGCACTTAGAAATTGATTTCTACAATAATTTAAGCATGTCAGTAGGATACCTTTTGAATGCGTTTTGGAGGAGTGCAATCCATTAGAAACCAAATCATCAGGTGATGGAACATCAAACTTGAAAGGGGCTGCACCATCAAGATATGTAAGGCTTGAAATTAGAATACATATATTTAAATCTACAACCAGTTTCAAGAAGCAAATAAAATTCTCCAAACATGAAACACAAAAATGTAGCACTACTCCAAGCATGGTACTAAAACCAAGTGACATTAAATTTCAATAAATTACAGATCTACACCCTATCCTAGAACATGTGCAGACCTATATTAAATTTGGAATGGCTATGGGAACTAAAAGCCTCATGGAATTCATGAAATTTTCCTTCGGTATTCCCAAGCTTCTGGCAGTTATTGCCCTCTTCCATCAAAGAACCATCATTCTGCCGTTGAATTACTACAGCCTTTTTCGGTGTCCGTGGCGGCAATGATGCAAAAAGAGACTTGGCCATTATGGATACTCCAGAATCTTTGCATATGCCGCCAGCTGCATGAAACAGATCTACTCTATATAAAGGAACAACCAACTAGAAAGCAAAATTGTATAACAAGTACCCTAAAAAAGATGACATAACCTTAAAAAAATGCAAGCTAACTAGTTGATGATGTTAAAAGAAAATGAAGCAAAACATAAGAGCTGATGCCCCACAACCATGACTAACATGAATATTTCTTAATTTTTCTAAAGGGATGAGGATAAGGAAATGACATTCAATCTTTACTACAATTACCAGTCCGAGTTTGGATAAATAGAAACTAGGAGAGTACAAGGTCATTGAAGAGCAACACAGACACAAATACCTGTTTTGCTATTGTTATTAACCAAAGGTGTACGAAGAACTCCACATATATCACACACAGACATGCCCTCTTCATTATCATAAGTGCAAATAGGACAACTCCAAACCCTGGGCTTGGAAGTTTCTTGCTTAGACTCAGATGCAGGTGTGGGCGCTTCCCCTGTTTCAACATAAGGGTCATCGAGTCAGTTACGTAAAGAGCATTCAAATCAGAGAGTCCTCATAGCTTTATTCGTATGACAAATACATAAAACATAAGAAGAAGAATTCTACAACACAAATATACAGCCATTGACAAAAGCTGCTATCTTCAATTTGCAACACACAACAGCTAAAGTGTTTAATAAATACACTATTTTACTCCACTAATGCTTAACGACTACCCAGTTACTTATTGATAGCTAGTGATTCCATTCCTCAACAGTTCGGATGAAAAGCGACAACACCTCAAATCCCAAACATACCCTAAGAATCTTATTTCCTATCTCAATATACGAAAACTGATTATGCGACATAGAATTCACAAATAACAACGAAAAAGGGAGTCTTGAGTGCAAAAAGGTGTTCTAACCGTTATCTTCTACATCATAGTCGTAGTCATCATAATCTTCATACTCGTAGTAGTCGCCGTAATCATAGTCTTCGTAATTAACTTTATGAGGCATGCTCCTAGTGATCAGAATTTCAAACTCACATTTGCAATATAATTAAAAGGAGGACCTCAATTGAGAAAAACTCGAGCCACAAACCTTGATATGTAATGAGATGAAGATCTTGTTAATTGTTAAAATATTAATCTAAAACGCGACAGCACCGACGACAAATAACTCTCGTGTAAAATCGGAAATTTTGATTTCCAGAAAATATTGGTTGCTGCTTTTCCCACACGAATGTACCGCATCTATCTGCCTACCAACAGAGTGTAATACAAATAGTGAGGATTAATTCGATGGCAGCTAAATAACTTCTGATTTCATACAAAATAGGCAGATTCTTAGATTTGGAAGAAAAAAAAAATCAGGATTATTTTCACGTGTCGGTCCGAATAAGATTTTAAGAGAAATAATAAGGAGTTTATCAAATCCATAGACTAACCCGGTGAAACGGAAGAGACGAGAAACGAATAAATTGAAGATGCTTGCTTCTACATAGTTCTTTTTTTTTTTTTTCTGCCCTTTTTCTCTCTGGATTATGTAAGCTGCTAGTGCTGCAGTGACACCCCCTTTTGTTACTTAACTAGTTTAAGAAAAATAACCAATAGGGCCTTTTGTTTTAGATTTTATATATAAACCCCCCCTTTCCCGACTCCGCTTCAAATTAGTCCACGAACTGCAGTTTTTCCCCTGATAGATTTTTTCTCTTTTTTCTTGTAAGTCTAAAAGAATATGAAATTACCAGTAGATGACTCTGGATTATTTTATTTTATTTTATTTTATTTTTTGTGGGAGTTCTTCTGACTTATTTTAGTGTCACATTCTCTTTAGCATTTTAGATAGAACAAAATCTAAATAACGTGACAGTCACAAAATGTTATATAGAATGATAGATAATAATATAACTTGGAGCACTGTCACACCCATAAAGATTTGAGCTACACAAAACTTTAACAATTACAAGAGGAGCAAATTCATAACTGTGACATACTATGCATTTATTGAACCAATTCGATAAGTATTGTTATTATACAGCAAAAACGATGAAGCTACTGAAGTTCAGGTAGCATTCAACAGTAATACAATAATGTACTATTCAGACTATTCCCGGAAAAATTTCCAGAATGTGCTAACCGGCTAATCCTCAGACTGCAGGAAGGTCTTTTCTGATTTGCTATCACCTGAAGACTGAAGTGCTTTACATATACACATCTACACAATAATAAAACAATGATTTCTATCCAGCGGTTGCATCAGAAACACATTTTTGGTTGGTGAGTGAAAAATGCTCAACGATTCTGGTCAGCATAGTATAATAATCATCCAAAACAACTAAGATCGCATTCTTATGTAGCTCTTAAAAAAAGCTTCAATCATCTGTCTGACAAAACTGAGTCACTCCAGGAAAGTGCAAGATCTCGGATGACATTCGGAAAGTCTGCAAGTTGGGGCGTTAAAAACTGAGAAAAAATATAGAACAATGTAACCTGTGACTTCAAAACTCTTATTATTGATATTTTACCTCTTACAACTTCTGTAGCTAATGAAGGCATATCAATATCACTTTCGACTAGCCTGTATACATCCACAAGCTACAAAAGACAGAAATTTCAGCACAATTGTAAATAGCACATAGCAACTGGATGAAATAGATAATATTCAGGTTCGCAAACCTCTTGAATGTGAAGCTTTGAATCTTCTGTGAGCGCAAGAAGCAGCTGTCGACGAATTCCTTCATCAGTGAAAAAAAGGCGAGCTCCATCTTTAATGGTGTCAGTTAGGTCCAATTTTTTTGGAACTTGCAAGCTCTTTAAATTTTGCCTGCAAAAATGGATAGCGTGAATACACAATCTTAAAACTCTCAAGCAGATAGAAAAGAACTAAGAAAATTGGTTCTGAAACGATACAGACATGTCCTTTACTCTCAATGCGGGATTGCTGCTCATCCTTGCTACATTCTCCTTTGCAAGAACAATAAGGTTTTCAAGCCGTTTCCACTGGAAAACGTTGTCTTTGAAAAGAACCTACGGTGGGTAGTAGGTTATTATTGAAGAAACACAGTTTAAGTAATCAATGACAAGGCAGTTAAAAATACAGTGAATTAGTATACAAAGAAGTGTCAGAAGTTGTGTAATGGTTCTTTCAACTAAATAGTAAGCATTGAACTCAAAACAAATATGTTCTCCAAATATAAACTGATTAATTCACATTCTTAAAAAACTGCAAGTTTGGGGGAACATGACCTTAAACTTACCTGTATAAGGCGTTCACGGAGAGCTGGATTAGGATCTGTAAGCAGACGCTTCGCCACATATGGATAGGCAACCTAGTAATGCACGACAGTGCAGATAAAGATCATGCATCAAGAGAGAGCCGTTGCTTGTAATTCATGAAAAAAGCAAGTGCTTAATCACAGAGATTACCATACATAATTTGTCGCAGGCGTTAAAAACTTAAACTGTAAGAATTTTAAAACAGACTACCATGACAAGATGTGCATTCACCTCAAGAAATTTAAAATCTGGCTTCAACGTGAAGCAGATGCCCTCTTGTGTC
Source organism: Citrus glauca (assembly GCA_029633175.1). Classification (NCBI taxonomy): domain Eukaryota; kingdom Viridiplantae; phylum Streptophyta; class Magnoliopsida; order Sapindales; family Rutaceae; genus Citrus; species Citrus glauca. The sequence continues at coordinate 3,836,468 of JAQOOD010000001.1, forward strand.
AGCAAAGAACGAATAACGAGGGAAAACCTCTCTGGAATTCGGATACGATAGTTGTAAACTAACTTGTTAAATTGCCCTGCAACAGAAACAGCACAACTTTTGGTTTGGGTGCCCATGACAGAAAAAATCTTTCAAAGTAGCTGCAGAAAGAAAACCAACGACACAAGTAAACAACATGTAAGCACCTGTAACACTTCGGAAATTGAAATCAGAGAGTCCTTTCCCAGATGAGTTTTGCCAGATTGCTTCCAAAGCTGGAATAATAGGAGAGACATCGGTTCCCTTAGCCAAGAAGCCAAGCCTGGTAAAATCATTTGCCATTTCAGCATAGTCCTCATTGACAGCATGGACAACAGCATCGATCAAAATCTGTTTGTTTTGCTGAAGATATAAACCAGATCAAAATGGTTTAATTTGGTAAGAGGAGTATTTTCTTGTATATTTCCGAATAAGAACACACACCTATTTCAATTATCTGCCAAAGTCACAAATAAATCTTAATAAAATTTTAACTTCTTTTAGCATTTATCTGGGAATGCAACTTACTTGACTAAGTTCAGCAACATTCCCAAAGTCCACATAAGCAATACGTCCATCACGCATAGCAAATATATTTCCAGGATGCGGATCTCCATGAAATAACCCAAATTCTAGCAGTTGCCTCAAAGCAGCACTCACTCCTACTGTTAGAAATCCACCTACATCAATTCCAGCTCTCTTTATTGCCTGAGGGATGTTGAGAAAAAGATTTTAAAAGGTGATATCTTATGATAGTGCTTGCTTTGAAAGTGATAAATGATTCAAATAACACCATCCATCTAAAGTATAGATGCTTAACCTGGGGGTCAGTGCAGCGAATACCATCAATCCATTCCATCACTAAAACACGTGAACCAGAAAGCTGTTTGTAAACCCGAGGAATTTTAACAGTAGGGTCATCTTTAAAGTTCTCCAGGAAGTCTTCCATATTCCGGGCTTCCTGAAAGAGTTAAAAAAAAAGAGTAACTATAGATGATTAAAAATATAGGAGACAAAAGACAAAATGAATCTAGGCAAATATGGTGAAGCCAATGATGTAAACATTGTTTGCCAATAGTGCTCCTCTTAAATGTGGCGAACTTATAAGCACTTTATTTATGTCAAACATAAGAGCAGCTATGAAAAGTACCAGAGTGTAATCAAGCTCTTCCAAAAGCTTTTCACCAAATTCATCAACTATGAGCTCGGCATTGCAACCAAGTTTCTGTAGACTGATTCCATTTAAGAATGAAGCAAGAGTTCTGAAAAGAAAAAGATCTCGGTAGATTATAGGCTCTATCTCAGGCCTTTGCACCTGTAAGCATATGAAACCTGTTAATTCTTTCACAAAACTTTCACAATTTGAAGCAGGCAAGAGGAATATCTCCTCACACAAGATATCTACAATACTAAAATAAAAAACTGGATTTCGCTTGGCAGAAAATATAGTATTAACTTGAGGCAAAGGTTGCAGAGGAGGAATAGTAGACCATGGCTACTGCATTCCAAGGATTTCAGACGCCAATGAAGGGAGTTTTCGATAATTCTCTATCATATAATTTATGTTAATTAAGCAAAACTGGAAAACATTTGTGAGAGGGAAGGATGCATTCAAGAATGTGTTAATTGCGAACCTATGGAACACAGTAGACAGACCGGCAGATGAACATCATACAACCTTAATAGCAACGTCCTCCCCTGTTTCACGCAGGGTGGCTCTGTAAACTTGACCCAGACTTGCAGCTGCTATTGTCTGTGAAGAAATTTTGCTGAAGACAGCTTCCAGAGGTCGACCCAATTCCTCTTCTATAATGTTAAAAGCAACCTATCAAACCAGTCACTGCTTAGGCAAAAATATTCTGTTCCACTGCAATCGAAAATTGCTTAAAAGATGCTCATAAATAGCTGTTATCCATTGTCATAGTATTTTTTACCTGATTTGGAAAAGAGGGGACATCATCCTGAAGAATGCAGAGTTCATTCATATAATCTTCTCTTATAATATCAGGCCTGTTCGCAAGCACCTGCAGCACAAGCAAAACACTCATTCAATATGTAAAACCAAGGACCAGAGGGAAATTTCCTAACTAATACTCATATCTATCCCTTTGTAATGGCTCAAACATTTCAAAACATATCTGTAGTCAAAAAATGAAAATTCTGAAAGGTAAGGACAAACCTGCCCAGCTTTGATAAAGGAAGGCCCCAAATTACACAAGAGATTCCGAAGTTGGCGAGCACGATCAGGAACAACCTCTTTGTCTCTTCCAACCAAACAATCATACATCAAATTAGACCAATACAATCCCAAACTCCATACTATCTCCACTCCACGTGACATTAGAGAAATTACAGCCCCTCTGGATTCCAAAACCTTGTTCCTCACCTAATTATCAACAACAACACAATCAAATTCAAGCCAAAAAAAGAAAAGCCAAGATACAAGATTGTGCTGAAAGCACTTTTAAATAGTAAAATGTTCTTTTTATGCTGTGGAGTACAGTTTGAAGGAAAGTGTTTATAATGACATGAAATGACATGTATAGAGTGAAACATTTTGCCGTTAATTTTCCAGAAAGATATGGTGAAGTCAGTCAAGTACTGTTGAAGAAGCTATAGATATCTGCTTTTGCAGAAAGTGGTTAACTATGAAGCAATTCCTTTTACAGAAAGCACTCCCCAACACACACAGAATATCATATATCTGTATCCCGACACTTTAATCCTCGACAAAGAATATGTCAGCACAGGTAAAAAAATTTGCAATTACAGTACACACCACAAAAAGCTTATGTGGTGAAGAAAGCACTTGAATGAAGCGCTTTATGAGAAGCTCTTCGTATGAAGCCCAGTTGTCAACAGAAAACTTGACTACGTAAGCCAATTTTTTCATAACTCGTAACAAAACTAACAGCCAAGTTTACAAAAGCCGAACATCGAATATCAAGAATACGAAAAGATAAATAAATAAAAATAATTACAGGAAACTGAATCTAATCGTACCGTTTCAGGCGTGTACTTGCGAAACGGCACGCAAACGCCGCGTTCTATGTCTAATAGCTCCATCGCTTTACTGGATTTTACTAATTCCAACGATTTCTTATCCGCTGGCGTCGTCGTTAAACCGTTAACTGAAGCATCACTCGCCGAGATTGAAGTTGAGAATCTGTCGCTTCTCTGTGACGCCGTTGATAACCGAAACGAAGATTCCTTGGAGGTGAAAATTACATTTCTGCACTTGTTCGTTTGGCGATGCTTGTTTGTAGAGAAAACGAGTGAGTTTATGCAATTCGGATTAATCAAATCCATAGTTGATAAGATGGAGCGAACGAGTGATTTTGGTGAGAAACGAAAGTGCCAAGGGCCAGGTTGGTGCAATACAGAGATGAGAAGAATATTTGAAAAAGCCGTTAAATGAAGTGAAAATGAGGCAGCCACAGAAGTGTGTTTTTAGCGTGACGCTAGTTCCTTTCTAGATAAATTCAAGGGAAATACGCAAATGGAACGCGATAAGTGAGCAAGAGAAAGTGATCTGTCGTCAATTTTTTGGTCTTTTTCTGGGAGCACGGAATGAACCAACCAATTTTGTGATCTCGCCACTCGCGTGGGACGTGGCTCCGAAAGGAAAAAGTTTTCTTTTCTCAACGGATTTTAGAAATGAAATAAGTTTTATCCCAACTTTATTTATTTGTTTATTTTTTATAAATCCTTCTTTCGTTAGATTATGTGACCATATATGCTAAAGCCTAGCACACCTGATGATTGAATTCTTCCACTCATTTCACAACTGAGCTAATTCACACCGGTAATATTACATTACGCGATGACAAATATGTACTGTTTTCCACTTAGCCTTTCATTGAAAACTTGTTGTAAGAATAGTTTTCATGAGATCGTTAAAATTGTCCTAGATATTTCCAAATTCATTTTTTTGATTACATGAGTATTATTAAAGATTACAATTCATTTTATATGAGAGTATAACTGATATTTATAAATCATACTATTACTCGGATAAGAGTATATTAAAATCATATGAAACATTGCCTAAATTTTAACCATACTAATAATCGAGAGATATCTACTTAATATTATATGAAACACTACCTAAATTTTAACCTTACTAATAATCAAGGGATGTTTTACTCTATGAAGACCAACCTCCATTCAAATTTGAAAAAACAATTAAATCCTCATATTACTATACGGGGTGAAAGCTTGAGTTCTAACCATTTAGCCAAAGGTTGAGTGACTATTTCCAAATTCATTTTGAGTTCATAACAAATATTCTAACGATTGTTCTGATCATGTACCACCTAAATCATTTGACTAGGTGGTAAAGAGTCCTTTCTCTGCCCCGGAGAGATGGGTGGAAGCCTTTGTAAGAATAATCTTTCCTTACAACTATTGAATAGTATGTCTCAAGTAGATTTTATTTGTATTATAGTAAAATTTTTCTATAGTTATATATTAAGACCAAACTACTTTTATTTTATAAATATGTAGCCATGAAATTTATTATTTAAATTTAATTACGATTGGTACAAGTGATATAGAGGTAAAATATGCACTTCATTACTAATTAATTAATGAATAAATTATAAATATATTAATTTCATAAGAATGTGTACATGTTGGCGAGTGATTACGTACTCACAAGTTAAAAAGTGCCAGTGACTAAATAATAAATTATTGTCCCATACTCTCCATATAGTATCAATATACAGAATTTTATTGTATTTATAAATCTTTTAGTTATACTTAGCAACAGAATCATGAAAGGCTAAAAAGATAGAGGAACACCAAGTTTCCCGAAAGTACGAAATATTATCATTAAAAGTCTGAATGACAAAACTAGAGTTTTGAAACTCTTTTATACTTACTCTAACTAACGAGAATTTACTAAAATATATAAACCCAAGTTATTATTACTTAATAAAATTCTACTAATAGAAAAACAAAAGAGAAAAAAGGGCAATAAAATTTGGTATATAGATAAAAAAAATTAAAAAAAACACTCAAATATAATATCTAAACGAAAAAGGGATAAAAATATTGAAATCAGTAAGAAAAATAAGAAAATAACTAAACCTACAAAATAATCATTAAAGAAATAAAATTTCCACTGAAAGCACATGTTTGAATACAGCATAACAGTATTAGATTAGGTTCATTTGGTCGCAAATTTTGAGATGAAATATTATACACTAAGAGCATACACTTGTTACGCAAATTATGAGTACATTACTCAGCCTACAAAACCATCCTCCATCTCATACTTTGGCAGACATGACTTTAGAATATTGATAGACCTTAATATATTTATCATTTACAGTTACGCAACTATGCATTAATGCATTGAGAGGAGGACATTAGGATAGACCAAAGAAACAAAAAATAATAATAATTCTGTCATCACACCTAACAGCACATGAATCAAAGACAAATAACAAAAACTGAAAATTATTATTATTTATTTATTTATATTGTAGATGGAGAGAGATAAGAGCTCCCTCCCCAAGGATTGAGAAAGAAAAGAAATTTGTGTTATAGAGGATTTAGTTTTAGATAGAGAGAAACAAGTGAAAGGTATTGATCTAATACAACTTATAAACTTAATAAAACGAATATCTATATTTTAAACAAAGTTAAAAATTCTTTAAAATAGAATATAAGAGTAATATTTAATCTTTCAAATGATTTCGTTATAATTGACCTGGTATTGAACAATAAAATAATAATACTAAAATTTTCAAATGATTCTATTTTAAGTGACGTGATATTCATTAATAAGATAATGTTATGGTTAAATAACAATTTCAGTTAATAAATAAATTTATCATTTAATAAATGAATGATACATTACTTGTACTTGAGATAATTTCTCGTAAAATTACTTGGTAAGTATTGAATTATTGTTATAATAAATTATCATTTAAGTAGAGAAAATAGTCAGTTGTAATCATATTATTTTCTCATGCTAATATTGAATTCGAACCGGTCCGACTCGGGTGGTCTGAAACATCAGTATCGCCCGGTCCAAGTCGCAAAGAACCGAAACTAATGCGGTTAGGATCCGCATCTGGATCCATCTTTGATTAGAGTAGGATCTAATTCGCACGCGGGAAATGAGCAAAGAACACTGGCGGGAAACCCTAAAATAAATCTCGTCTACGCGCAAACGCTCTACAAGGATCAAATTTGCATTTGCAACTGTCAATTTTTTAATTTTAAGCTCCAGGGTTTTCAGAGATGTTTTCGAGTAGCCAATTCGACGCCAGCAATGCATTTTCCGGCGGCGGATTCATGCCTTCTCAGCCGCCTCAGTCCGCCAATTATCCTTCTTCTACGGCAAGAGTAAGTCATTTCCCTGAAATTTTGCGTCTCTAATTTCTGTTTGTTTCGTCTAAATTAGAGCGTTTTGAACCTTGGAAAATTTTAATAATGAGAAAGGTAGCTAGTTAGTTTTTTCGTTTCTTACTATTTATTTAGGGTTTCTTTTTCTTTGTTTGATTGTTATTCTGATGGGCTTCGTTGATGAAATCTCATTAATTTTACTTATTTTCTGGCGGTTAATATTTTATTTATCTTTAAACGTGCCAAAGCATGATCGGTATTTCTTTTGGTATGTTTTCTGATGTCAATAACTGTTTTTTTGCGCACAGAGTCGTGATTCTCAAGGGTTAGTACCAGTGACAGTAAAGATGATAAGTGAAGCTTCCCACTCTGGTGATGATAAATCGAATTTTACGATCAATGGTTTGGAGATTACTAATGTAATATTCCTCAATGCACCCCCTTAATTTCTTTTGTTTAGACAAAACAGTTACTGAATGTTTGTGTTATTTTGGAAGTGCTTGAGGAAAAGGCCTATTATCAAATCATAGATAAATTGTGGGATTGTTTTATATGTATTTGCTTGATGTTATTGTTTTTTATATTGGGTTGCTTCAGGTTACATTGGTTGGGCTGGTGTATAACAAAGAAGAAAGAGCTTCTGATGTTAATTTCACTCTAGACGATGGAACCGGAAGAGTTGTATGTAAAAGATGGTAGTATTTTGCTCCCAATTGTGAATCTAATAAATAAACATTTATCTTGCGTGGTTGGAAAATTTTAAATTGCTGCATTTCCTCTTGGAGTTTAAGTAAATACATAGATCAGACAATGCCAATATATTGGCCTTAATCAATTTATACTCTTTAAATCATGTGTGTTTAATTTTAATGCACTTTTTAATGCATTGATAGGGCAAGTGAGGTTTTTGACACCAGGGAAATGGAGGCCATACAGTAAGCTCTAAATTTTTAGTGTTACAAGCCTTTATTATTATTTTTATCTTCTGCAATGATATACTTTAACATCCAAATTTCATCTTTATTTTCTCTATCTTGGAAATAGAGATGGAATGTACGTACGTCTCATTGGGAACTTGAAAAGCTTTCAAGGGAAAAAAACAGATTGTTGCCTTCTCTGTGAGGTATGGATATAAAAATATTTGGCTTTCTGCATTTGGTGGTTGAGGAATTGTTTAATCAACCTATCATTTATGTGTTTGGGTTTTCTTTTATTTGTTTGCTTTTAAATGTTTTCAATGTTATTTATGTTTTAGCTTCTTTATGACCTCTCATACGCTCTTAAGTCATCTGAAAAATTGCCTCAATCATCTGGCAGTAATACTTCTGTGAAATTCAATGTCATTTGATGCTGGGATGTGTTTTTTACTTTCCTGGAAATTGGAACTTGAAGTTTCTCATTGCTTTATTTTTAAATATGGAAGCCTGATTTTTGCAAAGAATATATCGTTGACAATTTTTGTAATGGATATGATAATTTTATATAAAAAACAGAAGAAACTAAAGAAATATTGTAAGATTCCAAGAATAAAGAGAAATCATTTCTGGGAGACTGTACTTTTAGCTGCCGTGATGAATCCCTTTTTTTCTGAATCACTTTTTTGCTCACGCAAGTTAGATGATATTTTATATAATTGATGGATCACTCTATACAAAGGCAAAATGATTTAGTAGTTAGCATGTAAAAATCTGATAACCTTTGACATCTTGGTTTTGCAGGCCAGTGACAAACTTTGATGAGGTTACTTGCCACTATATTGAATGCATATACTTTCACTTGCAAAATTCCAAGTCACAGGTATTTGTGAGTGGAACTGAGAAAAATTCTCCTCAAAGCTATATTTGCATTCTGTCCTTAGGATGAGTATATATGATGCCTCTGCATTTCATTTTGAATTGATCGTGTATTACTATAATCGAAGGTACAAGGTTTTGCTTCATCTCAGCCTCAGATGGTCGATTCATCACTGAACACTCCTGCCCGAACTGGTTCAAGTGGATATCAGACAGCCCCAACTAATGTGTGTTAAACAATCACAGAAAGTTTCCTTTTCATTGTCATTTACATCTATGTATTTTGTAAAGTTTTTCTTTTGTGCAGCTCTCTTCACAATTTGGCATTGATGGACTGAAGGATTGTGACCAAATGATCCTTGACTATCTGCAGCAACCATCAAGCAGGTCAGTCATATGCCAAAATTCTACCCTGTGCCTTTAGCTAGTGTTGCTCTGTTGTGTCTAGGTTTGTTTCTTATTCATTCTAATTTCACCCTGTTTTTAGTTGTTCCCTTTTTGTTGTCACTAGGCTTGTACTGTTGTTAATCTAACATCTAGTTTTTATCTGCCTGGTCTAGTGATTTGATCAATGACTCATCATCTTTTTTTTCCTTCCAAATTATACTCAGTGTATATTTCTCTTAATGCCACTTCATAGAGCTTTCCTATCTCAAAAAGAGGAAAGAAAGGTCACTTTACTGAGTTCAGGAATTGGTTCTTTGCAGTGAACGGGAAAGGGGAGTACACATAAATGAACTTTCAGACCAGCTGAAAATACCCCAAAAGAAGATCATGTAATCTTTCTCTCTCTATGTATCTATCTGATTATCTATTATGTACGGAAGTGAGTTATGTAATAATTTCTTCTATTCTACTTTCTACATCAGGGATTCAATTGCATCTCTTGAAAATGAAGGTTTGATCTACTCCACTATTGATGAGTTTCACTACAAGTTTGCCAGAGGTTGATAGTTGTTAGGAAGTTGACTCAAGTTTCTTGCTGGTGGATGACGTGCTGTTTCCTTTTATTGCCATTGATTTCAGTTTAAAGTATATTGTATATATTTGTTTGGATTGTTGAGATTATTATCTCAAATGTAAGGGATTGAACTTCTAGTTTGATTGAAACTTAACATTTGGTATTAGGTAGTTTATGTACTGAAAGTAGTAACAAATGTATGTCCCGGTTGATTATTAAACTGTGACTGGTGCCCTATGCTTGGTAGTTTCTTTTCAAAGAACAAACAGCTAGCCCGGCATGTCGATTGCTGGCGATGTATTCATAGAAGAATGACAACCATACAGATTATATTTAGGTGTTTTTGGGATTGAGGTTGAACACTAAAACATTTGTTAACCACTAGCTGTTGAAATTTTGAAAGTTATATTAATATAATTTTTTACTTGTATGATGGAAATTTTATTACATTTTTAATAATTTTGTTAAAATTATTATTTATTATATATTATTAATTTATATTTTATATTTATAATTTTTTTTTCATAACACCTGTAATTTAAAAATTATAATACATCAATCACAAACAAAGGACTTTAGGGGTTCAAGATTTTGTATTAAACATTACTTTTAAAGGACAATTAATATTTTGAGACGGGTGATAAATATTCATGGTATTATTCAAGATTAATTGAAAAATAGCTTTTTGACCCTTAAAAGGAAAACATACAACACCAAGGACTGGTTTGACATTGTTTTAAGTATAAAAGTGATTTTTATAAAGTTAAAAATTATTTGTGTTTAAATTTTTAAAAAAAATTATTTCATTTTACAGTAGATTTGAGAAAAGGAAATGAGTTGTTTTTAAAAATTTAATTTTAAGAATTACTTTTATTTTTAATACAACTTCACAATGTATTCTCATAGGTATCACAAAAATTGATAATTATCTTTATTAACTAAGAAGTAAAACCGGTAAGTTAAAAGAGATTATTAGTATTACTACTAACTACATAAAGATAACAGAATAAAAATAAAATTAATAATATAAAATATTTGTTTTAGTTATTAATTATTATATGTGCACAATAAAAATATATTTTATATACATGTTTATAAATATTTAAATAAATTTTACTTAAAGTTATGTTCAACTCAATAATTTATATTCTTTTAATAATTTAACAATAGGATTTACTAAACATCTATGATTGTTTTTAAAATTCATAGAATTTTAAAAATAAAATTTACTAAATGTTTAACTGATTTTTCTAAAAATTTATTTTTTTTATAATAAAGCTAACAACAATTATTATAAAAGACTATTTTATTACCAAATTGGCCCTTAAATTAGTGATACTAATATAAGTAGAGAATATCAATATTTTGAATCATTTTTTTTTAAATTAGACTAATAATTGATACTACCCTCTGGACTAAAGGGAAATTTACCCATTATATCAAATTCAAATAGATGTTCGACGAGTTGATTAGTTCTATTATTCCCATTTGATTTAAAATTCTATTAAATGAAATATTTAACTACGTTATTTATTTGCATATCAAATTTGAATCTATTCGTACCATGTAGAGAATAGATTGTAAGATTTAACTTAGTATAAGCCACGTGGGTTCTCAAAGGTCTGGGCTTGTTTAAAACAAGGAATGGGCGCGTATCCCGTCTTATTTAGGCAAATCTAATTACAGCCGTGTAGACAAACATAAACTCTCAAGTCTCAATTGACATTATCAAATTAAGGCCTTGTCTGATCGACGAGGTGCTGTAATAGTCACGGCTGCTATGTGAAAAAAGAAAAGAAGGTTGTAATTGTTATTATTATTATTTTTTCAATAAAAGTTAATAATATATGGTACATATATTTTTTTAAATAATAATTTTGGTATAAATAATAAAGATATTATATAATTTTCATCATACAAGTGTAAGATAAAATCAATTTAACTTTCAAATAATAACTGTAAGTGTTTATCAATTTGTTTAGGTATTGTACATGTTTAAGCTGTAAAACCACAATACCCAACAAGGCCTAAATTGTACATTAAACCGGTGTCAAAATAATCTTCTTTTGGCATCGTCATTTTTGCTAATTTTGTGCTTGGTTTGAGGTGCGTAAATATTAAGATGAAAAAAAAGGTATTTATTTACAATCCTAAGAATTTAGTTGAATGATTTTTAAGTAATTTTATTTGACTGGTTACGTGAGTTTGAATTTTGGGAGAATAAATGATTAAAAAAGTTGTTTCACTCTATTTCCCACTATTATCTAAAAATAAAACCACTTATCTGTGTAATGTCCCTATTGCAAATGTCGGCGAGAGGCATTTTTCTCTTATAACAAAAGACTACTTCCATCTTCACTTTGGATCAAGATTAAGAATTCGAAAATGATATTCATTATTATTTTTGTTTGGATGTATGCATTATTGTTTTGTTTCTATCAATAATCAATCAATGAATTTTTTAAAAAGACAAGTCAGATGTAAGATGAATAGAGAATCTAAATTCAATGAAACAACACGGTCTTCCTTTTATCAAAACACCAATGACTTATAAAAGATTCTATTATTGATAATGATTATATAGAGAGGAAAAAAGAATATTTCCACCTTCACTTTAAATCAAGATTTAAGAATTCAAAAATGATATTCATTATTATTTTTGTTTTAGATGTGTGCATTATTATTCTTATTTTACCAAGAATCAATAGTAGATTTTAAAAATACAAGTTAGATATAAGATGAATAAAGAATCTAAATTGGATAAACTAACGCAATCTTATTTGAACTTGATGGCCCCCTTAATTTATCATGGCTTTTATGTGCTAAACATGAGAATTTGGATTTGCTAAAAGCTATTATGTGCATGTGGAATAATCATAGTACGAAAAACATTCAACCCAAAAGAATCAGAACAAAGGTTGATAAGAATCAAGAAAAATCAAAATCAACGTGCTAAATCAAGCAAAGATTAGCCAAATCTCCTTATTATAAATGTATTTCGAGAATCATATCGCAGAATCATGACACAATTCCTTTCATTTTGGCTTTTAATTTTCATATCTAAGTACAAGTGAGTAATACTAGTGACTATACAGAGTAGTAAAGTTTTAGATGTATGCATTATCATTGTTGTTTTTACCAATAACCAATAGGTAGAATTTAAAAAGACAAATCAAACGCAGGATGAGTAGAGAATTTGAATTTGACGAAGTAAAACAGTTTTCTTTCAATCAAAACTCCTATAACTCATAAAAGATTCTAATATTGAAGATGATTGTATAGATGGTATTGTCACTTAAAAGTATTTCAAAGAGTGTAATTTAATCTTTAATCTAATTCAGACCATAATGGGCCGGCATTAGGACTTATGGGCCTCTTCATTTTCAGAAGAACAAGGGCTAGGCCCTACAACAAATCGTATTTGTTTCGTTTAGCGCGTGCATGTAAAATCTGGCCGGATTTGTGGGTTACTCTGTAACATGATATCTTCATTTTTCTATTAGGATTAGGATCCGTTTTGGCAACTCCAAGCTACATTCACTTCAGAATCTGTCGAAATTACCATACTCGCCTTATGATTCTTTTCCTTTTAATTTCATCTTTCAGTTTCTATATATATAAACTGAGCCAATACACACACACACACACTCACACTCACATAAAAATACAATTATTAATTAGGCATGCATGCACTCTTTAATTTACTCTAAAAGCTTAGTTTGTAGGATTAAGATTATTTCTTGATCTGATCATTTCCTGATCAAATAATTTAATTGATGATTGATTATTAATAAATAAAAAATAAAAGAAGTGAAATTTTACCTATATACTACCACTAAAAGACACATATGGCATAAGGTCTTTAAAAGTTCAGTAGAAATCAAATCATGAGAGGTTCTTATTCCTAATTTGTATTAGCTAATTGCAGCGAAAGCAGCACAACTAATTATCTTCCACAGTTATTTATTGGAAAATAAAGCTTAACATTAATAGCAAATAACTTTTTCTTAGCAGTTAATAGTGCCAAACATTCGTTAACTTTCTCTTACAACTACAACTAATTATGTTCCTGAGCTGTGTGTCACGGGATGAGTATTTTGCGCAGCTAACCCATGCGGCACTTAGACAACTTTAGCGAATGTTGTTAAGTAAGCCTAAAGGTTTTCGACTAGAAAAGAGAATAATGGAGCCGAATTAAAAATTTGTATTACACAAAGAGAGATTACATGTGGCTTAGAAGCTCGCTTACAGTACCACCACCAACACCAAAGGAGCCTAAGACCTCTCTCAGACAACATTAAAGGAATCTTCCTTGTTGTTAGATAATTATATTAAAAGGTTTATTATCATATGGTTACAGAAGTGCCACAATATCTAAATGGGTGATCAGAGTGCAAAATGTCCGTTACGTTGAATGTTAGGTATTGATTTCGGATAAACCCAGCTATTGCTAGCACATGTCGCCCGCCAATCAAGATTTAAGATTTGATATGTATTAGTAAGATCAAATCGAATATTTTGTTTGCGATTTTGTTTCCATCCGTACCTAATAATTAGCAGACATATTATCTGGATTCTGTCAACTCTTGCTTTCATATGCAAACTAGTCGCGCGATGCGGTCACATGGCCAAAACCTTTTAGGTATTCTTTTAGGTGTTTGAAAGCTGAAGAAAACGACTTACATTTTGCTTTCTTCGCACAGTACAAGCCACGTGTCGCACCCACTCTTGATCAGCTACAAAAAGATTGGTGGTTTGACGCATCCGTGCGGACACTTGTCAGATCATTGTTGGGTTGTCATTATTGGCTGTCACCACGGACTTCACGTGAAGCACCATTTGCTCCCTTCCTTTGTGTGCTCATTTTGTAAAATTAGAATCGTCCCAATCAATTTAAAGCGGATGACAGGTGTGCATATTACAAATTGCATGATTGGATAAAGGCCCTTGTCTCTTCATCTCATAAGTTATGATTGGATATATGATTTAGTGGTACAATGTTTTAGTCATTGTCTTGCAAAATATATGGATAAAATTTAGTCATTAATTACATCATACAGAGCTGCTTTTTGAAATCATTATTACCTTGTGATAGTGTTACTCAGCGCATTACCCATTTCTTTTTCCCATCTTTTCCATTTTGGGCATTTTGATCTCAATAGTGATGAACTTGTAGACGTCTACAGTGATATAATTAACAGCTTCATGATAATCATGATTGTCACCATAATGACTAATAATAATTGGATCTTGATAAACGTAACTGTCGTCACCAAGTTCCCCTGGCATCATTAGATTATTACATGTATATAAAAATGAAACAACGTCATGCGACATTCATTAACTTAATTACAAAACATTACATAAGCTTAACACAAACACCAGTTTCCACTTTATTTATAGTAAACGAGGAAACCTGCTACAGAAATCTGAACCCTAGCTAGTAGAAACTATGCATGCACACCTAACAATGCCTAAAAAAGAGAGAGAGAGATAGAGAAAAACCCACAAAAGAGAAAGTGATCACATGAGAGCAAACACTTAAATGCATAAGAGTAGATGCAGAGATGATCATATAGATTGACTACAATAATGCCTAAAAAAGAAGAGAGAGAGAGAGAGAGAGAGAAAAACCCACAAAAGAGAAAATGATCACATGAGAGCAAACACTTAAATGCATGAGAGTAGATGCAGAGATGATCGTATAGATCGACTATGAAGTTTACATATCCCGAACGTGGAAGACATTGGGATTTTTAATGACAATATCATACATGTAAACTGAGTTGAACTTGGAGAAGTCTCTAGGGAGAGAGATTAGATCAATGGAAGAATGTTTGTGGAATTGGAAAAGGTCAGGATCACCGCCGTAGTACCTCTCCCATCCTAAGCCTGTCAATATTTGTTCAAGTGAAGAATATGAAGACACAACTTCCCCTGTTGGTAAGTGCACCAAAACTTTTCTTCTCGAAGAGCTGCTGCCTTGTGATTCAGCTTGAGGGTTTTCGATAAGGCGAATAACCCCATTAGTGTTAAATACCCAAACACCAGACATTTTTGTTTTTGGTGCACTATATGATGAGTTGCGGGTTTTGTAATGAGAAGTTGAAGAAAGAAAAAAGTGATTTGTTCTCTTGGTGAAGGAAGAAGCCAATAGGGGTATATATATATATATACGTTTGTGTGTTAAACGGACATATAAAAACAAGAAGAAAATACTCTCACGAGGGATAATAAAGAAAATTTGATGATGGGCATGTTTAGCTTTTGTGGAGAATCTAGATACTGTGGGACCTAAATGGTTTAAATATAAGAGTACATGGATGCCCCTAGGGTGTAATTTAGGGTACATTTACCATCGATGGGGGTGTGGGTTTAGGAGAATCTTTATGTTGTGTGTAGGCTTTCCTTAGCTTTATAGTTAGAATATGGAACCTTGGGACACTTAATAACTAAAAGTCAATTAAAAACAGATTTTTTTGAAAGGCACCACTTAGATCACGAGATGTCCACGTGAAGAGAGTGTTGAAGATTTGTCGTGTAGCAGTGGGTTTGGTGATTGAAAGCTGCATTTGCTGGTTACTCATCATTGGGAAAGAAATGTTGTAACCTTATAGAAGAAATAAAGGTACTTCTAGTCCTTTTGTTGTTGGCTTTGCTGGTTCATAATAAAGAGATTTGGATTAATGGCTGCCGGCCAGAAAATTTTATCTATTGATATCACTAATTATATGTTTGGAATATATACCTATAATTAACCATCATAAAAATATGAGTCCCCATGTATATATATAGTTATTCTGTAGTAAGAATTTCTTGAAATTAATTAAGTGAAAATATCCTTACTAGATAATGACTCTCTCTCTCTCTCTATAAATATATTTAGAATATATATGAGATATCATGTTAGTCATATAACAAATAAATGATGTTATTATATATGTATAATAATTTTTAAAAACCATAAATATAAATAATAATTATATTAAATTCAATTACACATATCATACAACCATCAATTAGCTGTATTATTTCTAATGTATTCTAAAATTCTATTAAAAATCCTACTTAATTTGGTCAATGTCAAGAAAACATCATTTCCTAGGATAATTAAAGTCTTATTTACATTTGCATCTACAAATTATTATTACATTAATTTCTTAATTTAAGGCTGTAATCATTCATCACTTAGGTCATTGGTTTGGTTGTAAAAACTTCTCTTTTTTTCTGTTAAATGCTTAGAAGTTTTTGGACTTATCTTTATTACGCATAAATTTTTTAACTGTGCTCAAGATTGTACCCTTGGTCTCTAATCATTTAGATAATGAAACTTTAGTCGTGATTGTTCTGCTTTAGAACGCTCTTTATTGCAAATTCTTTTAGCCTTAAAAAGGTTCTGCATTTGCGACGGTGGAAACGTTGTTATCTGCCTTGTTTAAAATCTATTCTGATGATCGCATTACTTTATTGACTTAATTATTATTCATTATTAATTTAGCAAAAAAAATCTTTCTATGATAAACTCAATCTGTAAAACCCAAAATTAATCTTACAATTGAAATGACAATATAAAAAAGAAAATTGATTTGATGAGTGATTTAACTATTTTCTTTTCTAGGTTTCCGTAGGTTAATATAACTTACAATAAAATAGTATTGAGTCACTAACTCAATTGATTATGGGAAATTTACACTAATAGCCATAAAAATTTTGCGTTTTTTCATCTTAACCTCCTAAATAAATTTTTATTAACATTAGTCATAAAAGAACCTTTGAGTCCAAAATACCCCTCTCTCTCATCTCTCTCCCAACACTCTCTTTCACTCATCTCTCCCAAACCGGACAAACTTCCATCATCGGCGGTAACATCAGACCTCGTCGACGGTTACTTTATCCCTCATCGGCGTTCGATCTATCATCTATAATCTTCAATAAAACCTAAGTTAACTATTTTATTTATTTTCATTAATACATAGTGGTATGAGTTATTTTCTGAACTTTCTCGAGAACTTCAATGAACTGCAAGTCGTGGGTAAATTTAGCGACAGACTGTCTGTCGCACCAAGTTATGTGCGATAGGTGTTTGTCGCACCAAACCTTGTTGCGACAGGTGCCTGTCGCACCATGTTTTGGTGCGATAGGCACCCAGGTTTGGTGCGACATGCACCTGTCGCACCATGTTTTGGTGCGACATGCACTTGTCGTATCATGTTTTGATGCGACAAGTTCCCTGTCACGTGAAGCTTCGTGCGAGAGGCATCCTGTCGGACGATTCACCCACAACTGGCAGTTCACTGAAACTCTCAAGCAAGTTTAGAAAATAATTTATATCACTATGTGACACCGATTAGTGTTAGATCAGGATAGATTATGATCGAATTTTATTTGTATTGTTGTCTTTTGTCGTCGTCGTTGGTTGATGATTTAAAAGTAGAAAGCTGCCTTTCGTTTGACGAAAGAAGAGAAAGAAAGTTGCTTTTGGTTTGTAAAGAAGGGTAATTTAAGGAGAAAAGTGTGTGTTTGGCTAATGTTGATAAAAAAAATTGGGAGAGTTAATTGTGAAAATAATAAAAATTTTATGATTATTTTTATAAATTTTCATTGATTATACTGTTTTGTTATTTATCTTTACATTCAAAATATGACTGTAAATTACAATAAATATAAGTTAAAAGAATCTTTATTTTTTAATAATTTTGTGATTAGACTTTTAAAAAGATCTTTATTTTTGTAATAAATTTATGATTAGACTTTTCAACAATCATTTCAGAACCACGAAAGCTTAATCACAAAATCTTGATATGATATCTTTGTCAATTCAAGAAATGGAGCGATAAAAGTACCCCGCTAATAAAGGACCACTTGGACTGCCTATGGTTATCAAATTATTTATCCGTACTGTTACTCATTTTACTGCATAAATTTTGTAAACCAACGTTGCTCACATGGCATCACATGGGCTTCATGGTCCTCCACCAACAAGAGTCGCGACCATCGCTCATACGGACTTGTCAAATCTATCAGTAGCATGAACTTCTTGTCGCTAGATGTTTGCCAAATATACTTTTTAGAAGATGGTCATGTTGCTCTTTTTTTTTTTTTTATAATTACTTTTAAAATTCCAAATATTATCTACCTCTAATTCACCCTCACATTTAATGCTATCTGTAAACCGTTCTTATGAGGCAAAATGTGATAATATTTCCGTTACATACATCACAAACAAAATATATATATATATATACAGAAAGTTTGCATATTGATGAAGGCTAGCTAGCTAGCCACGTAATTTATACTTTCATTATTCCATATAATAACAAAAATACTAAGTTGCACAGGTTTACTCTTTACAAAATGTGAATTAGGGTAATAAATAGATTTTGCTTTGTTTTAAAATTATAATATATGTTTTATTGCAAAAGGATGTGTTATTGTTATTTGGATCCACTTATTTTCAAGTTGCAAACGTCCGTAGGGGAGAATAATGTGTTATTGTTATTTGGATATATCCTCCACTTATTGAATGGACCAATAAAACGAGGTTTATCTAGGCTATCGATACTAATAGTACTATTAATATAATGATTATAAAATTGATATAGAAAGTTTTATATTCGAATTAATGAAGCATTATGAGCTTCAACTAGCTAGTAATAAAATCTTGTGAGATGATTAAAAAGGCTCCGAGGTTGCAGATGGAAATAAATTGCATTCAGTTTATATACTAAAAAACAAAAATGAAAATGAGAAAGAGAACTTATGGTTGATTCCTAGGCTTTAATTATTGATAATTGCAATTTACTAAGTGGTCCATTCAAAACTTAGTCGTAAAGTTGAAGGGCGATCGGATTCGATACAGTGCATGCATGCATGCCCTCGTGTCGGGTAATGCAACATTGTGCACGCCTTTACGCATTCAAAGCCACGACCATTTGCTTCTCCATGTTTCTCTTTAAGAAAGCCACAAGGTCCTAAACGAAACAGACTGATCATTTTCCCCCATTATTCTGGAAATCTCAAGCGGTGACAATTTTTCTTTTTTGCTATTTGATTATCTGATTTTTGTCCATTGAGGAGTTGACACCAGCTGCCACATCTTCCCTCTTTATGTTTGTGGATAAAAAGCTTATTATATTTGTCGACTTTATGGTTCCAAGCACAGCTATCTCTTTCTGTGTGGTAACATTTTCAACAAGAAGGCTGTCTACATTGCATGATAAACGGCACGAATCAAGAAAAATCAAAATCTGTTGATTTAAGCAAGCCGGCCAAACTTCATTATATGGAAAGTGTATCAATCATATGTCGAAGTTAAGCTATGATTCCTTTCTTTCTTTCTTTAATTTTGCCTTTTTCAATTTTGTGTGTAAATTAAGCTATTGCAAGCTTGAAAAATAGAAGAGATTACCGTTCCTTCTTTTTTTTTTTCCGAATCTTATTTTTCTAGGTATCGATTTACAAATATACTTGACAAAGTTTTCTGTTGTGACTAAGATGAATTTTTGTCTATAAAAAAAAGTGCAAAGGGAAAAATAGCAATCTCTTAAATAATGTATTTCTTCGAAAGTAATAATAATAATAATTTGGAGGAAATGAGAAATTTGGTCCCTAGGGAAAAGTAGCAATCTCTTTAGTAATGTATTACACAAACTAAATTGGCTTAAGTGTATTCACGACAAACTTAACTAGCCTAGGGACTCTCTGATAATTTGATAGAACACATTATCTGTCACATTACATTTCCTTCACATTGAAGGCACAACCAGCTCAGCAAGAATTACTGGGTGATTGTGTATGAGATAATTCGGCAAGAATCTATGTGATGCTGAAAGGTGCCGAGTTTGCCGCTAGATTCATCATTTCGTTTTCCCATATCCAGTTAGAAGGGAATGATTCAAAGTGCTTGTCAGCTTATACGTTGTTTGGGTTTCGGATGACAACCAGCTCAGCAAGAATTTTCAATTTTTTTTTAAACCGTCCATGAATTTCTTCTCCTTCAATCTCTCTTGAATATCCATAGGATTAGTGTTATGTATACTTAGTTGAAATACTTAATTTATAAACCAATTGATATGACAAATAATGCGGTATTATTTAAGAAATACTTAATTTCTAAACCAATTGCTATGACAAATAATGCGGTATTATTTAATGAACATTATTTGATAGTTAAAGTAATATTTAATTATTAAATCTTATTAATTTATATTCAAATAGTAAATTTCTATTAATGACACATTAATTAGTATATAAATTAAGTAAGGATAACTTTACTTTTATTCATAAGAATGAGGTAAATCTCTTATGTATTGCTATAAATTTTTGAATTTTTTATAATTATATTTATTAAGACTTTTGATAGACCCATGATTATAATGTTAGTAGACTGTCACACACACATATGTATGTATGTATATGTATATGTATATCACAATAATCTCCTTCCACTTATATCATCATTTTTCTATATTCAGATTAATATTATCCAGTTACGTAAGGAATTTATTGTGGGGACTGTTCAGCAATTTCATCGTGCTCCACAAACTTTATCATATGCTCACTGCCTTTTCATCTCCCAGAATCGCATGATATAAAGTTGCATCCACTTGAAGTTGAAATGGATCATGCCCGTCGTTCTAACCACTTCAACCAGCTAAAGTTTTCAAGTATTGCTGCAAATTTTACAAAACCCTCATCCTTCTCAAAAACCATCATTTTGCTTATCAAATTAATCTGCTGCTCGAGATGGAATGATATATGTGTGAGTGTATGTATATATATTATTAAATCTTGATGGAACACAAAACTTACTTAATTAAAAGAAAAAATAGAACATATATATCATTGTTGATATATACGATATATTAACTCCAATCGACTGTGCTTAAAATTTTGAGTATTGGTGGAAGTTTTCTTTTCATCATGTAATTTTTTTTAATATTAAATAAATTCTTATAATCAATGAGAAACTTGAATCCTTCACTCTAGAATTAAGAAGAAGAAGCGTCGATTAACCAAATAGAGATTAAATAACAATATCATATTCACAAAGTTTTGTATTTTCGCGTATATATAAATCACAAATTTTGGAAGCGCAATGAATGCGTAATTACTTGATACCTGACAATTGAGTGATTGACTATTTGCTATTTTACATCTTATTAGTTAAATTTTGTATCCCAACTCCATCGTTATATTATTATAAATATTTAATTATTTGTATAGAAATGTAGGTACTGTATCTCATATAGGAAGGATTAATAATCTATACGTGGCAAGAAAGTATAGGAAAAAGATCAAGGATGTCACGATCATAAATGGGCATTACAAGAGATAGTAATGGAGGATCATGCGGCCTTGATTAATGACGTTGGACGATCATGCAATTGATTTTGAGATTGACTTGTGGCTGATTGTCGGGGATTGTTTCCTTAATATTAACCAGCACGCGAAGATCCATTACATATGTTTAATAGTACTTTCTTTAATTCTTAATTTCTTATGATTTCGGTTTATGTGCACACAAAGAGAAATGAGTTTAATTACTTAGATCTATTGGTCCTTTCGTAAGGTATATGTACCATGATAATTAAAGTAGTTTATGAACAATAATTATTTAAATAAAAGTAAACTTAATAGGAGATATATTAATTATAAAGGAATAAAAGGGAATTTTATTAGTAGCTGGCAGCATATGTACTCGGTAACGTATTAGTCACGTAAAGGAAAGATCGAGAGAATAATACAAAAGTTAATTTGGAGGTATTGGCCAGGTATAACCTGCATTAGTAAGAAAGGAGTAGCCAGTGGAGTTCAATAGCTTAAAGGAATACTTCAAAAGTTAAAGTTAAAAGCAAAAAGCAAACAAACAAACATTATATTAGTTACACTAGGCTAGCTGTTGCTTTCTTTTTAAAATTTTAGCAAAATTTCATGCATGCTGATGCCATATTCCCTTTCACTCTAAGAATAATTTCCATAAGATCAATTACAAAAGAAAAAGGATCTATTCCTTATAACTAACTTAATAATTTTATTGATAACTTAAATATCCTTTTTGTTTTCTTGAAGCTTCACATGATTGGTTCTTTACTCAAGATCTTTCGCAAGATCAAATCAAGTTGTACACACACACACACATGTATGATCCAGATCGATTCAATAGCTCTAAGAAATTGTGACAGACTCTTAATGGCTAAACAAGAACGAATTCAAACTGATTTGCAAGATTAATCACAGATAACATACAAGATTACGCGGTTTAGTCATTTGTAAGAACTACGTCCACGGCTGAAAACATCAGAGCTAGCTTTATAGATTGATTCAATGAAGAGATTACGAGCACATGTAGCTGAGATTATAGAGCACAAGATTTAACCTTCTCTTCACAAGTCTCACACTATAACTCTTTAGAATACTCTCGAGATCGAACAAGTTGGAAATAACATATAACAGCTGTATTAACGCATAACTTACAGCTGAAAGACACGTGTCAAAGACCGTCATAACGAACTTTAAATCACTGAAGATTTACGCGCAAACCATGTGATCAACTTAAATTCGTTATGAATAAAACTTAAGCTCGGACCACATTGTGACTTGTTAAAACTCTATTGCCTTGCATGTAAAGTATTTGAATTCACCTTATACAAACAATTCTCCACCTTGAATCAAACATCCTACACTGACCTTTTTACCACCTCATGTAAATAAAAAATTGCGTATCCTAGCTAAGTCTAAGCACTCTTTGAACTTAGCTACTGAAACCATCTTAGTCAGCATATCAGAAGGGTTATTATTATTGTGAACTTTGACCGCTTTGATAACCCTTCTTAAGACCTCATTTCTTATTAAGTGAAGTTTTATATCAATATGCTTAGTCTTTTCATGATGTTGTGGACTTTTATAGGGATGCAGTACACTTGAACTGTCACAAGGGATTGCAATAGACTTTTGTTCAAAGCCAAGCTTAGCTAACGATCCTTTAAGCTATATAGCTGCAGTGAGACCTTCTCTAACTCTATATATTTATTTACAGCTCACAATCCTCCTATTTTCAGGCCTTTTAACCAATTGAAAGCTTATATAAAGCTTTCGAATTCTTCATAATTAATTTCAAGAGCAAAATGTAAAGCAAATAAATCAAGTCAGCATATCCATACTTTTTGGTGCTTTAACCTGCCTTTTTTTGCCTATCTCTAGTTAATTGATAATCATGAGACTGATGTAAAGCTGAAACTTCATCTTCAGATTTTTTATTTTATTTGAATCATCACAAGAATCATTTGATTTTACAGTCTTATCTGAGTTGTTTAGAGCAAATGACTCCATCTCAAATTAGACGCTAGATGTTTTAGCTAGTTGCTGGTTTTTATCTTTACGAAATTTGTCTACAATTTATTCTTTATTAAAAACACAATAGCTCTACTATCTATGCACTTTGGTGGAGAGAAATCAATACACCAAAGTTTATATCCTTTCACACCATCAGGATAGCAAATGAGAACACCTTTGAAAGCTCTTGGAGTGAACTTGCCTTAACTTATGTGAGCATAAGCTTGACAACTCAATGCCTTAAGGTTCTCATAGTTCGTTGTTTTTTCAGAGCATATCTTAAGTTTTAAATTTAATAGCAGTAAAAGGACTCAAGTTAACTAAATAACAAGTTGTATAGAGAGTTTCAATCCACAAATTCATTTGCAGCTTGACTTGAACTAGCATATACCTTATTTCATCCATGAGTATTTTTCTCATTCTCTCTACAAGGCCATTTTATTGAGAAGTTGACCTCACTATCTTGTGTTTAGGTATACCCTTAACAGCACAAAACCATCAAACATCTGATTACATAACTCCATGAGTGTTTTTCCCATTCTCTCTGAAAGGCCATTTTATTGAGGAGTTGACCTCATTGTCTTTTGTTTAGATATACCCTCAGCAGCACAAAATCATCAAACATCTGATTAAATAACTCCATGAGTATTTTTCCCATTCTCTCTAGAAGGCCATTTTATTGAGGAGTTGACCTCACTGTCTTCTGTTTAGATATACCTTCAGTAGCATAGAACCACCAAACATCTAATTACATAACTCCAGCCCATTATCTATTCTCAGTTTCTTAAACTTATTTATCAGCTAAGCCTGTCTGCCCAAATCAGAGGCATTAATTGCTTTTGGTTAGGATCTTTGTGATGCTAAAGGCATAAAGAGAGAAAAAAATTAGGGCATTTTCACTGGGATTTTTCCGTTCTTTGATTACTTCCACAAAGTTGAAACTCAGTCCAGTCTTATATGTGTGCATTTCTAGAGAAAGTGTTAGCTAGGGTATTACATCTACTGTAAAGTACTGTAAGTACCTAAAAATACTGAATTTTTACTTCTGCTAGGTGCCTTGCATGCGTTCGATTTTAAAAAATATTAACTGCCATTGTGGATTAAACCCTTTTAGTTTTAGGGATAAATTTTGACGAGTTAGATATAACAGCTCGATGATCTGTTTGTTCTTCCCGCTCCAATTGAAGAAGTTTTGTGTATGGATCCTCAGGGCTTTTCTAATTATAGATTCTGATAGGTGTCTCCTTTGTTGTGGCTGCCTGTTTAAGCAGGGTTTATTTTTGGCATTTGGGCCTTTTGTTGCTTCCCCCATTCTTCAATCGCAGTACTTTTTCAAAATAAATTTCCTTGCTTGGTCGAGGCTTAAATATCTTCATTAAAATATTTTTTTTCTTGGTAAAATCTCGATGATCTTTTCAAAAATTTTGTTTTTCATTATAGCATGATAAAAAGCCTGTTTTCATCCCGCCAATGTGAGCGTATGCTTGTACTTTAAGAGATTTACTTATTAACTGGCACCAACATAGGCTGTTTCAAGTCTGAGGATTAAGTTGAGGTCTCAATATAGAATTTTGCTCTATTACTTCAAATATGAAAATGATTTTTTAAACTAAATTAATTAATTTAGAATATGTATTTATAGTCTCCCATTTTAGCAGGGGTTCAAAATTTCGGACCCCTTGCACTATGAAATAGCAAATCAATTAACCATACCTATATAACAGTAATGAGTAAAGCATTTGTAAAGAAAAACTTTAAAAATGCAAGGACGTATCCTGTTGGATTATTTCCATAATTAATGGTTGTTAATGTGTTATGTATAATATATCGCTTGCAAATCATTTAATGTATTTCTTATTTCTGTTCTTCACATGACATGAATTAAGATTTTCTTATAATCTAATATTAACTTGAAGGTGTTGGTGAATAATAAGAATATGGAGGCAAATAACAAAGAAAATTTCTTAAGATTTGAGACGTGTTTGCATACTTTTTCTAAAGGTTTTATTTGCCCTCACCAATCTTGGTTTGCTATAGAGTTTTAATGGCAAATTACCCCCAAGATATATCAAATCCTGAATACAATCTCTAGCAAATAAGATTGTATTTCCAGAACATATATGAAACCTGCAAAATCTGATAATTAATCTAATTGTGTCTTTCTTTTATGAAGAAGAAGTTTAATTTAAAGAATACAACCATTAGAAATGGTACTTCTTCAAAGACACTCTTTTGGTTTGAATTTGCATCGATTGACAATTGAAATTTTCAATCTTGCTAACCGTTTTTCCAATTGACGCCTTTATGGAAATAAACGGTTAGCCGTTTTCTCTAAAACATAAAACATGCTCTCTAGAGTTAAACGGTTAGCCATTTTCTCAATAAGGGTGAGCTGTTTTCTCAATAACGGTGAGCCGTTTTATTCCAGAATAGAAAACATGTTCTCTTTACTTAAACGATTAGCCGTTTTCTCAACAACGGTGAGCCGTCTTAATCCAGAACAACAAACGTGCTCTCTAGACTTAAACAGTTAGCCATTTTCTCCAAAAACGGCAAACCGTTTTCGTCTAGAATATCAAACCAAAAAACTTGAAAAATGTTATAATCTCTCTTACATAAGGACTGTTCTAAAGTACGAAAGTAGAATTGATAAGAGCATTGCACTAGAACCGGCATGTAGTATTAGGGATGATGGTGATAAGAAAAATGGGGACTTAGCTAGTTTACCGTAGGCTGAATTAGGTGTTGAGTTTTGTAGTTTAAAGCATAAACATTGGATAAAGATACTCTCCTACTTTGAGCTTTCTTTATTTTTTTTAATAGAGATTTTAGGTTACATATACATTATTGTTTATGTATGATTAAATTTTATACCTGTAATTTCTTAGTTTCATTTTATTATGACATCACTTTTATTATTTGTTATGGGGTTTAGAAGAGCAAAAAATGGATTATGTAAAAATGATTTTGATGATCTAATGGGTGTGATAATATCGAATAAATAACAGTTTTAATAAATGAAGAATAAGATAAGTTGGTTATTTTTTAAGTAATTGATCATTAAATAAATTTCAAATTATTTCCATTGGATTACTCAAATTCACTTTCTATGTTGCCATAAGTGTAGTGAAACGTTTAGAGAGCCACCTTCATGTCAATCAGACAGGAACGCCGTTTGTGGATAGAGAGTAAAGATATCCTTGCCATCTAATAGTTATTTTGTCACATAGATTGTATCATATGATCACATCATCCGTGTAAATTTTCTAGATTGACTAATTAATTAATTACAAGTGATTTTTGTCCTTCATAATTAGAAGATTTTGTTTAATAATTATTAACTAATAACAAGATAGAGAAGTATTGGCTGGATAAACTTTGACAACCTGTAGTCAAACACAGGATTTTCTTTTTTCCCACAATTAGAACTCAACCGGAAATGACAGAAAAATAAATTTCCACATTAAGGAGATTCAGATCTCCATCTTTTAGGTATAGGAAAAAGGTGCTGACCAAACAGACTTGATTAAGGAAGAGAAAAAAAAAAAACAAAGAGAACTAAAATCTTATGAAATTTTAATTTATATCCTAAAGAAAATCTTCTGTAAGACCGAACATTAAGAACAAGTCTTAAATGAAATGAGTCGTGCCATGCTAATTAATTGATGACAATGTGTTATATATCAGACAAATGTTACCAAAGCTTTTAATTTTTTTAATGAATAATAAAATAATACTTCCTTAAAAAAAAAATACTCGTATTCACTGGAGTGTAATATAAATTTAAAATATTTCAAAATTTAAAAGTATATACACAAGTACTCAAAATATACCAAAAATACATAGATAAAAAGTATATACACCAGTACTCGAAATATAGTTTCTTCCAAAAATGGTGTGGATATGTGTAATCGATGAACTCCTAATAATAGTGCTCTGACGTGTGTGTTGACTAATTAAAAGATTTAAAAAAAAAAAAAAGTAATTGGGTGTCTGATAAGAAGAAGAAATTATTTGGTTTATCCGAAATTGGAGCTTGTAGTCACCACGCCACGCGGTAGTTCTCAAGTGAAAAGTAATGTCAAAATGGAGGAGAAATTAACTCACGCCAGTCATTCCCAACGTTCACGGTTATTATCCCATTAATAGCTTTGTTCCTGTCAAATATAAATGGAGGGTTCACCCCAGCAAAGCTTTCATCATCAAGTGATCAAAAGCTTACTAATTAATTACATCGTCGACGCAGGGATATCAATTATATAGAATTAATCAAGTTTTATTATTATTATTATTATTATTGATATGATGGAGCTAAAAGCTTCTTCGTCCCTCGTCGTATTAACAGCTCTTGTTCTCTTGTTCTCGTCATCCTCAGTCAGCGTCAATGGCTTCGACATAATCAAGATCCTCTCTAACCACCCAAATTTGCTAGCTTTCAGCGACCTTCTCTCGCAGACGAAGCTGAATGAGGCCATTAACAAGAGGAAAACCATCACCGTTCTTGCCGTTGATAACAGCTCCATTGGGGCTCTTAACGACAGGCCCGTTGATGAAATCAAAAACATTTTGAGTGTTCACGTCATTCTTGACTACTACGATATGAACAAGCTAAAGAAGTTGCCGAAGACCTCGAGCTGGACCACTATGTTCCAATCAACTGGGAATGCTAATGACAAGCAAGGGTACATAAACTGCACACGTCTGCCTGGAGAGCAATTCGTTTTTGGCTCTGCAGTGAAGAATTCACCACCTGTCGCTAAGTTTGTCAAATCCGTCTTCTCTCAGCCATTTAATATTTCCGTCCTACAAGTGAGTCAGCCCATTGTGGCTCCTGGTCTTGGTGATGTGATTCTGCCGCCGCCGCCGCCACCGTACACACCACCACCTGCTATGCCTCCTAAGGCGTCTCGTAAGAAGAGCAATGCATCCGCACCGGTAGCTGAAGGGGATGACGACGAGTTTGCCCCATCTGATTCGCCAATCGAGGCACCCGTCGAGGCACCCGCCCCTGAACCTGTTGAGGCACCCGCCCAATCCCCTCCAGAACCCAAGGATGAGGCTGAAGCCCCTGCTCCTTCCAGTGCTTCACGCCTCTACCTCGCTTCAGGTGTCGCTCTTGCAGGTTTCACGGCAATGGCATTCATCTGACACTGACTGCGACAGAATCAACGATTTTTCACATAAGAAGCAGGACATGCAAAGTAGAACCCTGTGATTCTGTTTGTCTGACCATTTTTATTTTTATTTTTTTTTTTGACTTCGTAAAGATTCCTCACATTATTATTACTATTATTATTACTTGCGTAATTTTTTACACTATTGGGTTTTCAGGCTTTGATAACATGAAAAAATTACAATCAAAGACGCATATAATTTAACCATATGTAAGTTGGGGCCTCAGTTCCGTTTTTTGCTTCCCATTTCCTATCCGCCTTCCCAATTAAACTCACCCGGTTTCTAAGATAGACCTGTTCGATGGCCAAACAATGCAAGATTGCCTTATCCAATGTGAGAATTGAGCTTGACCTTTCAATTCAAGGGGAAAAACGAATATTCACGGTGATTGTTTAATATGACTTATTTAATAATTATAAATATTTATTTAATTTTATAAATTTTTATTTTTATTTAATTATTTTTTTAATAAAATTTTTGAACTTAAATTATTTTACCTCTACTGATAAAAGTTCAAATTTTAAACTTTTAAAAATAAAGATTGAAATTTTTTTTAAATATTAAAATATTTAAAATGTCATTTACTTATTTGACAATTTAATTTTATTCTTTTCATAATATAATTTTAAAAAATTATCTATTAAAGTAATTTCATAAATTTTTATTAAAAAAATCTATTAACAACCAGACAACTAAATTTTTTTAATAAAAGTTATACTAACAAAAATTCTATTTAAACAAGTTTTATTTGAAAAACTGTAGCCATAATCTCATATCAACCTCGGCTTACTTCATATATAAAAGATCAGTCACTAAAGCAACCTAAAATCTGTGGGCGTTGACTCATCACTAGGGCCAGTCAACGTACAATATCCCAAGAGCTTTCATCAGGTGACTCATTTTAGCAGTATCAAAACAAAACAATCAAACCAGTTTCAAAGGAAAAAAAAAACAATCAAACTGCATCTTTGATCAATTAAACTAGCATTAAGTATCCACTGCTAGTCAAAAGAACTAGGAAACTTTAAGTAATACAAAAGGGGCAGTGCTAGTGCAATTGCCAACATACTGATGAACGGATCGGCTCTTCATTTCAACTTGGCGACTATGTCAGAAACAACTTCGTCCATGTCAAGATCCTTCATGGGTTTGAATGGTCGTTTCATGTCCTGCAAAGTGAAGAAGTGGAAATAAGCCAACTCATATGACAACCAGAGGTCGAAGTTGGTGAAATAACTGACATTTTAAATCTTATGGAGTGGCCTATATTGAGCTTCAGATTACACCTAGTATGATTTACTAATAATATTGAAGGTACAACAAATTTATTCACACGACAAGTGCTATGCATTGCAAAGGTTAATACGCAAAATCAAAATTAGCGAGGGACAAGAACCCTAGAGAAGGGCAGCATGCAAACAAATGAAACAAAATATAGATAATGTTGGTAGAAGTTTTCACCAGAAGACTGATAAACTTCTCGCCACCATCCTCGCGTATCTCAAAGCATCCCCTTCGTGGCTGTTGAAAGAAGAAATCAGAAATATCTTAACATTCTTAACACATATTTGGATAAAACAAGTAAACATCTTAATATAGTACAATGCAAAGAAGAATAAAAGACTTTCCAAACGTGTGTTAAAGAAAATACTCCCTAGCTTGAGTTGAATCGCTTAAATCGCCATTTTAAAGAGACTTGGAATGCCCTAACTTGTGTTTTCTGGCTCACTTGGACAGCCTATAACCATGTTCCTCAATTCACAATCAATTTCAAGTTATTAACAATCATCTAGAGCATTTAGCTATTTTGCAACAAATCATTGCCAAAATCCTTGAAGGTGCAGTCTGAAACTCTCAGAATAATATTAAGCAAAATCTCCAGGTAAATTCGGTCAGTAGTTTGTAGGCAAATATTAACGACAGGATTCCTCTCAATTCTATTCCAGAAGACGATATCCCTACAATGATGCAGAGTCAGTATGTAGGGTAGGGCCTTGGTGGGGTACAGTTTGAGGTTCCCAAAACTAATATTAGAGGAAACTCCCAAGGTCAAAAGAGTTTCAATATTTTTCTGGGAAACTGGCAACAATTGAACCCCATTAATTTCTCAATGAAAATTGTTCTGATGAAGTTGTGTTTGTGTTATGGGACAAAATGGTATTCCTTTAATATTAGTGAGAGATCAAATAAGAAGTGTGGTAATTATATTTTCCTTATAACAAAAAAGCTCCAGAGGGCCCAAAAAGAAAAAATGCTAAATTTGCCTGTTCCATGAGACACAATATTGTAACATATAACATTTAAATCTCGGAACTTGCCAACAGAACCCCAAAATAAAGCATATTAATGAAACAACCATCACTTTTTTTAAAAATCCTAAAAATAAATATATAAATAAAAATAAAAACATCTAAATAATCTGTTTGTTGAAGTAGTAACTAGACCAGAAAATAACTCAGCTATTTCTCTCTTGAGAAAAGGAAAAATTAAAGGAAGCACAAAAAATAACTTGTCACTTCCTCAGTGCCCCATTGCCAATAAGGTATAAGAACTTATGAACCTTTTCAGGATTTAGTAGCACTTTGATCCCTGGAACACCTTTCTCCAGACCATCCTTCACATGATTAGCCCTTGTCTTGAATGAATTGCATTGTTTGCTAAATTCAACAAAAAGTTACTTCAGAAAAATTAATCATCACAGTTAAGAACAACATTTCATGACACAAAAGATCAAACAGCACCCAGAAGACTATGTACAACACCATGACAATTTCTTAAAAGTAGCTATACGGAAAATCTATGATGATTTGACAAAATTTTAACACCAAACATCATTATTGTACATTGTCAACAACAATACCCTGTAAACAACAATATTCTCAAGAGCATTACACAGAAAATTATTGAGTCTCGTTTTCTTGCGGATTAGAAGCCTTAAAAACTCATGTCTTCTAATTATAGCAACGAAACAGAAGTATAAAACAATTAATATACAAACAACTATTGAATCCTGATGCGTAACAGAGACTCAAAAAACTACAACCAACAGGAGTCCAGATTAATAATCTAAAACCACAGATACTCAAATATGCTCTTTTGTTTCATTTTCTAGGCAACAAAACAGAAAATTAACACATGAACATTTACTATACCTTAATTTTTATATCAAAGGAACGAATAACACAAACAAAACCTTTCTTTCGACTCCACTTCCACGACAGCCAACCAGACCTAACAATAATAATAATAAAAATAAAATAAAAAAAGAATTACCAGTGCTCAATCACAACGGTTCTTTCCTTGGACTCGTCTTCATCAAATGCGTCAGCCGCAGCTTCTTCTTTATCAGGCTCCACTTCCTCTTCAGCTTCCTCTGTCTCAAGCTCAACAACGTCCTCTTCAACTTTCACTTTCTCAGCCTCAATCTCCTCCTCAGCTTTCACATCTTCCTTCTTCTTCTTCTTCTTCTTTGCAGTGGCTTTCGCTTTCTTGTTCTTCGTAGGTAACTCGGCCTTGGCTAACTCAACAGACGACTCGGCCAAGTTCGAGTTGACTCGCCGAGTCACGCTCCGAGTCACCCTCGTCAGCTTCGTTTCCGCAACTCGCTTCACAGCAGCCTCTTCGACTCCCTCCGCTTTTCTCTTCCTGGGCGCCATTGAGCAAAAGCAAACCAACAGAGCAAGGGCAACTTGACCTTTTTTTTTTTTCTCCTACAACTCGCACGCACGAAAAAAGCGTGCGTCGTGATTTTGTCACTTCTCTAATTTGTAGCCACTTTATATACCCATACGCAACGGTTTGGGTTCGTAGACATTTTTCTCTAATTTTCCCGCGCTCTATTTTCTATTGGATGATTTTTGAACGGACGGTCTGGATCGATTTATGGTTTATTGTTTAATGGATGAATGTGATCGTGGCCGTCTATTGGTGTGGCAGGGGAAGAAATACTGCCACATCAGAACAGCTGTATCAGCCTGCTCTGGGAGTGGCACCTCTGACTGTCACAACTCTACTTTGCAGGATCTGGATTTGTCGCCCCTTTCAGTCAAAAGTTTTAAATGTCTGAATTGGGCAGTAAATCACAAGTATCTATTTTGAGTATTTTCCGCCAAATGCAAGACTCTCATCCAATTTATTAAACATTCCGTACAATTTCATCAAAGGCAGACATTAAGTTAGAATCAACTCTAGGGTGAATCACCGATAATAATTGTGCCTGTTAGTTAAATCATAATCAGATCATAAATAATAAATATAAATATAAATTTATATGTATGATCCATACTCATAATAATAATAATAATCATTAATACCCACACTGTATAGCTCATCCATCTTAATCGGACCCTTTATCAATTCACACATTCCACAATTAATAAAATAGATCGGGTCTAAATCCTCCCAAAAATTTAACACGACAGAGAAAACACAAAACATATATATAACTCAAATTGTAATCCTACTTTTAACACTTGAATTATTGTGGAGCTAAACGACCTTATATACAACTGCCGTATTTTACAAGGCCCATTTATTCTTACACTTGTATCTTAATTTAGATGTATAATAAAAAAATTATTCCGGTTTGACAATTATCCTAGGTACAAAAAATCAAAAACCGAAAACGCATTAGTTTATATAATAAATATCCAAGTCTTTTGACATCAACTTCTGAGTACAAAAATGCCCTAAAATATGAAGGGAAAAATTGAGGAATCTATGAGGAAGCAGCAAGCAATAAGAAATAAGCTGAAAAGCTTCCCTAACTGCCTCAAGTCAAGCGTCCCCAACAGCTAAGAGTTGCTTGTGCTCAGAAAAACCTATCCAATGCAACACCCAAAAATCTATAATTTGGCCGTTTTACATTGTAAAAGTATATATACGAGAACTAAAGGAGGAATTATACGGCATTCATATTGACGCCAGCTCAAAAATCATCACCATTCATCAAGGTTGAAAAATGATTAAACTGTAGTGTAATTGACGAATAGGAACACCAATTTATCAAGAGCTTCAGGGTAAAACTTTCTCGCAAATAAGTAGCAAGGTCTTTTCATTCCATTCCACATGCAAGGCATGATTGTCACTTTTCTCTGCAGCAGCAAATGAATATAATGATATGCTAGTTATTTTCCTTTGAAACAGAAAATTTTTTCAGATCCAATGAAAGAAGTTTGTACCTGTTCATCACTAGTAATGTGGAAGGTTTCATCAATGGACTGCAATGAACAACAATCATCATATGCAAAAGTGTCTAATGCTAGTAGGACAATTAAGGAATAAGATATATGTTACATACTGCAAGACTCTTAAGGAACTCAGAGGAAATATCTTGTGCCCTATACGCTTTTGGATGCCACTTTCCTTCAGACCAATCGGCATGTGTGACAGACCAATTTGCAATTCCAGCTGGATCAATCATCTAAATAAAACAAATAGTTCGTAACAAAGAAATGGCAAGACTTATGTAGTTTTCAGTCTAAATAACTGAACAGAATATGATGTACCGACGTGAAAAAGGGTTGGCAGGTAGTGCTCATCGGCATAGCAGTTGCGCCCTTCCATATTTGGCTGAAAAAATAAAACTGACTAAAATCAAGATGCTTGTGTTTGAAACCAAATTTACAGTATTCATACTTCCTACCAACAATCACAACATGAAACTTTGACAGCAGATAGACTATATGTATGAAATCAATGCAGATTTCACCAGGAGCAGAAGGCTCCAAGTAATTCAATAGAGATAAGTAATGTAATTTGTTTCTCTTTTATTCTTTCATTAGAGAATAAGCCGGAGAATTGACAATATACACAAACACAAACAGATGATTCTCAACATCTCAACAATGTACGCTACCAACACCAGAATACCAAAAGAAATCATGATTACCTTGCAGTAATGCTTAAATTTCGTGTAGTAAAGACTGTCTGCCATAATTATCATAGCATGTTGCCGCTTCAAGGTAAACCACTGAGGTACAAAGCAAATAAAAGCAACATAAATATAAATAAATGCACACACTAACACATGATAAATGGTTCGTTCATTCACAACTGGATATCGCAATTATATGCTTCACTGGTTAGACCTCTAATATCTAAATCTAGGTTGCCATTACGTGGTAGAACACCTGATCCTAGGGATCTACTGCAGATTCATCCATATATATACATTACACAGCCCCAGAGACTTCTTGTTCCAGGAAGGCAACATGTCAAACAATGGAACTAAATATTAAGTTACTAAAGTTTCAGTTTTTCACTTTGGTGATCAATCATCCATGAAGTAGCCACTTGACTCAAAATATAATACGTAAATTAGGTTTTATACCGCTAACATAAGTTCTGTGCCGATAGAATGGATGATACTCCAGGGGTTAATTCTGCCCTACCCCAAATCCTTAAAACATTTTCCGCCGCGGGCACCCAATTGTTTCAACTTCTTTAAGCGCGCACCCAAAACCGCCGTGTTATTTTAACGTTTAAAGGGTAAAGTGGAAAATTCAGTTATAAAAATTAATAATCACGATACAATCCCCCCCCTATGTTTTCTGCTTTGTTTCTTCTTCTTTTTTTGTCTCCTTCATTTTTTCTTCTCTTTTGTATTCTTTTTCACTCTCTTCTTTTTCATTTCTTCTTCTCCCAGATCGCATCATCATCCTACAATTTGAAACCCATTTACTAACAAGATAACTTTCCCCCATTTTCTTCTTTTCTCTTATCTCTGTTCATGGCTTTCAATTTTTTTTTTCCTACCTTGCTTCTTTTTTGAGTGCTTTTGATTCAATTCGGGTGAGGGTTGGGGGTTACGTGGTGGGAGTTTTGGGTTTAGAGTGGGGAATGAGGTTGGTTTGTGGTGGCGTAAAAATTGACTAGGGTTTTCAAAGAGTTGGTGCAGCCATCTTGGTGCTGCTTTGATCAAACGGTGGAGGTCATGGTAATAGCTTTGTTGTCAACGGAGTGTGGAGGGAGGTCTCTATACAACCTACCTAGTGTTCCAGGAATTTGTCGGAATTAAAAGCGTGCTTTTGTTCTTGGGTTTGTTAGACGATATTCAAGCTCAGATATGGTTCAAAAAAATGATTTAGTGTCAATAGCTAAAATGAAGAGTGATCCGGTCTTTTGGTAATTTAACAAGTTTAAATTTGAACAAGGGTTAAATTTAACAAATAACTGACGGAAACCGTTAAAGTGATAACCAAACTGACAGTTTTGAATGTGCGGTGAAAGAAGTTGCAAAATTGAGTGCACGACGGAAAATGTAGAAAGATTTGGGAAAATGGCGGAATTAACCTATATTCCAGTCAAAATATAGAATATATATGTACCCATCTAAGAATAAGATTGTGTAAGATAATTCTCAGAAGACACCAATAAACTGCCACAGTTTATTACTTTAGAAGTAATAAGCATATGATAGATTCTCCACAGTTCAACAGAAAAATTCAGACCCAGCTTTCCTTGCCATGAAAACAACAAGGGAAATTGAGGAAAAAGAACCACATACATTCACGATATAAAGGTCAAACAAGAAAACATGAAGAGTTTAACCCACTATGAAGCATGATGTGTAATTCATGTGGAGGAGGAGTTTCGAACTAGCAAATGGATGATATTATATAAACAGAAATGAATTCGACCAGCACCCACACTGGAAACCTACGAAATCAAATCAAAGATACTGTATGTATTCAAAAACCTAAGAAATCTCAGTAACAAATATATAAATGAAACCTTTAGAAGGCAATAAGTAAGTTCCAAGTATTACATCTATGAGTCAATATACTTTAAATTATGTACCTGTGAACCTTTCCTGAAATCTTTCTTTTCGACTTCAGGCAACATATGCTCTGAATACCTGCCATTTCCATGTGGGCCAGGATCCTCAAAACTGGAAAGAGGAAGGAAAGAATCAATTAAGAAGTAAAAAGCTATGCAAACAACAACTTCACATATTATATAGATAAAGCTTTGATACTACGTATTTAGCTTATTTAGCTAGCAGGAAGAATGTCTGACGTACATCAATTTGTTAAAGAGAGAGGGGGAAAAAAAAAGATTCCCTTCACTACAGAATGCTGCTTACCAATCCACATAGCTGACATTTGTGTACATCAGATAGTTATACACATAGTCAAAGTTATGCAGTGGAATACAACTGCAAAAGCAATTGAAAAGAATTAGACAAATGTAACCATGTAAGAAGATGTGCAGATTCCTGATCCAAGTGGAAGAAACAATATCTCTAACTCAATCACCTATCAGAGAGCAGGACAAATTGCTGGTTATCAGGGTCTAGAAGTGCATGTGCTAACAGCCTCTTTTCTGCATCAAGCATAGAAATTCTACCCCAAGCCACCTGAAAGGAGTTTGCACTAGGCATCAACTATCAAATCTCATTTTACAAGGAAACATAAACAATAGGCAGTGGCGAGTGGGGAGTGATGTTGAGAATTATTGGCATATTTGAAATTTATCATACAACAATCAACACTGATCTGTCACGCATTCTCCTTCAGAATGCATAATCTGGCCCACGATTAAATTAGACTGTCACTAGATACCAGATAGTGATATCCAAGCTCTCCAAGGATTGAAAAGTCAAGTAGGTGAATTCATACTTGCGTATTTATATGTTGGAAAAAATATTCTACTATAGTAAATGTACATGAACATGCACAACTTCATCATATTTTATTATCATTTCTATTGTGATAACAGATCCATATACAAAAGGCTTATGACTTGGAAACTAGAAAGAAATGAACTTAACTTTTTATTTAAATTGAACGCTATGTGTTACTTCACATACCTTTTCACTGCGGATATCTCGGCCAACAAAATAACGGCTCACATGCATAGGTTTTTCACTAGATGCATGTACATAAACAGAAAATCTGTCCTCATGGCCCTGTATGAAGAGTGTAAGCCATATCATTTGGTGTACAAGATAAACAATGCCAAATAACAGTGCATTTTTCTAAATTTGGAAGGAAAGGAAATTGACATTATATCCTGTGAGTAAAAAGTTAGAAGTACTGACAAGAGATCTAAACTATAACTAAACCTTTTGCAAAAATATCCATGATTTAATCAGTTTCCACATGCACTAGCAATATACAAATCAGTCCCACTTAAGGCACAAAATTTGACAACATTTCAATCAAACATTCCATTACATCTTCAAAACCATTTTATTATAACAGACTAGGCAGTGTACATTGTTTGTATTGTCGAAAAAAGAAAAAGGAGCGCAAGAGCAGAGGGTCTGTATCATGAAGAAAGTGACATCTAAAGTAATAGAAATATAATCCTATATCTATTCCCAAAATGTTTTAACTCAACTTCTGTAGCTTCACATTCTTGTAAGTCCATCCAATTCGTCAAACTCTTTCCAACATCCAATAGAGACTCCTAAGCTTATCACGAAAGACATAAGAAGCTAATAACCATCACGAACTCATCTGATATCCAAAACCTTTACACTCCTCCATGACTTTGATGAGAAATTTTGATGAAAATGAAGACCTAAAGTAAACTATTTATCTGTCTTCAAAATCAAACCAACAGCACGGAGGCACATTCTAGAGGCATCAAAAAGTAATAACAATCAGCATTACAGATCTGGACTTGCTGATGTCAAGAAAAATGTTGCTACCCCGCACACCAATATACCAGGAGCTGAACATAGAAATTTGAACTCGAGGAAAATAAGATCAAATATTTTCTAATAATCTAGATATCCCTGCATAAACTAGATGTAGACTCAAAGACATGTCTAGCTGGAATAAGAAGCCACCATCAAAAATCATAAGTTCATATAAATATATAAGGAATGCAAAAGAAAGATATGAAAAGAAAACAATAAAAAAGAAACTGAGCACTTACATGAAAGAACTTTTCCCACAGGTTCTCAAAAGGTAAATTCCCAGGAGTCAAAAACATGAAAGCTACTTTTGGATTCTTTGAGCGAACGGGTGGTTTATTCAAAATTTCCTTAAACACAACCTGAGCTATATTCTCTGCATCAGTTAGTTCCCTCGTAGGAGTAGCTGGCAGCTGTTCAAGCATTGTACAGCCCCTACCAGAGAAGAAATAGCACGAAGCTAAGCTCCCTGATCCTAATGGGTAAACATAGACTCCGGTTAGAAAAATGATAAAAAATGTAACGAAGGCAATAATCCATATTGGCCTCTTTAAATGTGGCCTCTGCTGTCTATATCCAGCCATCATCTGAAAATCTCGTAAGCCGCCAAGTTTCCATGCACGAGCTGTCTTCATTAATGCTCAAGCCATGGTTGCAGTATTACCAACATTCCACTCAAGTTTGAGATAGTAAAAGCAGCACTACCAACACACTCGGAGTCTGAAACATTAAAGATGTGGGGGAGTACAGAGTTATAAATACACAAGCTTCACAAATTTACATCATGCATCCAAATTAACACCATTCATTTCGACTGTTGCTATCATTAGTCATAAGTCTACAGCAATATGAACTCAATACATCTCTAGACTCTAACCCAAATAGATGACACTAGTTCTCAGGGTTTCAAAAATCAAAACTCTACGGTCAATCTGAACTAATACTCCAATCAAATAGCATTTCAATACCAATCGAGTAACAAATATACAATCATTATATAATATAGATAATTCGAAGCTAATATACATTTTTTTTTAATTTTAACAAAATGAATTTAAAGCGGAATTTCTGCTGACGTCACATTAAAAAGATAAAATAAAAGTAAAAAACAAGCAAGCTCAGAAATGCTAAAAGCACGAGTCACAAATCTTATAAAGCCGTGTGCAATCCAGAATAGAGTTTCTAAAATATCAATTGACGGCGGAGATTCGATAAAGAGATTTATAGTACCTGTGATAGGAAGCAGCTGATCGGGTAAGTATGCGATTAAGAAATCGGCAAGCGAGGAGTTTCTCTGTTTCTGAAAATCTAATTAACGAGGAGAGTGAGAAATTAGGGATGCAATAACAACATAATCAGAGGATCAAGCGAGAGAATTAAGATAATATTAACGGCCAATAATGCTCGCTGGAAAGCGGAAAATGCTCAATCTCGGAGAGTGAGTGAGAGAGAGACGTACACTATTAACAATGTAGTTCTGGCCCTTCTGGGAATACGTAATTTATTACCGAGGGTATCGATAAATTAAGTACTTTTTTTAATCTGTATAATTATAATTATACGCGATAATATACGTGTATTAATTATTACACAGTTTCATTTTCGTCCCGTCGTACTCCTCAGAATCAGATCAACTTACCATTGTCCTCTCTCAGGCCGATATTACATAATTACCCTCGGTTCTCTTTGAATTTCTCTCACCCAATTTTGCTTCACCATCAAAGGAATCGACTGAAAGTGCATAAATGCCCTCGGATTGTTTCTGCGTTTTTTCTCTAGCTTATTCAAAATCCCATGTCAATTATTACCTACATATTCATATGCATACATATTACTAGAATGAACTGAATAAATATGCATTATATATATATATATACACATTCTTCTTTCACGTGTACACGAGAAAATAAATGATGAAAATCTACCACTAAGGAATACTAATGATGAAAGCTGAAGATATAATGGAGGAAAAATGTTTGTTTACTTTCGTTACTTTCACTTGCGCGGCATTTTTTTATTTATCACCATAGTTTTTACTTGCAAATAATCAGCAAGTATGTAACTATTAGGTCAGGCACAGATTAAATTACTTATACATTAATTTAGAGATTTATTACTAGACACCACTTGTAAAATTATATACCAATTTATAAATCACTTGTGCATTACTTACAGCATGCTTATTCTAACTTTGTTAGTTTAATACTCACAATTATTTTAAAACAAAATCTCTCTTTAAAGTTGGTGGTTTTTAAGTTCTCATAAATTTTTTTTAAATAATTTTATTTAACTAACTATCAATTTGACTTTTTCAAATCTACTTTAAAAAAAGAGCCTTGTTCTGTTACAAGAGATCTAACTAATTAAGCTATATTGTTAAAAAATAAGAAATAAGAATTAGTCGCTAAAATAATTAAATTAAACATTACAAAAAAAAATATTCGAGTTTTGCGTTTGGACTCCGAATTAAGTGTGAGGAGGAGTACTTTTTGACAATCAGTCAAACATGATAATGCAAAACAAAAATCCGCCTACGTGGCGTAAAAATAAACCGGTAGGAAGATGGCAAGGGGGACCCTCCTCTGATTTCATCCGACGTGGCATCACCCAATATCTAACAATTAATTTTCTTCTTCATGGCAAATCTTGCTTTAAACTCGACGCCGTCATCAACTCGCCATGGCCGCTGCTGCTTTTTCTCTTACACTCTCATCCCCTGCTTCTAAACCCCACAAATTGTGCACAAGTTATTATTCAAAACCCATAAACGCAAGTTTTTCAGCTTCACTTCCTTGCAAAAGAAGTCCTCGCACCGCACTGAAAATCGTCAGGGCTGTTTCCATCTCCAGCCCAGATCTGCGAACCGGTCCCGACGATTTGGTTGCTTCTATCCTCTCCAAGGTTTTATTTACTTTCAGCTAGCTGTATTACGTGGATTGTGTTTTAGCACGGTTTAATTTTTAATTTTTTTATGTTATGTTATCCTTGTAATCAGGTGAACCAATCGGATGGAGGAGTTTCACTAACTAAAGAAGAACACAAAGAGGTCGCTGAAGTTGCTCAAGAGTTGCAAAAATATTGTGTTGAAGCACCAGTAAAATGCCCTCTAATCTTTGGAGGTACTATAAGATTACACTCCTACACCTCTTTGTACTTGTCAGTGTTGCCTATTATTAATTGACTTGTTATCCATCATTACTGTGTTCATTTTGTAATAACACAATGTGAAATTCACTGTTGATACTGCATGTGATATCAATTGAAATACAAACTATTATCATCTGTGTGGCCTCACATTACTCGAGAAGGTAATATTCATTTTATGATATCCATAAGGGAGCTCGAATATGTGTAAACCTGTATGTGGATTATATACTTGTAATGCGGGTTGTTTCGGATTGCTTATCTTAGTATTTGTAGTGGTAGTAGAATATATCAAAAGATTTTAAGTTCTGTAATATTTTACTCAATTTTAGAGCTTAATGCAAAGTAAATTAGATTACTTGATCTCTATTTTCCAATTTTCTTTATCTGAGCTATAGAAATGGGTATTATTCATTTGTGCTTCATAGAATCAATGTGAAATTCAGAGTTGGCATATGCTTTCCAATGTTAGAGGCATTAAATTAGAAATATTGTGCCAAAATATGGGATGAGAATACATTCTTCTTATCCTAGATTTAGTTCCTGATGACCTTGCTTCATGGGATGAGGAAACCTTAATTGGCAGCACGGGAGATCTTTGTTACCTTCTTACTTGCCATCAGTAAGTTGCAATAGTTTGTAGCGGAAAGGGCGCAATCACCCATATAATCCTGGCATCCTCTATTCTCATTCTAGCGTAAGTGTCAAAATGCATCGCTGGTCTCACTAGGATTGAAAATATTTTTGGTTAACAAAACTTTTAATGTATTTCAGATTGGGAT
The DNA here is from genome assembly GCA_029633175.1 of Citrus glauca. Classification (NCBI taxonomy): domain Eukaryota; kingdom Viridiplantae; phylum Streptophyta; class Magnoliopsida; order Sapindales; family Rutaceae; genus Citrus; species Citrus glauca. The sequence goes on from JAQOOD010000001.1 coordinate 3,878,678, forward strand.
GTCGTGTACTGTTCAGTGCCAACTTCACCTGGGGGTGGCTACAGAAGTGCATTTGGCCGTCTTTTCTTCAAAACAAAGGAAATGATTCAGGCTGTTGAAGCTCCTGACACTGTTAGAAACAAGGTTTCCTTCACCGCTCTGGGTTTTCTTGATGGAGAGGTCTCTTTGAAAGGTAGGTCTCTTTTCATTTTCTCTTGCTTCCATATTGTAGAGAGATAAGCAGGTCTAGTGAATTATAAAACGAATTTGTCATTGTGTGGTACGTATATGTGCAGGAAAGCTTAATGCTCTGGATGAGAAATGGATTCAAGTTGTATTTGAACCACCTGAACTGAAAGTTGGAGGATTGGAGTTCCGATATGGCGGTCAGAGTGAGGTTAAGTTGCAGATTACATACATAGATGAAAAGATCAGGCTGGGGTTAGGATCTAGAGGTTCACTATTTGTTTTCCAGAGACGCACACAAACAGCATAGCTGGACAGAGTTAAAGTTTGTGCTTGTGTTCTGTAAATCCCGAATGCTTCTTTGTAATGCCAAGCTATGCCCGTGAATAGCAAATTTAGGCAGAAATTGATGCCTCGGCGCCATAACGGATCTATCGTGCACTGTAATGACAACTCAACTGTTGTATGATAGAAACATGCAATCCTGAATTAATTGCTTATTCTCGTCAAGCAGCAGAAAAGCCATTAATCAAGAACTGTTGTGTTTGTGCTTACACGTTAACTTTGACAGTTAGTAATTTCATTCCACAATAGCTGATTCTCAAACAAATCACGGAAGTGGATGCAGGAATTTTACTTGAAAACACAATTGAAATAAGAAGTTTAAGCATACAAAATAACAAGAGTATTGAAAGGCTTGACAATTGGATTACTGACAGAAATGTTATATAACAGTTCCAGTGATTAATTAAAAGAGAGAGAGAGAGAGGAAAAAAAGGGCGTCGAGGTCCAGAGCAGGGAAGCAAAACTTCGCTCTGGCCCAACTTTAGGAAGGTCGTAATGGTCGGTCAAATTAGCAAGATAGTGACTGCACTCGTGAATCGGATTGTCATTTGGAAGCACTTTTACCAAGTCTTATGGCGTTCAAAGGTTCAATTACTCCTAAAGCACTTCTACCAACCCAGGTACCGTCTCTCATCCGCCTGTGTTTCCGTTGAACTTGAAGCCAATCTATTTCCACTCCACTCCGTTAACTACTAAAAGATCATGACAATATCACTCTATCTCCATGCAAGTGCTGGTGCTTATGCGAAGAATTCAATTCCGTCTCCAGGAGCAGGTTCTCTCATCTCTTACAATTGCAAAGCATTAATATTTAATAATCATATTCACAAGTCATATTTCACTCAACTCGTAATCTTCTCTTCTTTTCTTCATTTTGAATTGTAAAACGCTGTAGAAATTTTTCAGGCAAACGTTGTAAATACGCGGGCCAATCGGTGGTAAAACAACAGATCTTGTCGTGTTTATTCATTTCATTCTCTCTGAGTCAGACTAAATCCCACTAAATTTAAATTGAATGTTGTTTTGATTTTGAAATTTGAGCAGAGAGCATTGCCCATTCGTGTCATAACAGTTGGCAAAAAGAGGTCTCTGGGTGTACAATTAGTTGTGGATGAGTACATTGGAAAGCTTAAATATTACTGCAAAGTTGAGGATGTTCAACTCCGATCCAATCCCAAAAATACTGGGTATTAGTTTATGTTCCTTTCTCTACTCTTCTTTGCATTAGAATTTTCTTTTTCTTACATATAAAATGAGCTCATTACATGTTTTGTTCAATCCTTTGTAGTGATGTGAAGGCTCAGATTAAGGATGAAGACATGGCGGTGATGAACATTATCAGCTCTGATGATTGGGTATGGGTATAGCCTCAAACTCCTTTCTCACTGCTACATTACAATGTCAATTCAACGTTATGGGAGTCGATTTTATTTATGTTGGTTACCAAATGTAATCTTAGGTTGTCATGTTGGATGAGAATGGGTTGGACATTGGATCTGAGCAGATGGCTGCGTTGATGGGGGATGCAGGGAGTACAGTGAGAATTGCTTACTGATAGCATGCTCTTCATTCTTCAGCATTAATTATCTATCTATCTATCTATCTATTGGCTTACATTTGGTATCTGTTGGCTTACTGATAGCATGCTCTTCATTCTTCAGCATTAACCATCTATCTCCCAACATGTTGGCTTACTTTGTTATTTGAACATGAGGTAAATTGGATAATAGCTGTTCTTCTTTGTCAAGGGAGCTTCAAGGATATCATTTTGCATCGGTGGACCTTATGGCCATGGACCAAAAATGAGAGAACGCGCTAACATATCAATCAAGCTGTCTTCAATGGTCTTAAATCATCAAATTGCATTACTTGTACTTGTGGAACAACTTTATAGGTGAGAGAATGTAATCTGCAATCACCATGCTGGATTCAATATGTTTTGAATTCCAAATTCCAGTCTCTTATTGTCTATTGCAACCGTAAAAACACTAGGGTTGTCAAGCATGTATGCACAGTATTGTAGCTTGAGAGCGTGAATTAGTATTGGTACGTGCAAAATTTTCAGAGGCTCACTCCTATTGATTTTCAATTCTAATATCTGCTCCTTAGTGAAACTCGGTTAGGTTGGAGTGAGTAGAATCTTGAGTATCAATGAGTTAATTCCTTTGCTCTATTCAGCTGGGTATGGCGACTAAGTATTTGCTGCTGTGTGTGTTAGAATGCCTCACAGAAGCTTCTTCTTTGGGGTTGTGGTATTTGACTGCACGACAATGCTTATTTTCTGTTGGAACATATTATAATGGATACTTTGCTGCTTAAATTTCAGGTCTTGGACAATTCTGAAGTGTCAAAATTACCATCATTAGGTATCCTCACAACTTTAGGTCTTACATTTTTTCCTCTGACTTCCCCGGCAATCCATGACTACTTTATTTATTCTTTTGGAGAATGGCATTCACTTTCTTGTAGCTAATATGATCTTTTCAGGATGCCAATTTGGCTGTCTGTTTGAATAGTCCAATGGATGAGCGTTTCTTGTTCGCGATGGTTAGTTGAAGAAGCACTCTGAATTTTGATTTGATGAAGTAAACTACCAAATGCGCTTGCTCCCAAGCAAGCATTTGTCAACAGACTCAATTTGTTTCAGTGGAGAGATTGAAATGATACGGTATGTTCTGGCGTCCAGTAATTATTGCTTGTTGCAGTACTGCTTCAGTGTCTTGTATAATCCTTGATCCAATGTACCGAGAGTCAGAGACCATTTCGAACGAAATTTGAATAGTTTGTTTTATATGTTCCTCTCTGTGTGACTCGTTTATGATCACATTAGAGTTGAGAACTTGGAATCTTCAGGTCACAAGAAAGCCACGATGAGGGGACATCATCCGTTTATGTGTACCATCGAGTATCGACAAGACAAACAAAATCTCCCACGTCATGTTGCGATTGTATTTTTTGACATTAATAGATAAAATTATAACAAATTTTGTTTGACCAGGGGAAAAGGACGAATTGTTATTCACCGTTTAAGTTGGTTGATTGTTAAAGCACACAATACCTGAAATTTATCATGCTACGTACATATATTTTTTAATGCGGCTGTTGAGCTTCATGATGTATGTGGTCTAAATTAGAACGGATTCCCGTTGAACCAGCTTATAGGCTAGGAATCCAACACGTCATAAACAAACTGTCAACTTCCCAACTGCTTAAAAAATTGGCTTGTACAAAATCCAAGACCTACGATGCCAATGGCCGTCCTGCGTAACTCGCTCGCTTCAATCTCAGCACAAATCGAGCCCCGTTTTCAGTTCAGAACAATGAACATTATTGCTTCAAAAAATAGGAACCCAAATCAAAACATTCAACAGAAAGTAATCTCTCACTGTCAGTTTCTTCCTGGAGCAGGCTCTGGGGAAATAAACCACATTGCGGAAGAAACATTTGGAAGATACACATCCAAGGCATTGAAGAGGAACGGTAAAGGAGTTGCCATTGTTTGGTTTAGAAATGATTTGAGAGTTTTGGATAATGAAGCTTTGCTCAGGGCTTGGGATTCTTCTGAAATGGTCTTGCCTGTTTACTGTGTTGATCCTCGCCATTTTCAGACAACTTACCATTTTGGTTTCCCTAAAACTGGAGGTATCGCATTATTGATTACATGCTTTGATATTATTGAGCTGTATATAGATTTCATTAATCATTATGCATTTCTCATGGTTTTCGTTAAAATCCATTTTGTTCTGATTATAATTGCTAAGAGATCCCCTTAGAAGCGATGTAAAACCATGCGCATTTCCGCACTTGAGAATATGAGTTGTTGACATAGTGCGGAAGCGATATTAGATATTGTTCTAGCGTACGTTCTTGAAGTTCAAGAAAGAGGACTCTCACGAAAGCAAAAAAGATCTCAATTAAAAAAATAACCTGAATATTATTGATCAAGTTGTTGGAAAGAAATAAGTATAACAAATCTGTTTATACTAGTTTATACTAGTTATCAAGGAAGCAAATCCTAGTTAATCAAGAAAAAGAAAGTTAAACTTACACTCTTACAATAACTCTGCTTGTCCTACATCAGTCTTACCCCCTTAGATGAGCTTGTCCTCAAGTTGAATCAAATATACGGCAATGAAGTAGGTCCACGATACTTGTCAAGTCTTGGACAATAAAAGTCTTGGAAATATTGTAGTTGTCTAATATGTCAGCAACATAGGCTGTGAAATGGTCCAATCTTCTTCTACTTGAGCTTGTTGTATTCTCTAATAGGAATTCTCTCCTGTTATTGAACCATCATTTAATCTCCCTATAGTAAAGAACTTGAAGCGCGTATGCTTGTCTGTGTCTATCTTACACTTTGCAGCCGATTTTTTTAACATCTTCTTTACTCTTTTATGAAAAATGATTATTTTGTCTACTGTATAATCAACAATGATGTTCATTTAACGTAGTTTAGGCAAAGGAAACAAATCTAATGTAGGCAAGGGTGGTTGGATGATTTCGACTCGATCAATTAGGCACATCATTATAAGCAAACTCTAGTGGTATAACATAACCTCATTGGTGGGGATTTTCATAAATCAAGCCCTGCATAATATTGCCTTAGGTGTGATTTACAACTTCAGTTTTGCAAATTTGTTTGCCGATGACAAGTACTGTTATACTGCAAGTATGTATCTAGTCTCCTTCATAAGATTTTTTAAAAGTAGCTTAGAAATTTAGTATCTCAATCAGAGACTATAGTCTTATGTAATCCATAAATGGCGAACAATCTCTTAAAAAGACGATTGGGCAATGTTCCATGCATCCGAAATCTCTTGCATGCAATAAAGTGCACAATTTTAGAAAATCAATCAACAATCACGAACATGAACATAGAATTCATTGTTCGTTGAGTTCGAAAAAGTCCTAATATGAAATTCATAAACAAATCTTCCCAAAGAGCCTGAAGATGAGGGAGGGGCATGCAAACTCATATTCGACATATGACCTTTAGCCGTTTGGCACATGTAACAATGTTTGGTGAACTTCTGAATTTAAAGTGTGGCTAGTAATATCATGCCTCTTCTAATGTAATGCTTTTATCTTGGCCCATATGTTCTCTTAATCCTATGCTATGTAGTTTATGAAGTATGTGCTCCATTAAAGATCCTTAGGGAATACATAAATGATCTCCAAAGAATATGAATCCATCGTATATCTTATATGTGCTTGAAGCTCCTAAAATGCAGTTCTTCCATTCCTCTTTGAAAACTTCATCGTTCGTATAGAGATTCTTTAGGTATTCAAAGCCAATAGTTTCACTTCTTATCAAGGTAAGGAAAATTGCTCGGTGACTCAAAGCGTCAGCTATTTTGTTCAATTGTATTGACTTATGCTTGAGAGAAAAGATAAATCTTCGAATGTAGGCAATCCATCTAGCACTAGCATTTCATTTTGCTTTAAAGAATTATTGAGGAATTTCAGAGCTTCATGATGCTATTTAAAACGAATTCCTTCTGAATTAAATAGGGCTTCTATTGTTGTAAAGTACGAAAAATAGCATATAACTCTTGCTCATAAGTAAATGACTTTTGTCTGGCTTCACTAAGCTTTTCAATAAAGAATGTCAAAGGTTGTCCTTCCTGAGATAAGATAGTTCAAATTCCAATCTTAGAAGCATCACAGTCAACTTCAAGTAACTTACTACAATCGGGGAGTGCAAGGACTGGTGTAGTAACATTTCTTTCAATGTTACAAAGCTCTGCTCTGACTTATTTGTCCAAATTAGCTACCTTTGCTTTAGATAATCAATGAGACGATCAGGAATGGTACTGAAAGTCTTTGACAAACACCTATAAAATGTAGCAAGCCCATGAAAACTTCGTACTTCTCCGATATTTGTAAGTGTTGGCCACTCTGGTATAGGCTTCACTTTCTGTTCATATATTTCAATGCCTTCAACACTCACAACATAGCCTAAAAATATTAGACTATCAGTCAAAAAGCTGCACTTTTTCAAAATTTGACATATAAGTTATTTTCCCACAAGTGTGAAGACTTCTCGCAAATGTTGTGAATGTTTTTCTTTGTTGCAACTATAAATCAAAATATCATTAAAGTAAACCTTCATGAGTCTTAAAAGGCGTGACTAATTTATCTTTCATCATCAACCTTATGAAGGTACTTGGTGCACTGGGCAGTCCAAAAGGCATGACTAACCAAATCATATGAAGTCATCTTCTGTTCATCACCAGGGTGGATACGAATTTGATGATACCCCTTCTTTAAATCTATCTTTGAGAATAGCTTTGATCCTCTCAATCTATCTTGCGTATCATGTAATGGAGAAATTGAGAATCGATATTTCACTGTGATTTTATAATCAAATCAATGTTCTTCTATTTGTTTTGTTTTTTTTTTTTAAACACTGAATAGAAATAGTGGGGTCAATGGATGATGAAGGAAGTTTTTGTGTATAGAGAGTGGTTGATGGTCAGAAAAGCTTTGTCTGGTATAGAGAAAAGCTTTGATACCTCTTGATTCAGTGCAGAAGCTATACTAGATATTGTTCTTTTCTCGTGTTTTCGATACGTACGCTAAAACCACATCTAGTATCGCACTGTGTCAGTTCTTGGTCAAAATTTTGTTAGAATGTAGAGAGTGGCACCTGAGAATTTACCTTATTTTGTTTGATAGCCTATTTAAGATGAAATTAGGGCTCTATTTGGAATTTGTATTGTGATGTTGTAACTTAAAATCCAAAATCGTTTTATTGTTAAATAATAATTGCTAATATTTAGTGAATAACTTTTAAAATAATAATTTTGACGTGGTAGTAAATATTACTATGTTTATCATATAATTGTGGAATAACTTCCAATTTGCTACTGTAAGTGTTCATCAAATAGTTAGCAGCTGCTAGAAGACAGTACCATGACAACAGCTGATTTGTTCTACCTTCGTTAACAAAAAAATAGCCTCAAAAAACCAGTAACAAATCTGACAGTTAGCGCTGCTCTGCAAACACCAATTAACTTGTTTTTTACAACTAGAGCTTCCATTTCAAATTAGTTTGATTAAAAGCCACATCACTACTGTACTAAAGAGAGGCTAAGATGTCATAATTCAATTGGTTGCTCTATTCTTCTGTAATAATGTAATACCTTCAATTTTTCCAGCACTCAGGGCACAGTTTCTCATGGAATGTTTGGCTGACCTGAGAAAGAATTTGATGAATCGAGGCCTAAACCTGCTCATTCGACATGGGAAGCCAGAGGAAATTATCCCTTCTCTTGCAAAATTGTTTGGAGCTCATGCAGTTGAGTAATTTCTCCTACAATGTGTCTTATCAATTGAAGTTTTAATTATTATGATCTTTCTAGCTAGTTACTGACTAAACCATTGAGTCAATTTAGGTATATGCCCAAAAGGAGACTTGCAGTGAGGAGCTGAATGTGGAAAGACTGGTCAGAAAAAATCTGCAGCAAGTTGTGTTATCATCTCAATCTAATGACAAATCCGCAAACCACCCTCAGTTAAAATTGATTTGGGGAACTACAATGTATCATTTAGATGACATTCCATTCAATCACAGTAGTCTTCCTGATGTCTACACTCAGTTTCGCAAGGCAAGTTTTGTGGTTACTGATATCATGTGCATGGACAAACAGGAAAATGCATTTTCTGTTGATAAAACCCTAATTTGCAGTCTATTGAAGCTAAGTGCACAGTCCGAGGCTGCATTAGAATTCCATCATCTTTTGGTCCTCCGCCTAGCGTTGTAGATTGGGGTTCTGTTCCTTTGATCGAGCAGCTTGGACTTCATTCACCGAAGGCAAGTTTACATGGAACCCAAATTCTAATTTATGATGCTTTCAGAAGAATCAAGAATGTTTTAGTCGACACTTGCTTTGCTGTTGATACAGGTTAGTAAAGGAATGCGGTTCGTGGGGGGTGAAAGTGCAGCTCTGGGCAGAGTAAATGAGTATTTCTGGAAGAAGGCAAGAGATAGCCACTCTATTTTTGCATCTTTAAAATTTTAACAAACTGATAGTTAATCTTTTCCAAACAAAAATTTAAAGTTCAGTTGTTATTTGTCTTTTGTGAAGTTGTGTTGGAAATGTTAAGACAGAGAGAATATATGATATTGAGCAAATATTGATGCATGTGTACCATCAATATCCACATAAATTTGCAGGACCTTCTAAAGGTATATAAAGAGACAAGGAATGAGATGTTAGGACCTGATTACTCTACAAAATTCTCTCCATGGCTTGCTTCAGGAAGCATTTCTCCCCGTTACATATATGAAGAGGTGTAAGAATGTCGTCATTGTATTCTATCACTATTTGTGTGCATGTATATGTTACGTAGTGAAAATGAGACTGATTTTGGATAGGAATTCTTGTATTTTCTTTAGGTAAAGAGTTATGAAAGGGAAAGAGTTGCAAATGATTCCACATACTGGTATCTTCTTGTATCCTTCTTTAGATATTAAATAAGTCTTGATGTTTAAAATTTAACTATCAGAGTCTAAATAAGTGAAGTTAAGATTATTTGATTTTATTTAGATTTGGTTATTAAATCATTGGAATGAAATCTTGCTTTGTCAAACTTACTTTACAATTTTAGGCTGGCAGTGGTTTGGACGTCTATTAATTACTAATTTCCTCAACTGAATGTTATTTATTTTTCTCTTTTCAGGGTTTTGTTTGAATTGATTTGGAGGGATTACTTCAGATTCGTCTCCCTCAAATATGGAAATTCCCTTTTTCATTTAGGTAAAAGTAAAAGTAGTTTTTGCCTTTCTAGATTTAGTGGATAAACTTCTAGGATGAGCATCTTTATTATCTGATTCAAGAAATGCAAGTGAACCAGTTAGCGTGTCAGTATATATTACAGTATATTATTAACTTGTATTTAATGTAAATTCCTCTGTACATGTTTTGTTCTGCAATTTTCACTCTAGGTGGCCCCAGAAAATTGGAGTACAAATGGAGTCAAGACCAGAAATTATTTGAATCCTGGAGAGATGGCTGCACAGGGTATGTTGTTTATTGTGGACAATGCTATCTACTGCATCTTTTCTTTTATATTTTATAATCCGGTATCTTTCTTAAAATGGTATCTAGCAATAAGTCTCTTCCTTCCTAAAATCAAAGCAATGCTTATTTGCTTTGATCCTCTCCGCTCACGTAAGCTTTTGGTAAATTTGTAGTTACCCTCTCATTGATGCCAATATGAAGGAACTGTCAATGACTGGGTTCATGTCAAATAGAGGACGGCAGGTAAAATCTTTTTTAATTCATATTTTGACACTAATTCTATTGTTCTTTTAAGAGAACATTGTGCTAAAATGTAAAAAGCTCAATTGCATTGTTAAGACACATCTCCTGTGTGAACCCTCATATAGTTAGTGGATTTTACCTGTATGTTTCTGCAGATTGTATGTTCATTTCTTGTACGAGATATGGGCATTGACTGGCGTATGGGAGCTGAATGGTTCGAAACTTGTCTTTTGGATTATGACCCTTGTTCCAATTATGGAAATTGGACCTACGGCGCAGGTGATTGAATTTTCTTAATTTTTCCTTTCTGAAGCCTTATAGCAAGGAACAGATTTTAATTGCAGAAATTTTACTTCTTTGTAACTGAATCGAATGTAAATGAGGGAATAAACTTTTAATTCTCTTTTGTTTTGAAGGAGTTGGCAATGATCCTAGAGAAGATCGTTATTTTAGCATCCCCAAGCAGGTAAGTTCACTTAATTATCATTCAAAAAGTGAAAACTTATGGTTCATCTACTTTATGGTTTGGAATATGTGGAGATTTGAAGGTTCGTCTACTTTATGAGTTACAATTGTTTAAATATTTTCATTATTGGTCTGGTCACAAATTTTCCTTCTAAAGATTTTAAATTTTGCATCACATATTTAGAATGCGTTTGAAATTAAAATTGAACAATTATATCTTAAAAATTACAATACTAAAGTATTTAATAAAATTAAGTGTTATAACTTGAAAGTTATATTGATATTATTTTTTATTTACATAATAAAAAATCTATTATATTTTTAATAATTTTATTAAAATTATTATTTAAAATTTATATTTACTACATATTATTAATTTTTATTTCATAGTTACAATTTTTTTTTCACAGTACCTCTATTCCGAACATGACTAGTTACATCACATATCTAGTTACATATGTATTTCTAAAGTAACAAAAACATGCAACCAATAACCAAAGTTTAATTAGAATTCTAAACAGAAACTTCCAATAAACTGCCAGGCACAAAATTATGACCCAGAAGGAGAGTATGTTGCATATTGGTTACCACAGCTAAAAGCACTTCCAAAAGAGAGGAGAAACTTTCCTGGAGGATCATACATCCAGCAAATTGTGTCTCTCAAGCACGGCAATATTAATCAGAACAGAAATCAGAATGATGGCCTCATCAGGACTGGCAGACGAAACAATTACAAAGGGAAACATGCTCAAGTTAACAGATAAAATGCATTCATATTATGTAACTTCAAGCACTTGACAAATACACAGCACCTGTCAATAGTCTTGCCCACAAGCTTTTAAGCAAACCAAGTGTCTTGCCTTTTCGTTTTTTTTTTTTTCACTATTTTATATTGATTCAATTTGTAAATGAAATCATTGTCTCCAAGAATTACATGGGCAATTAACAGAACTAGATACAAAAAAATTACAACAGAAATGAAACAGCCAGCACAAACTTAGATTACAAAATACAACATAAGGCGAAGCTCCTTTCAAGTGCAATCCCTGCCAGCATAGGGCGGGTAGAATCACGCCTTATTAAAATATGATGAGTAGATTCCTACAAGAACCCCCAATTGCTCTTGTGTAAACAGGTCTGCCGCAAGACTGGACAAATAAAAACTATTTATTCGAAATCGGAAATTTATAGATTCCGTTCTCAAGTTGACATTACCAATTGTGCATACTTACATGAATTCCAGAGGTCACTATCTTTTAGGTCTGAAAATCAAGTTTTCTTCACCCCAGAGCGAGATTTAAGCTACAAAAAGTCAAAATAGAAGACTCCATTACTACTCAAAAAACCATGAAGAGGGAATTTGTGTTTACATTGGACTAAAATAAAACCAATAAACACCACAACATCTTCTAATTTTAGAATATTTGATATAACTTTTCAAGTAAAGCTTAAAGCTTTTCCGAATAGATTTTCTATCAGTAGAGGTTTTATGCATGAAGCTTTTAACCATTTAAAAGAAAAAAAATGTTTATGTGCTTGTCAGTTACAGCTTTTAGCAGAAATTATAAGATTATCATAATGGACAAGCATTTTAAGATACTTAACCATTTAAAAAATGCTCAACAACCTCTACCGCCAAAAAGCCAAACTTTAAGCTTCTAACTAAAAGAAACACCAGAGCTTTTTTGGCATTAAAAAGGCTCTTTTGGCCAATAAAGAAGCTGTACTGTATGGGCAATTCTTCCCCATAACCTTTTCCTTTAATCTATTTATTAATTCACTTATAAAGAATGGCAAAGTAGGTAATAAATCATATTCATGACTATGATTTTCAATATAGAAGATAAGCTATGTTCTAAAAACAATGTTGGTAATAAATTATATTCATGATTAAATTACATGAAATTCTTTCTTTATAACATAATCTGAGCCATCTGATGAGAACGTACCTCCGCTATATACTTCAATTGTCTTAAAACTTGATCTGTTTCCAACTCCTGAAAGAAACAAGAAAATAAACCAAATCATTATTATGATATAACAGTTAGTGCATCTATAAAACTGAAAAAGTGACAGCAGAACAAATATCTAAATGAAAGATAACCAACTAGATGCTGCTCAATGGAACAGCATACCACTTCTACTCTAGCACAAAAGAAATGTTGATTAATAATTACAACTCAAATGCCTAACACTAACCAGATTTTGAATGTTAATGCTTTAGAAAAAGAGTACTGATGGACTGACAAAATTGAGATGCAAAGTTTACATCCTCATTGATGTGGCACCAACATAAATTCACCACTTGGATGAGAAATTATAAGACTCAATAACTAATTATCACGCAACCTTTTGAGATAATGTACAATCATCTACCACATCAATTGGAATATAAACTTTGTATCACACTTCATAAGCCTAGCATTAACCTTTGAAAAAAAAAAAAAAAAGAGTGGCTTTTTATTTACATAAGTTCCATTTGATTTACATGCCATTCCCTGAGGCACCATTGACAGTTGAATCACTTGGCAAACATTTTTCGATAATTTAAGAATAACAAGCATTAGACAAAAGAGACTATGTACCTGAGGGACAGCACAGTCAGAATGCAATGGATCCCAAAGAATAGCACAAGAACAATCCCAGCTATCAGTTTGAACTTCAGAAAATGGTGCTCTGTAACATCAATGAAATTACTTTAATATTCCCCATTAGAAAGTAAAGTAAACATGATGAGCTCAGAATTACTCCACCAAATCAAATTATAAATTGAGAAAGGGAGGATGAATAGTGATTAAAATTATTAAGTAATTACCAGTAATAACGATTGCTGCTACTAAGAAAGAACGTAAACATTAACAAAATAAGACAAGTATGTAATCATCGGTTACACATTGAACGCAGAATTTTGTTATGACCGCAACAATCTTCCATTCAATAACCAAGTAAAACCATCTGAATGGCTAGAACAATGTATCTAAGGCTTAAATTCTATCCTAAAGTAATATGCATAAACCATGTTCCTGTAACCAATAGCTTCAAAATCATAATCATGAACCTGTATGAACCTAAAAGAGAGTAGAAGCAGACACACGCATACTCATAAAGTCTTTTACCTGCGCCACTTCCCACATTTGGTTCCTTCAACACATACATTTGTATCATTATTAGTCAATACTTCTTGACATTGGAGCCAGTTACTTATGGAGTCGGGCTTGGAAAACTGGTTTGAAAACTGAACCTGAAAACACAGAGTGAACATTTATTTACATCTATTCTAAATAAACAACTAAAAAAAAATTTTGGCCGTGCTGCACATTTATTTATTGTGAAATGCATTAGAAACAATCTCAAGATAAACAATTGAAAGAGTATCAGTAACAAAGAAGTATTTCAACAATCTCGAGATAGACAATGGAAAGAGTATCAGTAAGAAAGAAGTATTTCCCAGTAATTTTTATAATGACACCTATTTTCCAGAAAGATCAAAGACTCCATTCATGACATTTTCAGATTTCCCTCAGAATAAACAAAAGAACTGAAAGCAGACTATCAGTCCTATCTTCTGACAAAGATTATTTTTATTTCAAGCTTTAAGTTCTCAACTTCGTTTTTGCTATGCTGTTATTAAAAGATTCCTCACATTTAAACCAACAGTCTCGGCTGGATCCATTTCCAATGGCTCACCGAAGGAATCAAGATTACTGCAACAATAAAGAAAACTAAGTTATTGAAAGACCCAACCATTATGTGATGCGAGTAGAAAATATGAAACAGAAGGAAAACAGAAATACACGTTTTCTAGAGAGATCTCATTGGTTCAAAAATTGATCTATCAAAACAACCTCATTTACTGCAAATATTTCTAAGCCACTGAAATTTGAATAAAAAAAAATGGCTGTTAACCTTTCAAACCAATCATAAAGTCACCAAAAGATAAGAGCTTAATTAATTTCTGAAGTTCAAAAAGAGTCTTTCAACGTTAGATTTCATCAAAGTTACCGTTATTAAAGAATAAATCTCGACAAGGAAGCCACGAAATGGAAGGTTTGGGTAGTAAGTAAATTTTACAGGTCATTAAAAGCTAAAGTTACGACAGCTCACTATCACTTATGATCCCTTTACCTAGAATCCTGTTCTTAAAAAGCAATATAATACATTTATTACTCTAAGGGTTATGAAACTTTGGGGTGAGATGTGGTTAAACTTAAGGAAAATTAAACTTAAGCGACCATGTCCCATCCAACTTCTAAAAACTCCAAGTTAAGTAATCATTTCACCATGTGTGGCAAGTGACACATGATTTTTCCATTCCTGTGTCACATTGCATAACACCAGCTTAAATCAAAATGGACTCTTAACAAACATCAAATGTGAATATAACAAACTTTTCATTGACACAGCTAAACCTCTCTGCAAATGTGCCTCAGATCCAAGTTATCCATTCTAAACACAGTTACTTGCATACCCACCATTGAAGAATTCAAAAGAAATGCATCAAACTCATGTTCGAAAGCTGTTATACTCTATTAAACATTAAAAGTAAAAGACATACCTGGAAATTTGATCAGACCAGTCAGGAACTTCTGCTTGATAAGATTCACCAATTCTAACACGAGAAGTGTATGGCTCAGGATATTTCAACATTAAAGCTATTCGACCCATTTCAAATCTAGGTTTTCCATACATCCAACTATTGTTTGGTGACTTCAGAAAAGAATTCTCTTGTGAAACATTAGAATTTAAATTTGAACAGCATTGGCAAAGCCAATTGTCAGTTGGTAGTATCTTTATCCTGGGATTGCAGCAAGATGGATGAAACGCCTCATCACAATAATCACAAAGTAGCATAGTTGATGTATTATCCGCCTTGCCACACAGCTTGCAGGACTGGACAACACTAATTTCATGTCCAGTTCCTGAAACTTCTCCTGAAGCAACACTTCTCACAGAACATTCTCCTACAGCTCCAAGTAAACCATTACTTCTAAGCACAGAAACACAGAACTCCCTTGCTGAAGGATCTTCATCTAACACCTCCAACCTTGAAATATCGGAATTGGAAATGTCGCTACCTTCAGTATTTCCATTACAACAGCCAACTCCCATCTTTGACTTTGATGAACGAATATTTTTGGATCTAAGCTCTTTATTAGACCCTACAATCTGAGATTTAGAATCAATATTAAAACTACTAGCGCATGCAACTGCTAAATAAGGATAACGATAAAGCCTACGTGAATGAACAAAAAGATAAGAAAAACCAAAGTCTCTTACGCTGGTTGGGGCAGGAAGAGCTACAACAACACTATTGTCATACTCAACTTGAGATTTTGAAGAACCCTTCTCAACTCTAACTTCATCCGTTTCTGATTCCACTGGAAACACTATAACTGAATTTTTCTGTATCTTTCTTCTCTTGACCAAATTTAGCCCAGAATTTTCGCTTATATTGCTCGCAATCAATAGCTCTGATACCTCTTTAGGGAGCTCGCTACATTCCGCATAACCCTTCCATCTTTCAGTTGGCCGCCACTTGTGTAACAAGTCTTGCTCCCCATGGCTGGGGGCAAAGGTCATTGCAGCTTCAACAGAAGTCGGAGCTGAACTCTGCATCAACATTTCAATTTTTCACCTACACTAATAGTTGCACCACAGTGAGTATAAAAATAGTTGACATAATAACTACACTACAACTCGTTTTCCATGCTTGCATCTACATGAATATCAAAAGGATCTAGGTCACACTAGGATTGCAAATTCTCTCAACCACATACCACCAGTAATGGAATCTTTGATCATTTGTGGCACGGCCATAATCATTGCATCTCATGTTTATTGAATTGCGCTTTAAAAATACTTGCAGTATTTGTAAATCCAAAATTAAGTTTCTCTAATTAATTCTATAATAAATATAAATAAATATAGTGGTCCTTCAACATATCAAAGCGAAACAAAAATTAATAACTACAATAACACTGCCTCAACAGAAGTCGGAGCAGAACTCTCTATTAACATTTAACCTAAGCTAATATTTGCACCACACGGCGTTTAAAAGTAACAGTCATAAAGTACACAAATCAAAGCCACCACACCAAAAACCATTTTTGGTGCTGCATTTATGCGAATATCATAAATATAGGCATATATGAATATCATAAATATCTAGGCCTTTGTTTGGCAATATATATAAAAATACATAGGTCTTCGCATCGCAATAGGATTGTCTCCTACTCTAAGCTTTTGCTACGCAAAATCTCCCAAACTTAAACCATCATTAATTGAAACGTAAAGTGAGATCTTTAAGAACAAGAGAAAGTTCAGATACTGAGAGGATCTTTACTAATATGTAGCACGGCCATAATTATTGCATCTCGTATTAATTGAATCACGCGTCATAACAGATTCTAATATTTGTAATAAATTAAAAGAAATATTATCATGTTCATTAACATAAGAAAATACATATTGAACTAAATTTTAAAAAAGTGATACTAGTTGATTACAACTTGTTTAAACTTTCTCCATAACATGCAACACTATAAAGTTTAATTCATATCCACAGACATGCAATTGCACAAATGAAATCTTACTTAAACTAGATCCACATCCACTATAAAAAGATTAATCTAATGCTTTGAACAAAACTGCACTGCTTCTAAGATGCTGATAAATACAACTTATATATATATATATATATATATATATATATAGCCATACACGTTTAGCCAAACAAAACATATGCAGATTAAAGATGAAACAAGGATTGCGTACAATAAAAAACTATAAAATAAAAAATTAAATCCATCCTGATAAAGGCTAAAACAACAGCAACAATACGAAAATTAAAAAACGTAACGTAACGGAATTCCAAAAAACACAAGAAAAAAAATCTGAAATTAAATCGAAAATAAAATCAATCTTCGCATCGAGATTTACCTGTAAGTATAACTATCCGCTATTTATTTATTTCTTTATTTTCTAAACAGAAATTAGGCTGAGCGGTTATGCGTTTAAGTTTTGGTTACTGTAGTTTCGGGATTTTGTATTTGTTTATTTGAAAGCAGGAAGCCAGCGCACACAACGATAAAATCTTTTTTAAATGGATGGACCCACGGGGTTCCGCAGTTTCGGTTTTTCTATTGGCGTCAAGTCGGAGATTGATCGATTGAGGAAAACGCACGCCTGAGAAGTACGCCGACATTACTAACTGTTTTTACCAGTTTAGGCCCGCGTGTGAAATTTTCGAGTTGGGAAAAAAGCGCGTACAGCTTGGCTCCATTTACTAAAATTAAAGCACTAATGGTTGCCGCATACGACTTTAGCTTAGTGGTGGATCATTATTTTTATATTGTGTTTATTTTTTAATAATTAAAATTAGTTGTCACATACGACTTTAGTTAAGTGGTGAATTATTATTTTTATACTGTGTTTATTTTTTAATAATTAAAATAAATTAGAATTGAATTAAATTAAAATCAAAATGAACAATAAAAATTAAAATAAATTATTTATTTAAGCGGTAGGAATTGAAATTAAAATGAGTTAAATTATTAAAATACCCTTAATTAATTATTATTATTATTATTGTTAATATATTAATTAATTATATTACTTTTTTAACATAATAATAATATTGTTAAAGTTATTATTATTAATGATTATTGTTAATCTATTAATTAATTATATTCATATGTTCTTAGATTATTAATTAATTATAATTTATCATTGATAATAATAATAATTAAAATATACGATAATCATTAGTAAAATAATAATCCGTTGAAAACTAATAATCATCATAATCAGATTCATCATCATCAGCTAAATAATCCATTTCCGAAAAAACTTAATAATAATCCTCAAATTAATCCATTTCCCAAAAAATTCATCCTCAACAAAATAATCCATTTTCCAAATAATCATCCACAACAAAATAATCAGTTTCCCAAAAAAAAATTAACAATAATAATCAAAATCGGAATCATCGTCGTCACAACAACAAATCATCATCGTTAGCAGCAGCATCATCATCAGGTCAGAATTGCGACCATCAGAGACAAATCAAAGACGAAATGAGATGGGGACAAAACTAAAACAGCGATGAAATCGACGCAACCCAACAGAGACGAAATCGGCAACTAGCTGCTATCCACAACAGAGACGAACCACGATGACAAAGATGTTGGATGAGTTTGGATGCTACAGTGATGGAAGTTACTCCGATGGCATTTGATTGGGAGGCTCGTGCGAGAGACCGAGTTTTGGCTTTTAGGAATTTTTTTTTATTTTTTGCTATTTATATTTTTATCTAAAATGAGGGTATTTTCAAAATAATAAAATTTTTATGGGAGTAGAATGGAAATGTCGGGGAATGTGAATCTAATTCTGAAGGCTCCTTGGGAATCAAGTTCCCATTCTTAATTCCCGAATTATTATGGGGCCTACAAAAATGATTCTTATTCCGTTTGTTATTTTACCAAGTAAACACATGAATAATTCCAATTCTGGATTCTTAATCTTGAATCCGGCAAGTAAACACAGCCTTAAAGTTAAGGAGGACTATGTAAGTATTGGTTCGAATTTTTATAAATTCAATTTCTCTCAATTAAGTAAAAAATTTGTATAGACTTAATTTGTAAGTCTTTCTCCCTTATAAAATATAAGTAGATTAAAGATATTTTCCAATGTGTCATATATTTGGGCATGTGTTTTATATAATTAATATAATAATGTAAGACTCAAATCATATACCCAATTGTAGAATCAAGTTATATATCTAATTATAGATTTGATTGTAGACTCATGTTATATATCACTTAGAAATGCAAGTAGAGTAGAGATATTCTTTATGTGAGAGACTAATGGTCAAATGTTTGGGCATGCACTTTATAGAATTAATATAATAATGTAAGTCTCAAGTTATATTTCTGATTGTAAATATTGTGTAATCAGAATTAAAAAATGTTAATTTTTTTTATTTTTTGGGGGTAAAATTTTGTAATCTTTGAATTTTATTTTTGATATAATTTTTTTAATTTATCTTAAAATTTAGCGATATTACACTGGTTTAAAAGTAAAAAAATCATAAATATATATGTGTTTTTCGGATGACATCTGGTCAAGTAGATAAAATCTTGAAACTTAAAAGTTCAGATTTTCAAAACTTGCTGAAATTGCCTACATCAGATTTCAAACAATTGGCGGCCAAATTTCCACCGATACTAAACAATGTCGTTGGTGTTTAATTAGTGATCATCAATAATATTTTTTCATATAACAATTTATGTTTTGTTTATCAATAAGCAAAGCAATATTAATTATCATATCTATTTCAATTATTTTTATTATTTAAACATAAAGAGATATAGATAGCAATTTTAACATTTTCTAATCTGTTCATTTTGGTCAATTCAATGTACACGTTTCTTTTTATCATTAATCTGCCAAATATACATGTTAAAATATTTGGTAAGTGATTGTATTATAATCTAAAATTACCAAAAACTTCACCCAAAGCGATTGTATTATAATCTAAAATTACCAAAACTTCACCCAAATTATTTACAAAATCCATCATAAACTAGATTATTTGGAAAGCAAATGAAATTGTAACCATATCCTAATTACTTACTATTTAATGATCATATGAATCATCTTATAGAAAAATATTGAGTTGTGATATTTTGAATCTCTTAATTTATCTCATCGGCACCAATTCTCAATTAATTTAATTCATTTTCAGATTTACCCTTATTCATCACTTGTATTTTTTATAATGATTATTCAAATGGGCTCAAGTGTCCTTTCCAATTTCTAAATTCAAATTTTTAATTTAAAATTATTAGGGGTGAAAATATCTCTTAGAGGTTTACTATTGACCGTCTAATTCTAAATAATGGCAAAGTGGAAAATATCTAAGGCACATACAATCCATTGCGGGCAGCGCCCCTGGATAGTTTTAATTTTTTCAAAAAAAAATATTTTAATTTTTCACCCAAAATTTTATTTGTTCTTAATAAATTTGTGATTTGTCGCCATCGATATTAGAAAATACAAAAAAAAAACAAAAAAAAAGGTACCAGTTACCGAATCGAAATGGCCAACAGGCCATTCCGTCCGCCAGGTCCCCATGTCCGACCCATTAGGAAAAGGCACGATAGCACGTAAGGGCCCCCAATGGGTCATTTTGAGTCAAGATTTTTGGACCATGGGGTCGTGCCTAGGCACGGCACTGTGATGTGTATGCATGGACCGTGCTAGACCTTGTGTGGGGGATTTCATGCTTGGCACGGCATGATCCGATTAGTTAATGGTAGTCGTGCAAAAAACAACTAGCACGACTGTTTTTATTTTTTTTTTAACAATTATCTGCTAACCACCCACTCTTTTCGAGCTTTTCAAAAAATATATAATTTTTTTTTATAAAATTCCACTTGAAATTAATTATATTTTTCACTCGTTATCTTAACTATGTTAGAGCCTTTCTAACATCATAAGGTTAAAATTATTATTTTACCCAAACAGTAAAAAAATAGTATCGTTAAAGCACGATTTAAATAAAAAAAATAATCCACTAAACACTTAATCTTTTTGACTTTTTTAAATACTCCAGAGATGTCCAATGAGTCAGGCAGTACATGATACAGTATGGTACAAGCACATTTGAATAGGGAACACGACACGGCACGCACAAACATAGACTAGGCTAGGTGAGAATTTCAGGCACGTAGGGCCCTTAGAAGCATGAAAACAACTAGAAATGGACTAAAGTACGGCACATGAAAAGAAACCACAATAAGCATGTTTCACTTTTTAATTAAAATAAATTTAAAATTTTATAATTTTACAAATGATTTGAAATTAAATATTTTAATATATTTTATTATCGTACGTTTTTTAAATTTATTTAATTATTAGTTTAAGAAAATACTGTAACTATTTATGTTTATAATTTATTAAATGAATAGATGATATCATAATTTTAACAAATAAAATTATAAGATATCAAGATTTTTAAAATATATGTATTAATGTTATTATGAACTATGACTCTATATAAGTCCAATATAACTATTAATTTAATTCTTAAAAATTTTTGTTATTATTTTTGTTGTTGTTGTTAAGTATTAAAACAAAATTAATACCATAGAGTCTACCTTAATAGTTAATATTACATATTCTTATGATTATTAGTTTATTATTATTGGATACGAACTTGAGTTTTGAACTTTTGATTATGTTAAATTTGACTAAACTCATAATGGAACTCAAAAAAAGTATATAAACTTGAAAAAAGTCTGTCGATAGTTTAGCATGCCCTTTTAAAATAATTTAAAAAGAAAAAGCTTGTTGTACTTTTTTACATAGCATAACTCAATGCACGTGTGCAAGGTTCGGCGTAAGCCAAAAGACAAAAAAAAAAAAAAATAGGCATTGCACAACAAAACACAAAGGGTATGTTTGATTGGTGTATTATAACTCCTCATTGTATTAGCTTTATCCAAGCCCATGTTTAGTAAGTTAAAAACTACAAAAACACCGTATAATGGGCCAATCTAACTCTTTCCTTTTTTTTTCCTTTTCGTTTCCAACTTTCCATCTTTTCTAACTTTTACTTTTACTTTAATTTTATTATTATAATAATAATAAAAATAAATATTATTTTTTAATTTAATATTTGTTTCCTTTTTGTTTGCTCTTTCCTTTTTTTTTTGGTTTCCATTTTCGTTTCCAACTTTTCAGTTTTTGCTAACTTTTTCTTTTACTTTAATTTTATAATAATAATAATAAATATTATTTTTTAATTTAATATTTTTATTTTTTACATTATAATTATTAATATAAATAAATGATTTATTGTTCAATAATATTATATTCTATTTTTTATTTTTACATTTTAATTTATCAATAAATTTACAATTTATTATGACTAATAATAAATATTTAAATATGAATAATATTATTTTAAAATTAATAATAACATAAATATTAAAACAATTTAAATATATTAATATAAATAATATTTAATTTAAATTAATAAAAATTATTACAGTACAGTGTAGTACCAAATATTGTACAGTATTATTATAATACAATGCTAATGCAATACAACATAATACAATACACTAATATTAAAATAATATAATACAGCATAAAACAATACGTGTGCCAAACGCACCCAAAACACATTGTTGGCATTGCACGGCACAAGGATAAACCCATATGGGCTGACACAGTCTGTGGGCCATATATAAAAATACACAAACTCTTTTTTCTTAACATAATTCCACCTAATTTAACAATAGTTTTCACTTACCCACGCCATTTTAACCTTGTCAAAACCGTGATACAACTAAAAAATAGTTGATTAATAAGAGTGTTTAGTTATAAATTTATAATATAAGTTAGTGAATATGGGGTTGAATCACACGGAATTAAAATCTGACAGTCAATTATTAAATAAAAATAACTATAGAAAAAGAAGTTGAGAATGAATAGTTTAAATTAAAAAAATGCTAAGGTTATAGGATATGTTCTTGGTATTCAAATCATAGTTATAATGCTTTCTCATATTTATATTTTATATTTATTACCAGTTTGAAAAATTACCCTGTAAATAAATATGGGGATTAAATCTATAATGTGTCATAACCATATTGGAGTGTTCCTTCTACTATTTTGAAGCGTGGACATTAAGTTTAACACCTACATATATTTAAGGGGGTTTAGGTCTATAAATTCTAACCACTTTGTGGATAAATATGGAGATTAAATACATAATTTGCCACATCCATATTGAGGTGCTCCCTCTACTGTATTAGATTGTCAACAATCAACATTATATCTAAACACTCATATAAATTAAAGGAGATCTAGATCTACAAATAAAAATAAAATGAAAATAATCAATAAAAAACACAAATTCTAAACATCATTAGGGCAAAACAGTTAATGACTATAAGATGCAATCTGATTTTTTTTTTCATTTATTTAGGGCAGAATAATCATGTTATGTTCAGAAACAAAAAAGTCATTTGATCAATATTCCATTTATTCTATTAACTATGTTAATGGTAAAGTAGATGAGTGAAAAATATTGTTAATTTCAAGTGGAATTCTACAACTAAAAAAATATTTGAATATTTTATAAAAAGTTTGAAAAATCAAATAATTGGTGGATAATTAATCTTTTTTTTTGTCTCTTTGTTTTTAATTCAAAATGATATTAAAAATATTAGTTGTCCAAACTTCAACACCAAACTAACACCCATTTGATAGCTAATAACTGGGAAAATTAAAAAAAAATGCCATAATTAATTAGCTTCCAACTAGGATGGCAATTTATTGCACACATAAAACATGAACCAAAGCCCACATTGAAGACAATGACATTGATTATTGGTCTTGTTTCATCAAAGTATCCCGGACTTTTCCATGCTAGGGTTTCTGCAGAATTTTGAAAAAGGGTTTGGACAAAGAAAAGGATAAATTAGAGACAGTATTGAGATTGACTTAAGAGTAAATCCCAAAGTAGGAGTAGATGAAATAAATTAATATCACTTGGCTTGAAGTGAAAACTTTTTCAAATATTATTTACTGTCCAGAATTTTATGCTCAAAATAAGAAACAGTAAGAAATTTTTTTAAAAAATATTAATTATATAATAAATAAATAATATTATATTATATATATTAAAAATTAACATAAAGATAGTGATTATATAAAATTTAACTACATAATTACTTATAACTGTACTTCCACATTTGATAACAAAAACGCTGCGTTTAGAGAAGTGGGCCAAGTTGAAGTTGGGTTCCGCCACTAATGGCCTTGTATGTTTTGCGTTCCTCGATACAGCACCAATCCCAATCGTCGTCTCTCCCAAGCTCAACTTTACACTCAGCGCCTCTTCTCAATAATCAATAGACGACGCTCATTCAGGTTCCAAAAATTTCTTCTAGAGAGTTGCATTAGCGGGGGACATCGACTGTCAGTCCCCTCTGTGTTTATCGTATGTTATATATGCTTCAGAGTTGATGTACGGTTCAGATTCGATTCAAACGCAGAGAGATACATTATCTAATGGCCGTAAGTTTTATTCTTCTATTCAATCTTCCATTTTGTCAATTTGTTAAGCACTCACTTTATTTATTTATTTATTAATTTTTATTTTAGTTATTTATTGCCTGCGGAGAATCCTCATCACCAGTTCATATTCAAATACTTAGATTTTTGTATCAAACCTTCGACTCCATCAAGCTCAATGTAGCTCGCATTTTTTCCAACTCAAGGTATTTTGATGATTTAGACTATTTATTATTTTGAAACAAGGTTTAGTTATTTCTCTACCAATGAAATGCTCACATTTGTTAAGCTATTTATAGGGCATGTAACGATGATGATAATTTGCCTTGTTCTTTGAACGATATTATGAGCTATGTTGGTGATCAATGTTGTTCCAAAACTCGGCATTGGTTCTCAAATAAGGATTCTGACAATGAAGGAAATCCGCAGGCAGTTTTTAACGCATTGGATTTAATTTTAAAGGAAAATTTGGATCGTTTGAAAACTATGAGGTAACCTTTTCAATGCATTCCTAGTTGTAGTGTATTTCTGTTTATTGCCGTTTGTATGTTTGCAATTAACGTTCGGTGGTTTCTAGTCCATAGTTGTTGTGGAATGAAATCACTAGCTGGTGAATATAATTGGGGGGTGGGTAGTCTGATAAAAATATTAGCTGCAAAGGCAAATTTGATACTTTAGCTATTGTGCTTTCAAAATTAAGCAGAAGTATGATAGCTGCATACTCCACTTGGATCTTCTGTTTTGAAACTCCTGTTTTTCTACGAGTTAGAAGTTGAACTATATTGTCTTGTAAATTATAAAGATGTCGGCTGCTAGATAAATTATTCTTATCAGTTTTTATTGAAGTACATAATTACTGATTGATTTGTATGAGTTTGTAGACTTTATGATTTTTGGAGTTCAGGCCAGTTTTTATTAATTTCTAAGTGAAATTTTGCAGAGATACTGGTCCTGTGAGGCGCACCTTGGAAACTGATTACAGAAGACATGTAGCTGTAATTAGGGACCTCTGTTTAGGAGGGAAGATTGGGACAGCTCTATGGTTGCGGACAAAAATGATTCAAAAAGGCACTGTTCCAGATGTGTTAACACATAATTATCTTGTTAATGGGCTGTGTAAAATTGGTGATTTGGAGAAGGCAGATCATGTTATTAGGGAAATGTCGGAAATGCGTCCCTCCCCCAATTGTGCAACCTACAACGCTTTTATCACGGGGTACTGTCGTGTCAACGAGCTGGATAAGGCTCTTCATCTTTTCTCCACTATGGCAAATAATGGGATTAGGCCAAATAGCATTACACATAACATACTCGTACATGCGTTATGCAAGAAGGGTCTTTTAGGAGATGCTGTGAAGTTTCTCGGAGAGGTATTAGCTAATGACGATGGCAAGGCTACCTCCGATGTAATTACGTCAACTATACTTATGGATAGTTATTTTAAGAATGGAGATAAGTTTCAGGCTCTAGCTCTTTGGAATGATATGTTCCAAAAGAATATCCAAGCAGATATTGTGGCGTACAATGTCCTTATAAATGGATTCTGTTTGAATGGAGATATTAGTTCTGCATTTGCTTACTTCTGTCAGATGCTTAAAAGAGGTTCGCTTCCGGATGTTGTTACTTACAATACTCTTCTAAACTGTCTTTGCAAACAAGGAAAATTGGATGAGGCTAGTCATTTTTATGGTGTTATGTCAAAAACAGGCGTTGCACCGGATCAGATTTCATACAAGATAATAATTCAAGGTCTCTGTATTCATGGGGACATTGTTAAGGCTAGGGAATTTCTGCTTTCTATGTTAGAGAAGTCGGTGGTGCCTGAGCCTCATATATGGAACGTGATAATTGATGGTTATGGAAGATGTGGAGATCTCAGTAATGCATTCTCTATTAGAGACCTAATGCTGTCTTTTGGCGTTTCATCAAATGTGTTTACCTTTAATGCACTAATTCTTGCAGAAACAAGAGGTGGAAGTATTTTCGATGCGTTTTCTCTGAAAAAGGAGATGCTTTTAGATGGCATTTTTCCTGATTTATTTACTTATAATTTATTAATAGGCGCTTCTTGTAATTTGGGGCATATTCATTTGGCGCTTCAATTATATGATGAAATGCTGCGAAGGGGAATCACGCCTGATATAATAACTTATACTGAATTAATTAAAGGTCATTGTGCTAGAGGTAATGTGAAGGAGGCAGAGGAGGTTTTTGCTAAGATACAAACATTAGGTTTAGCCATTGATCACATTCCATTTCGGATACTTAAGAAGAGATATCGCAGAATGAAGGAATCAGACAAGGCACGGGACATACATCAAAAGTGGTTGTCGAGGAAGAAATGAGCTTTTCCATTTCAATAAAGCTATTAATATGCATATACACGATGGAATTCGTGGTTGACGGCCTGACACTTGTGAGTTGTAGTTCTTGTTTTTGAACCTTAACAAATTCTTTAAGATGGTGACAGGTTTCTAGATTGTGGGACTTGCAAATGCTCTTCAACAGGTATGTGCCATTTTCAGTGTTCTATTCAAATTTCTGTAGTGTAGTGAAAATTTCTTTTGCATTGACTAGCGCTTAGTGCTAACTCCAGCATTCAAAAGGAAAGCTGAATAGAGAAGCTATTGCAATGTATATTGTATGATTTTCAGCTTGTAAGCTTAGAGGCGAATAGAATCATCCTGTTAGGTCTCCTACAAAATTTGGGTTTCTGTGTACATGGTTCCAAGCTTTCCTGTGTGCTGAAAGTGTGCTGAAGTCTTTTTATTTTTTATTTTTTAAATGAATATGTTTGTGTAAAACAAATCTTATTCCATGTATACATCTAACTAATCTAATAATGTATGAACCAGAAATTTGAATGGTTGCGATAAGAATATGTTTTCTTCTTGGGATTCATAACCTATTTATGTGATAGTAGAGGTTGAATACTTGTGTCAAGAATATGTTCTTTTTGTTGGATTCATATATAATATAATAGTTCTTTCTTAAATCTCATCCAATTGCTATTGATTCATATAACTGCCTTTGTCATTTACCTTAATTGGTTGTCCATCTTAAAATGTTCTTAAGATGTGTATCTGTTATAACTCAGTAATAACTTATACAAAATCCCTTTGACTCCTAACAAAATTAATTTTCCCACCTGTCTTTATATGATAGGCAGATAATATGGGAGAAATTACAACTTTTGACTACGTTTCATGTTGTGCGACAGTGTTATCTTTGTTTTCAGTGGAAACTCAGGAGCAAGAAGATGTCCCAGATCCTAAATGAGACCCCATCTGAGGAATAATGGGATACTTCCCTTTTGAGGTTTTCCATTTAGTTGGAGATCAGTTTGATTGCCTCTCCAAATTCTGATGTTGATGATAATTACACTTGTGAGCTTGCTCTTGGGGCATCTCACTTCATGCTTCAAGATGATATGAAAGCCTTTATTTCAACAACTGATTTGATCATTGTCAAGGTATATTCAAGCATCTGACTTTTTGAGTTGATTAAATGTGATTTTGTGCTCATTTTCTCCCAAAAGAAAAAAAAAATGATTTTGCACTCATTGAAATAGATTGCTTTACCAGAATCAATACTGCTTGCCATTGGGTCAAACTGTGAAGAAGTCCCAATGCTACTTCTCTCCAGACGTGCAATTGGTGGAAAGCTTGAACAGCATATGCAAAGCAGTGCCCAAATACCAAAGACTGCAGAGCGCACCTTTTTGTACCGCTCTTGTAACAAGAAAGACATTTTAGTCTTAAGAGCAAGAGGTGCTGTCATGAAAAACTACGTCTGATTCAGTACCTGTTTAGTTCCTGCTGCCATGCTGCCTTTTGTAGACACTTGATTTTAATTTGCACTTGATCTCATCCATCTCTTTCTTTTTGATAACAGAGGCAGCCTTAGAGAATAGAGCTAGTTAGAGAAGAAATGGCAGGACGGAATAGGGGACTCCTACAACAGTGTCCCAGATTCAACCTTATTGGTGTCATGGAGATTCAACTTAGTGCAGCTATAAATCGAGTTTTGATATTAGTTTGTACTAAGAAATAGTGGTAATGAGTGTTATTAATATTCCATTGAATCCAATGATAATCCTCCTTTCTATTTATCCTAGCATTAAGTTTTAAGGCAGAACATCGATAGAACTTAGAAGCAGAGGAAACAAAAGGGTTAACCAAAAAATATACTGAGTTGGGTTAACCATAAATATTTCATAAGCATAGGACCATACCAAAATTTTATAAAAGGATGACGATCCAACGATATTATGAGTTCAGTTTGGATTTTGTAACTTTTGATTTGTACTTCTATATTAAATTTTTTAGCTTTTAAAATATACTATGTGTAGAAACTTATTTTATTTTATTTACATTTTGGGTAAAAAAAATTTATATTAAAAATAGTGATAATGATTCTGAAATTGATTTATTTTAGTATAAAATTTTTGTATTTTTTTCGCATATAAATTTATAAATTATTATTTTTTATTATTATACATTGATTATAGTAGGCCTTGTGTGTAAGTTAAGTTAAACTGAAAAACTAATTTGTTAATCTAAACTGTTATGTGAATTGTTACAAAAAAAACTGAAGCTGAACCGAAAAACCAATACTAAACCGAACTATTGGTTTTAGTTTGGTTTTTATTTTCTTAAGGGTGGGCATTAATTCGGTTTAAGTTTGTAATAAATTTTTAGTTTCAGTTTGGTTCGATTTTACCCAGCATTAATGACTAATATGTGTACCATGTATTTTAAATTTTATCAATATGACATGTTCTCTCAAAACAGTTGCTGAAAACGTACTTCATCTACATTCTAAAAGCGAAAATGAAAATGAGCTCCATGAAATACACCAAACAGCCCCTAACTTTTCAGTTGCGTGGACAAGAGGATGAGTGGTTTAATGGGTTGTAATTTTGTACCTACTAATTGTCAAATGATATTTATGTAATTTAATTAAAAGATGGCAATATTGTAATGGTGAATAGAGCTAGCAAAATTTGACATGACCCGATTACTTGATATGAACACGGTACGAATAAATGAGTATATGTCTTTAAATTTGACACGATTATTGAATAAGTCAAGTATAAATCAACACAATTTCTTTCGGTGTTGAGTTAGGGTTAAAGTTTATGGCCCATTGACTCAATTAGTGACATGATTATATTTTATATTCTAAATTAGTTTGTAGATTTTTCTCATCAAAACTTAAATGTTGGATATAATTCTTTCATTTTATTTTTCTTTTTTTTGTAAGTATAAATGCATACAAAGTGCTCATTTATAAAAATTTATTTAGATTTAGAACTTCAATAGTAGAAATGTTTAATGTACACTTTGTTATCTACATAGAACTTCAATAATCCACATAATGTTGCCTTTTTGATCAGCTTACTTGCCTATATACGTTCGACTGGAATATATATTATAGATGCATTTGAGATTAAGGTTGGGCAGTCGTAACTTAAAAATTACATCATTAAAGTATTTGATAAACACTAATTGTTGTGATTTGGAAGGTATGTTGATGTAGTTTTTCACTTGTATAATGGAAAATCTATTATATTTTTAATAATTTTATCAAAATTATTATTTAAAATTTATATTTACTATATATTACTAACTATTGTTTCACAGTTATAGCTTTTTTTTACAGCAGCTGTAGCTTTCACCTCAATCCTACATGCACCATATATTATTAATTATCCGAATTAACAATTATACACTCTCCAATTGCTCACTCTCTCAACAATCCTTCACTGGAAATTTTTTTTCTTAATTTTAGGATACAATAAAAGAAATAAATGCTTTCTATTTATAGGCACCAAGATTGTATCTAACAACCAATTTCCATACAATTATTTCAATGGGCCACCATTTCTACATTTGAAAAAACTCTTCAATTGCATCAGAAAAAGTCTTCATCAAGCGGCAAAAATTCTTTATTTTGAAAAAAAAAAACCATGCATACATACGGTTCCTAACTCCTCCAAAATTGAACTTTTGTGGCCACCTCCGAATATAAGTGTTTGTCCAATTTTGAATCTATGTATTGACTTTTCAACAGTACCAAATTTTAGGACAAAGGGAAGTTCTAATGCTGACGTTTTGTCGAAATTAATCATTTATAAATCTCTTCATATTTTAAAACCCATCAAACCTCTCGTCATTGTTATTATTTTTAACTAATTTCAAACTTATGTGTTTTTTTTTACTTTTTTACCTTATTTATTACTAAACGGTAGGTTTTACCATATCTAAGGTAAAGTAGTAAGAAAGGAAAAATTAATGAAATGTTTTTAGTCTTTTGACGGTTTTGATGAGGTTTGAAATATGATCTTTGAAGAAATTATTAATTTACCGAAATAATAAGGTGGTTTTGATCATTTTCCCTAATAAAATTGTTCAATTAAATGTTTCAACGTCGCTTTTAGACTACTATCAAATTATTCGATTCAATCTGATCTGTAGAGAAACACGAGAGAAAGACGAGAGAAACAATGAATAAAGAGATAGAGAGAGAGTGAGTGGGTAGAGAGAGAAAGAACAAAATTCTCTCGTCTTTCTCTCGTGCTTCTCTCTCTCTAGCACTACTCAAACGCATAAGAAGAGTTGACTTCTTCGGATGCAAGTGCAACTTCTCAGCTTATAAGCAAATTCGTACACCAAGCAAATGTGAAACAAGTTTCTAAAGCTTATTATAATGGGTATGATCGCGTACTTAGTTATTTGACCAGTAACGTGATTGTTTAACTGTGAGATCTCAATAGATTAAATAATTGTGAAACAGATTGAAGATTGTTAACAAGTGCTTCTCTAGGGAACCGGTTGAAGACACACTATTGACACTTTTTAAGTATTAAATGTGAGAAATATTACATTTTTTGTTTTTTTTGGAAGAATAACACTATGTTCCCAATATCTAAATATTACTCAGTTTTTCTACTTGGGTACTTAAATATTTTTGAATCTCTCACCATGTTTCCGACGACAAAACTTTAACAACAAAAAGAAGAAGAAGAAAGGTAAAAATAATTAGAGTAGTGCTAGAGAGAGAGAAACACGAGAGAAAGACGAGAAATTTTTACTCTCTCTCTTTATCCACTCACTCTCTCTCTATATTTTTTTTATTATTTCTCTTATTTTTCTCTCGTACTTTTCTGCACCAAATATTTTCCAAACAATTAAGCTCTTTTACTATTATATCCTGCTATCAAAAGGCAGGTAGAATTTTGTATGTTAAAAGTCGTACTGACCCTACAATGGGGTATTAAAAAAAATAGACAAGTGACAAAAATTAAAAATATTAGAGACCTAAGCGTCGTTCTCCTTTTTACTTATGAATGCTTGCCAAGAAAAAGTTCATTCAAGAAATCATTTCATGTTTCTTCCCACTATTCTCAGGAACAGGAGAAGGGCGGTAAAAATTGGGGAGCAAAAATGGATGGTTACCGCAACAAACTCAATGAAATCAGCTTGCCCCGCAAGCCTCAAAATGTTTCTAAGAGCTGTAACGCCTATTATTACTGAAATATGTGAATGTCTTAATTTGGTAGGGCTGCTAGTGCTCCTTGATATTTTTTATACAAACGAAAATTTCTTGAATTTTAGATCCGGACAGGTCGAGGTGAGAGCCTTGAACAATGTCTTGCTCCTGAACATATCATAACTATCCAAATTGTCCGAGGAACAGTGAGCAATAATTTGTATGAGGTAGTTGAAATTGAAACGTTGAAAGGGCTTAGTTTTTTTTTTTTTTTTAATATAAAGATTATGAGGCAATGATTCAAGCATCAGCACTTCTTTCTCTCGCTATGTTCTTGACGATAAAACTTCAACAATAGCAGGTAATTTTAGTTTTTAACTTAAAATGTTCAATATTTTATAAGGTTTTTCTTATTTTTTCTTTTAGATTTTTTTAGAAATTCAATAATAAAGAACGTTTGAAGAGAGGAATACAATTATTAAGACTAAAAGAGTGAGAAAGTTATTAGAAATTAATCTGGCCGCGGTTTTGGCGGAAGTTGCAATTCTTTATCCTATGCATTCGTGAATCCCTGCTAGAATGCACGTGAAAAGAATTAATAAACCAAAGAAAATTTCAATGGATAAATGTTGCTTA